>CM035434.1:92849050-92966550 GCA_020310875.1 Ceratopteris richardii
ATGCCATAAAAGCTTGTCCAAAGCTGGCTACAAAAGAGGCAAAGAAGAAAGAGGTTAGAATGGTTGTTGTAGAGGCCTCTACACCTAAAACAGAGTTTGCTAATCTTATGTAAAATGAAGAATGGGCTTTCACTATTGTTTGCAGTTATGACCCATCTTCTCATGAGCAATGCATGTCTGTAGTAGACTTAGATGTTTGGTACTTTGATAGTGGGGCAACCAAACATATTACATTACCTCACAATGCAATTTCTTTAGTTCACTTAATCCTTCCCCTATATGGAATACTTTCACATGCACTAACAACTCCTCTTATCCTCTAATGGGAGTTGGTAGGATCATTCTGAGGAGTGCTAATGGTAGTTTTCACATTTTCAGATGCTCTATTTGTGCTAGGGATCAAGAAAATTTGTTGCCATTTTTTACATTAGCCAAGATTGACTTGGTTGTCAAATTTGTTGATGATAGATGTATAGTTCATGATCTCTCAAATAGAAATGTTATTATTGCTTATGGTATTTTATGTCTTGGGTTGTATATGCCCATAGACTATGCAAAATCTATGAATGATTGAGCAGGTGTAGTTCATGATCCTCAAGCTATTTCAAATGCAAAGCTTTGGAATGCATGCTTTGGTAATCTCTTTATGCTAGTCTATTATGCTTGCAAAAATTGGATATGGTGTCCTCTCTACCCAAACTTGAAGTACCTTGTAAACATGTCTATGAGGGCTATATTTTGGACAAAATGTAGCATTCTTCCTTCCCTAAAAATGTTTTAGTTAGAGCTTCTCATAAATTGTAGCTTTTTCATAGTGATATCTGTGGTCCTATGTAGACACCTTATTTTTAAAACTACCTTTACTTTGTGACTTTTATTGATGGTTTTTCTAGGCATGCATGGGTGTATCCATTGAAAAAAAATTCTGACATGTTTATATGCTTGAAACAGTTTTTGGTTATGGCTAAAAATCTATCAACATGTAAATTTGGCATGCTTTGTTCTGATCGGGGGGGAGGGGGCAGCATACATGTCTTATGATTTAATGCATTTATGTCTAAACGTGGGATAAAATATCAGTGTATGTGGCATACACCTCAACATAATGGAGTTGTTGAAAGAAATAATAGATCACTCATGGAGATGGCTAGGTGTATGGTCAAAAGTCATGCTTTACCACATAGCTTCTAGTTTGAGGCTGTTATTTGATCAAAATATGTACTTATTAGGTGTCCTACCAAAGCACTACAATCTATCACTGCATATGAGGCTTGGAATGGTTGCATGCCATTTGTTGCTGATCTATGTGTCTTTGGTTGTGTGGCATATGCATTAGTGCTCGAACAACAACAAAAGATATTGGATGATAAAGTAGTGAAATGTATTTTTTCTAGATACAATTTTGAAAGCAAAGGCTATCCTCCGTAACATCCATAGATTAAATGCATTTTGGTAGTAGTGATGTTGTTTTTGTAGAAGATAAAATTCATCCATTACTTTCATGTACTAAGGAGACATCAGTTAGCTCCAAAGATGTGTATGAGACTTTGGTGCCTTTTTTTATAGTTGGATAGCCAAGTGTTCTTCCAAATGAGGCAATTTCTCGACCTTTGGAGGTTCCACATGATGATGTAGATCACTCTATTTATAATGGAGATTTACATTGATGAGAGGGTTGATATAGAGGATGCAAAGACCATGCTTAAATGGTTGGTGTAGAGTTTGTCAGATAGCAAATTGGATGCACCTTTGCCATATAGTACTCGTTGAGGATCTCATAGTGCTTCTTTTGCATCACATTTCTATGCAATGGTCGCCTCTAGTCTTTGTGATGAGAATGAGCTTGTTGTTTTTGATGGAGCACAAAATTCAAAAAATCGGACGATGGCTATGCAATCAAAATATGATGATATTATGAATAATACTACTTGATGTTTATGTGATTTGACTCCAGGAAAAAAAGCCATAAACCATAATAGGTATACAAGATGACGTGTAAACCTAATGGAATAGTTGACAAGTATAAAGCTAGGAGGATTGCAAAAGGTTATTCTGAAGAGAGAGGTATTGATTTTGATGAGACATTTGCACCCACATGCCGAATGAGCACCATTCATAGCATCTGTGCACTTACAGCTCATCTTGGTCAAAATGTACATCAATTGGACATTAAAACTACGTTTCCAAATGGTGATTTACATGAAGAAGTGTATGTATTTCAACCCCATGGTGTGTAGAAATGGCATGAAAGAAAATTTTGCACGTTGAAGAAGGCATTATATGGTTTGAAGCAAGCACCACGTGCTTGATATGAAAAAATACATTCCTACTTGATTGCACTTGGTTTTGAGAATAGTCCAAGTGAGAGCACCTTATAGGTTAAGCATGTATATGATGTACTTCTGATCATTGTTGTTTTTGTTGATGACATGATGCTCACTAGTCATAATGAGAAGTATATTGCTAAATTTAAGGTTGATTTGCATGCCTCTTTTGAGATGTTTGATTTGGGGCATTTGCATCATTATTTGGGCATTAATTTATGCAAGTTGATGGGGGAATAGGTTTGTGTCAAAGAAAATATATTGATAAATTATTGCAACATTTTGGCCTTAAGGATTGCAAACCTAATGCCACTTGTATGGAAAGAAGCTTACAGTTGAGTCTTCATGATGCTGGAGATGCATTCGATATTGTTCTCTGTTAGCAAAATGTTGGATGCCTAATTTACTTATGCTTGATTTGTTATCTCTCAAATAAGAAGGTTTATGCATTGCCCAAGTCTCAAGCATTGACAAGTGGTGCATCTTTCGCTACTTGAGTGGTAGCCGACTACTTGGATTTTTTTATCCTAAGGGGGAATCACAACCAATAGATTTACATGCTTTTCTAACTCAGATTGGGCTGGTTTCTATGACACTCATGTGTCCACTAGTGATTTATGCTTAATGCTTGCTAGCTCACACATATCTTGGTTGAGCAAGAAGTAGCCTATTGTGGCCACTTGTAGTTGTGAGGTTGAGTTTAGGGAAGCTTTCACAACGACTATTGAGTGTGTTTGTGTGTGGCTCAGGTGCCTTTTAGCTAATTTGGGTGTTGGTCAGTCTTCTACCACCACCATCTTCATTGACAATCAAAGCACATTTGTAGTTGCAAGAAACTCTATGTTCCATGCTCGCACAAAGCACATTGAGGTGCATTATCATTATGTTAGGGAGAGGTTCTCTATTAGAGATATCACTTTGGCATATGTGCCCACACAAGATAACATTGCAAATTTTTTCACAAAGGCGCTACCTTGGGAGAAGTTTGAAGTGTTCGGCAAAGCTTTAGGCATACTTCCTTTTGTGGATTGATCTCTTTCCGCATAGCTTGACACTTCCTTATACATGAGTGTGAGCTCCATTTTCACCGCATCACTCCCTAGGGGGGATTTGTTGATATATTTTGGTAGTGATGTATGTGAACACACTTAGGATTGTCGGGGCACTTTTTCCCTCTTTAGGAGGTTTTTTCCCCAGCTTGTATATATGCCTATAACCTTAATGGGTTAGTTATTTTTGTACATTCACTTTGTAATTTGTTCAGTCTTGTGTTGTGCTCCAAGCTTCTTCTTCTTTCTTGTGTTGTTTGCATGCTTCCGTAGATCTCAAACTCCAACTAAATCACACACATAAAATCTCTAAGAAAATTACAAAGGTGTTCATTGTCTTTTATCAGAGATGAAAAGCGTTAAATAATAAGGAAATAGAAGAAAATTATGACTAAGATGATGCCCAAAGGAATATATTGCACAAAGATCTTAAGGAGATGACACAAAAGTCAGAGTAAGAAGGTAGAGTCTCCTTCATCAACAGCTAATCTGTATCCCATGCTACTCTTCTTGCTAGAGTATTGCCTCCCCCGAGAAGTACCCCCCAATGGGGTTCACTCTACCCATCTAAGAAGATGAGATCTACCATAAATGGAATAATGCTTAGTTGTAGCACATATGAATTGGAATGGATTCACTGACTCTGATTGCCATCCTTGTCTCATAGTATCAATATGCAAAGGCAGATTCCAAATCACATTATTAATGCTTCAACAAGCTCCCGCTTATCCAAATCAAATTAAGAGGAAGCAACGTCTACTTGGGCAAATGATCGGGTGCTCATCTACTCGGTGGAATGCCATTAGAGGCAAAGCACTTTGGAATATTTGGAAGGAAAAATCTGTGATCAACTTTAGTCTATCGAGAAGACCCTCAAGTGTTTAGGTAGGAGGATCTATGATTGTAATAAGTCTCCCCTCTTTAGGCACCACAAGGTGTTCATTGTAGAAAACAACATGCCAAAAAGCATGTAGGTCTCATATGAAGGGAATGAAAAGGTTATCCACCTTCTTTCCCCAAGCAATGATTATGTGTCTTAACTAACAGAAGTCTTCAAAGTCAACTATGCAAGTCAGATTAATGTCATCAAACCTGATTCAAATCATTCAATCTTGGTGCCAAAGTGCTTCCACACATGAAAACCTTTATTCTAGACTCTACTCTCATGATAGCCACGATCAAGAACCAAATAGAGTCATTCTCCCTAATCCTAGTAACCCACTTGCAATCATTGTTGATGGTGCAAAAAGGTTTCATTTGGTTCCACCCTTTCAATAGGGAGCACACAAGATCAAAGCCCTTGTGAAAAAAAATGGTGAGAACAAGAGAATAACTAAATTAAGCCCTTTCCATCTAGGAATCCCTACAAGAGAAAGGTTGTCATTGTTTTTAAAATCAGCTTGGCCCAAGAAGAATTGTCCTTATTCCAAGCTTTCATCATTCAATATTGCACCATCTTATTGGCCATGGCTTCCACATCTAAAATGCTCATACCACCTCCTCCCTTTGAGCTAGAGCATATTTCCCATTTCTTCTTACTTTCTTTCTTCTCGATGAGCTCCATTACTCCATTCATTCAAACACTTCATAAGTGCACCAAAATTGATTATTTTGTGCCAAATTAAGCCATAACCTGTTTAAACACCTTAAGGAACTTATTATTGAGGTTGTTAGGCCATAGGCTTTTAGCTAAGTGCATAACATCTTGTGGAATCTTTCTAGATCTAGTCCTTGAGATAGTGGCCATTTACTCATGCCTTGTAGGAGACAACATCGACATAGACTGCAATTGATTGCTGATGGACTTGCAATTTTCAACATCAAAAGTGCATTCAACACCATTTTTTTCAGTTATTAAGGGTCGATCATATTTACTTTTTTTTAATGAGTTTGCACATTTCTTTAGCCCATTTATCTGCCTTGCCTACCCACTAGTCTTTAAAATGCATCTACCACTTCTTCCTCTTGATTTCCTCTTCTTATTTAAGAATGCTTCTAATCTTGAGCAGGCCTTTTTCTAGGTGTTAATTACCTTTGTTAACTTCATATTCTAACCAGTGGACCCTTCTATAGAGATTCTCCCTTCTAATCCTCTGAATAATTTGGATCTCCTTTTGAGCTCTGTGCAAGATGACATGAGTTTGATTAAAAGTTTTAATCCAACACCTTGAAGGACATCATAATATTCACTAAAGGATTATCTCCACGCAAGAGGGATATATTGATGAACCAAAGGTAGGGAGAAGACCATGGGGTCATCATGGAAGCAAGGAGCTTTCCTCATCTTAGTAAAGAGTTCAAATGTTAAAACCAAGTGATCCGGCACAATATTATCCATGTCTTGGGAGAGGAAGGGGAGCCCTAAGTTATCAATGATTCTCTCAAAAATGTATTCTCTATCAATTCTAGCTTTGCACATACTAACACTAGATGAGAGGTTCGAACAAAACAAAAAATCCATTGTTGTCCTTAACCTCGACCAAATCATGATGAATATTTTCTAGATCCTAACAATCCTATTCTAATCCATCAATAACCTGGCCCCTTTGCTTCCACCTACCAAAAGGGCCTTCCAACATGTCAAAGTTGCCACAAATAATGATATCCAATGGCAAAGAATCAAGAGACAGCCAAGCAATTATCCAATGGCAAAGAATCAAGAGACAACCAAGTAAACCAAAGTGATTGAAAAGGGATCCACCAAAAGATTTCATAATCCATTTTTGGTAAGGATGGGTTGTGGCAAGCAAAGAATGAGTATTGGAAATACTCTTCAGCTTCTTTAAAAGGTCATCACCCTCATTCTACTAAAGACATATGAAATGTAGGTTAACATTTTTTCCTGAAGCCATTGGCCAATAATAGCCACCTCTTCAACTTCTTTAAAAGGTCATCACCATCAATTTTGTTCTACTAAAGATAGATGAAATGTAGGTTAACATTTTTTCTTGAAGCCATTGGCCAATAATAACCACTATCGAGGGGTTTGAAAGTCACCCATTGAATGAAAAACGACCAATTACAATTGGGTTAATCGTGTTGCCCCTTTTTATTTGTGATCTTATGCCTAATTTCTTGTTTCTCTCCTCTTCTTTTCTATTAGAAAGTATTTATTTTCTTACTGTAGGAATCTAGAAGTGTAAGCCCAATGATCAAGTTCTCACTATCTAGATTGTCTTATTTTCTAGTGCTATATTCCTCTTGGTTATCCTCCTTAAGCATGGCATCATCCTCGGCTTTAACTTTTGAAAGTATAATTGTACAAATGAATGAGCAGAGTACCCATGGGACCCCCCAAATCCCACAAAGCTAAACTCTCTCCAAGATTATGTGGCCCTTTTGAGGTTCTTAAAAGAATAGGGACTTTGGCTTACGAGTTAGAACTCCCAGAAGATTGTTTACTTCATCCAGTATTCCATGTAAGTCGACTAAAAAGAAAACTGGTTGAACAAGACAATCTTGTATCTTCGGATACAATCATTCAAATCTCCCTTCTTAACATCCCTCATGAACCTGAAAGAATACTACGCACTCGAGATAAAAAAAACAAGAAATCATCTATATAACAAGTGCCTAGTTAAATGGAAGGATGGAACTGAAGAAAGTGCTACTTGGGAACGAGTAAGTTCCATAAATAAAAGATTTCCCTCTTTTTTAACTCTTGGTTAAAAACGAGGAAAATATCATTTGCGAGTGATTCCATGATCAAACGAAATGAATCATGGTGCACGGGGGGAATACTTCACATAATATACCAAAGCACAGTTTCGAGGACAAAAATGCTAAAGGGGGGAAGAATGTTGTATAAATCCTTGGGTTAAATGGGTTAGACCCTCCTAAAAGGAACCTATGTTTCTTGATTTTAACCCTTAAGGTTTTATTTCAAGAGAAATCTCAATTGAAGGGTTTGTTACCTTAGGAATAATTAACCTAAGGAAGAAAAAACCTTAGTCTTGGGAGAAGCTTCTCCCAAGTGACACCTTGACTCGTACGTGAAGGAAAGATTTTAATTGAAATAGAAGCCATGTGATTCTCTTTGGAAAGTATCCACATGAAGGACACTTGGAAGGAAGGACACATGGATAAAAATTAAGACATGCAACTCTTGGACCTTTGGTATATATATGGGTGGAGTTGGATGGGTGGATACATACTCACTCACTCTCTGGTGGATGCTATACTCTAGAAAGAAGATTTCACAACAGAACATGTGCTTTAGGTGTTTGTCTCCTAGCCATTCACAGTGGAACTATCCACTCAAGAAGGGGAAGAAAAGAAGAGAGGACAAGAGACTAGTACGGCCCCTGAAAAGGGCAAAAAGGTAGTCCACCTAGTGCAAACCCTTCCTATTCATGGCAGCTCTAGTTGCACGGGAGTGGAGGTGATGCACGAGGATATAGAGCACACCTGTTGTCTAACTCAGTCATTGTGGTCACCACAATTTGGACCACATAGCTTAGTTAAACTTCATGGTAGTGTATATGCGACTAGGGTGCGAGTCATGATCGGTGACTCTGCCACTCACAATTTTATAAAATATGCTCTGGTCAAGAAATTGAAGATTCCCCAGCAGCCCAGTGCACATAAATACATAGTATCTATGGTGCAAGGGGAAGATAAGAGAATATAGGATTCTATGGTATTCAATTTGGAAGTCAAGATGCAGGACTATACAGATCATATGGAGTTCCAAATTATGAATATGGAGAGGACATACCTTGTGTTAGGAAGAGAGTGGCTATGGGGGTTGGGAGACACACTTAAACACAGCTATCAAAACAACACACTTGAATTTGAAAAGAATGGAAGTAGAGTTTTTATTCAGGGAGAGAGAGAGAGAGATGTACCTAGTGCACCTCTCATTTCATCCTTAGAGTTGTATAGTCTTTGTTATTCTCAGCATGTACAGGAGATGTTTTTATTGTATAGTCATGATATTGAGCATTGTACAGACAGTTCATTTGATGTATATTTTCATGCTAGGAATGTAAATATGGACAGGACTTTCTATTATTCTTTTTTGCAAGAGTGTGTAGTTAAAAGTTTTAAGGAACTTATGTTTGAATTTAGAGATGTTTCTCCCATTGACTTACCTAGAGGGCTACCACCTGAGAGAGGGGACATTGACCATGCCATTGAGGTAGTTACTAACACTAACCCTATTTGTAGGCCACCTTATAGGCTTAGTGTTTCTCAGCATGAGGAGGTGGAGAGGCAATTGTAGGATTATTTAGATAAGGGCTTCATTAAACCTAGTAACTCACCTTGGGCATCGCCAATGCTCCTAGTTAAAAAGAAAGATGGCTCTATGACGCTATGTATAGACTATAGGGCACTTAATAAGGTAACTATCAAAAATAAGTTTCCCATGCCTAGATTGGAAGATCTATTTGATCAGTTACATCAAGCTAGGTATTTACCAAGCTTGATCTTAGATCAGGATATCATCAGATTAGGATTAGGGCAGAGAATGTCCCTAAAATTGCATTTAGGAGTAGGTATGAGCACTATGAGTTTTTGGTTATGCCTTTTGGTCTCACCGATGCTCCTGGCACTTTCATGAAACTCAAATAGACCTTAAAGGTCGTAAGGCGCGATGGGTGGAGACCCTTCAAGAGTTTGATTATGAGCTTAGGTATAGGAAGGGAAAGTTTAATGTAGTGGCTGATTCACTTACCGCATGCCTATGCTCAATGGACTGAGTTTTACTCAGATCACTAGTGAGCTACTTGAGTCCATTAGAGGGAAATGTAGGCTTGATCCTACATGTTCCGAGATTTTGGAAGCCATAGAGAATGGGGATCATGATATATGGGTTTCCAATGAGGATGGAGTATCGATGGGTACTCAAGAAGGATTCACGTGGAAGAATGACAGTGTCCATGATGGATATTTGTTATATAAAGGAAAGGTGTGTGTCCCTAGAGATCTTTTTGTATGAGTTTCATGACACACCTAGTGCGGGACACCCAGGAGTTAACAAGACTTATGATCTTGTTAAGAGACAGTTTCATTGGCCTAGACTTCATAAGGATGTCCTAGAGTATGTGCTTAAGTGCACTAAATGCCAGATCAACAAAGCTGAAAGGTTGTGGATTGGAGGACTACACCCATTGGAAATTCCCAATGGGAGGTGGGAGAGTATCTCCATGGACTTTATAGTCGGATTACCTAAGACACAGAGAGGGCACGACTCGGTCTAGGTAATTGTGGATAGGTTAACCAAAATGGCTAGGTTTATTCTGACACGTACTACAGTGAAGACACCAGAGTTGGCTAGACTCTTTCTAGAGAACCTATATCGGTTATATGGTCTTCCTTTAGACATAGTTTCTAATCGGGATAGGAAGTTTACTAGCCACTTTTGGAGATTGGTCTTCAAAAGGTTGGACACAAAACTTAGCATGAGTATGATCGAGCATCCATTGTCGGATGGGCAAATAGAGAAGGTTAACCAAGTCCTAGAGGATATGCTTCAAGCATAATTGGGAAGAGTACTTACCTATAGTAGAGTTTGCATATAATAGTGCCAAGCACTCTTCCACTGGGCATAGTCCAATTATGCTTATGTATGGGTTTCTCCAAGAGCTCCTTATGCAGTAGGATTGCAGAATGAAAAGGTTCAAGCTGCAAAAGACTTTTTGCAAGAGATGAACGATATGCTTAGGCTTGCTAAAGATAGCATTAGGAGAGCTCAGGATAGGGCTAGGGCCTATGATGACCCTCAAAGGAGAGACATCAACTTTGAGGTAGGAGAGTAGGTCTATCTTAGAGTTCCATCTAAATCTGAAACCATGAAGATGGGACCTTGTCCAAAACTATCTCCTAGGTATTGTGGACCTTTCCAAATACTTAAGAGAATAGGGAAGATGGCTTATAAGCTCCAACTTCCAGAGAATAGTCAAATCCATCTAGTTTTTCATGTTAGTCAACTTAAGAAAAGAATGGGTGAATCTGACAACCTCATTCCAGACAGTGAGGTAGTAGAGCCTATTTTGGTTCAATCTATTCCACATGAGCCTGAGAGCATACTATGCACTTGAGAGAAACGGACGAGAAGTCACTTATATAAAGAGTGTCTAGTAAAGTGGAAAGATAGTTCAGAAGATAGTGCCACATGGGAGCGGGTTAGCACCCTTCAGAGACGGTTTCCAAATTTTAGATTACCTTCCCAAGGGTCTTCTTAAGGGGAAGGATACAGGGAAACAACACGGAGATATGACCATGTACATGAAGTACATGGGGATATAGTGGGAGTGGTGGTTCTATTATTTCTCTCTTTCGGTCAGGCCTTCCAATACCATTTTTGAGGAGAAAAATGGAACTAAGGGTAAGGAAATATCATATGGAGTATCATATTTGAGTAATGTATTAGAGGTGAGAACCTCCCCTTATACATTATGATTCACATGAGTGGCAAGTGGCACGCATATGAGAGCTTAGAATATTGCCCATTATGGGGATTACTGAGAGAGAGAGAGAGAGAAATATAGGCATCCATGCGGCTCGACGGTTAGTTATCTTTTCGAGCTCCATGTTCATGAGGTTCTGGGGACGGCGTCTGTACGTGAGTATCTTGGGAAATGTGCAGAGAGCCCCCTCAAAAGTGAGAGGAGTCATTGGAGACAATTTAACAGGACAACCCCTAGTCCTACAGACTGGGATCACCATGGCATTTAGGCGTGTTGTATCACCGTCAAGCAATTTCGAATCTATCTTTGGGGCATACTTGATGGAGAGGGTTAATCTCCAAAATAACAAGCTATCCTTGATGTTAGACCACTTCTATATCAAGAATAACTTTAAACTCCAACCAATTTTGGAAGACAAGTACCAAACTATCCAGATTTTAGCTAACTGTGAAGAAAGTCATCTCACAGAAAAAACTGTTGCACATTATTGACTCATTGATTAATCATTTGTGTAAAGTTTCTTATGAAATTTTGTAGAATGTGTTGCCTAGAGTTTGCGCAGCTCCTCCAAGTTAAAACACTTCAAAAGCTTAAGTAGATTATGAGAAATGATCCAAACAATCTACCTATGTTTGAAACTGCCTTCTTGTAGAGTCGACTTTGACACCTGCAACTTCTAACACACAGTTCTCCCAAACTAGAACCCGTTTAAGCGAATGCTTTTAGCCATAGATGGATTACCTTCCAACTTAAATTTTGACTCCTCATTTGTATAAAAATTTACACTGTGCACTGAGAACTGACCATTTCTTTGACCATAGGGATTGCGCCTGTTTCAGAAGACACTCAATACTTTCTCACATATGGATGTTCCTACACAAAATTCTCTCAGCCTGTTTGCAATTAGACTCTTAAACTTTAACCATAGACATATTAACTATGGAATTAGATGTGTACAAAAGGATTTTCAATAAAATCAAACACAGAAGGAGAACTAGAGAAAAGATCGACGTGCAAATCTCTGAACATTCTTTCTATTCAACTCTTCATACATCTGATGGATGATACACTCAATACTCATCATCTATTCAACTCTTTCTGATCTATACTTTTTCTCTCACACCTAATACGATCATATACACGTATATATATACATATGAGTATTGATTCATTATTACTTCAAGTATATTGAAGTATTTACAAAACTAATGTACATATGTCTAAAGAACTTTTCTTCCTGAACCTTCACTTCACTTCATGAAGTTGAACTTCAATCTTTTCTCCATATCTTTATTTCTAGGCTTGATATAATCACCAATTGTTGATTGTCCTGCTCCAACAGCTCCCCCTCAATCATCAATTGTGATTACGTGCATCTTCTTTATTCCTACCATATCTTTAAACCTCTACAACTTTGGTCCATCCAAGCTCTTTGTCATCATTTCTGCAAGTTGATCTTTTGTAGGAGTATGCATAACTTCTATTTCTTTATCAACAACCTTCTCTCTCAGAAAATGATACTGAATCTCAATATGTTTAGTTCTAGCATGGAATACAAGATTTGCTTCCAAATATAAAGAACTCATATTGTCTCCACAAATAATAGGAGTACTCTGAATAATATCAAAACTCTTCATAAAAGTCTTTAACCATATTATTTCCTTTGCAGCTTCTACCATGCCTTTGTATTCTGCTTCTATAGATGATAAAGCAACTATATGTTGCTTCTTAGAGCACCATGAGATTAGCTTATCTCCCACATAACACAAATATCCATGTGTTGATCTTCTGTCATCAGAATTACCTGCCCAATCTGCATCACTATATATTTTGACTCTTGTATCTGAAGTAAATCCATAATACAAACCTTCTTTAAGTGTGCCCTTGATGTACCTAAGTACTCTTTGTCCTGCAATCCAATGTTCCTTTCTGGGACAATGCATGAATTAAGATAGAACTCCAACTGCATATGATAAGTCAGGTCTTGTTAATGTAGCATAAATCAGGCTACCCACCAAACTTTGATAAAGCTTCATATCTTTGAATTCTCCAATGTCTTTCATCTTTGTCACATAATCAGATATTGATTGTGAAGCCTTCTTCTTAAATGTAGTAAACTCTACCCATAATGAAGCTTTCCTTGATTTGGTTGTATTCTGAAAATGCTCTTCCAAAGCATTCCATATGTCACTTGCACTTTCAAGTCCTCTTATTTGAGGAAGCAAATAATCATTCACTGCCATGTAGATTATGCTCCTTGCTTGAGCATCCTTCTTCATCCAAATCTTTATATCTGCAAGCTCCTCCCTAGTTGGAACACTAGGATCTTTGCACTCTGGCTTTTATTCCTCTCCTGTGACGTATCCCATCAGATCTTTGCTCATAAGATGAGCTTCCATTCTCATAGACAAAACTGGATAGTTCTCTCTATCCAACTTCTCAATTTGGAGACTATCTCCCATCCTTTCTTCACCTGTACTATCAAATCTTTAATCCTTATAAGGAATGAATGTACCTTAGCTTTGAATGTTGCTCCTTCTGATCCTTTTGATAGCCTTTATGTGTCTTCCTTCAGTCTTTCTTCCACACTTTATCCTTTTGAACCTTCAAGGTGTGAAATTTGTATATCTACAGCAGTCGGGGTCTTCCTTTCCTCAATTTTGATACTTCCTGCTCTGATACCACTGATGGAGAGGGTTAATCTCCAAAAGAACAAGCTATCCTTGATGTTAGACCACTTCTATATCAAGAATAACTTTAAACTCCAACCAATTTTGGAAGACAAGTACCAAACTATCCAGATTTTAGCTAACTGTGAAGAAAGTCATTTCACAGAAATATCTACTGCACATTATTGACTCATTGATTAATCATTTGTGTAAATTTTCTGATGAAATTTTGTAGAATGTGTTGCCTAGAGTTTGCACATATCCTCCAAGTTAAAACACTTCAAAATCTTAAGTAGATTATGAGAAATGATCCAAACAATCTACCTATGTCTGAAACTGCCTTCTTGTAGAGTCGACTTTGACACCTGCAACTTCTAACACACAGTTCTCTCAAATTAGAACCCGCTTAAGAGAATGCTTTTAGCCATAGATGGCTTACCTTCCAACTTAAATTTTGACTCCTCATTTGTATAAAACTTTACACTGTGCACTGAGAACTGACCATTTGTTTGACCATCGGGATTGCACCTGTTTTAGAAGACACTCAATACTTTCTCACATATAGATGTTCCTACACAAAATTCTCTCAGCCTGTTTGCAATTAGACTCTTAAACTTTAACCATACATAGATTAACTATGGAATTAGATGTGTACAAGAGGATTTCTGATAAAATCAAACACAGAAGGAGAACTAGAGAAAAGATGGACGTGCAAATCTCTGAACAGTCTTTCTATTCAACTCTTCATACATCTGATGGATGATACACTCAATACACATCATCTATTCAACTCTTTCTGATCTATAATTTTTCTCTCACACCTAATATGATCATATACACGTATACATATATATATACATATGAGTATTGATTCGTCATTACTTCATTTATATTGAAGTATTTACAAAACTAATGTACATATGTCTAAAGAACTTTTCTTCCTGAACCTTCACTTCACTTCATGAAGTTGAACTTCAATCTTTTCTCCATATCTTTATTTCTAAGCTTCATATAATCACCAATTGTCGATTGTCCTGCTCCAACAATACTCTATTGTATGATCTCCAGGCCTATTGTGTCTTTGGCCTCTAGTTGTGCTAGGTGTTTATCTCATGCTCTGTGTGATATGGAGGGTCCATTGCATACTAAAACCACCTTCAATTGTACTTTCAAATTGATTAAAGGGAATCCGAGGAGGCAAGGCTACAACTCAAAGTAGTAGCTGGTAGTTGGCAAGTCAAACAATGTGATAGAAACATGGATGGAGCCACTCTAGAAGTACAAAGAAAAGCTTTACCTTAACAATTAACTTACTAGAAGCAAACGAATCTTTATCGACCACTTGCAAAAATCGTATAGACTCGCAAACCCTCGTAGAGGAAGGTTACATATACTATTATGGTAAAGAAAGTAGGTATGTATGAAAAATTGAGTTACTTTAAACATGGTTTGCCACTTACATATTACAAGTTCAAGAATTCAGCTCAACAGGAGAGTTTATTTGAAAAAAATAAATAAATAAATAAATAAATAAATAAATAAATAAATAAATATATATATGTGTGTGTGTGTATTTATGGATATATATATATATATATATATATATATATATATATATATATATATATATATATATATATATATATATATATATATATATATATATATATATATATATATATATATGTGTGTGTGTGTGTGTGTGTGTGTGTGTATGTGTGTGTGTGTATTTATGGATGTATGTATGTATATACGCACGTACGTATTTATGAAAAGATGGATGTATGCATGCATGTCTCCATCTGGTTACATATGTATGCATGCATGTTTATATTATTTAAACCACTCTAGATAGAGTATCTAGATTAGTATCACTAAGGTATAGTGTTGGTAGTATACGAGAAGAGGCAAGTACGAGCATACAAGCAGATCTAGCACTAAGGCAACCCTTTATTTTTTTCAAAACCCTTACACCATTTAAAAGTGATTCTCATCACTAAAAACCCCTATAAATACCATTTTCACCTTCTTGTAGCTCCATTTTGTACAAGCCGAGGAGTCCTTGAGCTTGAGGAGCCTTAGAAGTAGTTGCCTACCGATTTTCGTATTTTTTAGACCTCGTTTGAGCCCTCAAATAAGCCCTGGAACCTAATTTTTAACTAGGCCGGACACTAGGTCTAGACAGGGCCAAAGCTAGTCAAAAACTATAAATAGAGCTAGAGAGCTCATTTTTGGGCTAGCTTCTTGTAGTTTTGAGCTTGTATGAGAACTTTGTTGCAATAGAAGTGATTCCATTGTCTTACTCTCTTTGTTCTTGCCGTGTGTGCGCGTGTGTGTGTATGTGTGTGCATGTTAGTGTGCTTCTCACTCACGCACTTGTGCCTTCACTTGCTCGAGGTCTTCATACCATCCTCACGTCTTCCCGGATTGACAATAAAGGAGGTGCTACTCATCACTGAGCCACACCAAATTTTGGCGCCGTTGCCGGGGATTCGAGCTTTGAGGACGAGCGTGTGATGGTAAGACGTAGAGAGGACGCGTTGGAATGGTAAGTAGTCGGTAAATTTCTGATTTTTCTCCATCTCCATCTCCATCTCCACCTCCACCTCCTTCTCCACTACATATTCCCTCTTCCTTGTCATTCGCCTCATTTGTTGTGTGCGAGTTTGAGAGAGAGCGAGCGTGTGTGTTCTTGTTTTGTGTGTTTTTGCATGTTTCTTGCAAGTTGCAGCTCCATCATCATCTCCAGCAAGCTCAGCAGGTACGGAATCTGTCTGCACAGTCCCCGAGGCGTCGAGCTCGAGCTATCGCGACACTCCGAAAACTTCGACTAATCGTGTTTCTGAGTGCACCACGACACTGCGCAGGCTGAGAGCTCCTAGGATCATTAGACAGAACTAAAAAATTCACCATATCCCGAGCTATCACGACACCTCGAGGTATCGCGACACTCACGAGCTATCGCGACACTCACGAGCTATCGTGACACCTCACGAGCTATCGCGACACCTCACGAGCTATCGCGACACTTGGGAGTATCGCGACACTTCACGACCTATCGCGACACCTCACGAGCTATCGCGACACTTGGGAGTATCGCGACACTTCACGACCTATCACGACACCTCACGAGCTATCGCGACACTTGGGAGTATCGCGACACTTCACGACCTATCGCGACACCTCACGAGCTATTGCGACACTTGGGAGTATCGCGACACTTCACGACCTATCGCGACACCTCACCAGCTATCGCGACACTTGGGAGTATCGCGACACTTCACGACCTATCGCGACACCTCACGAGCTATCGCGACACCTCACGACCTATCGCGACACCTCACGAGCTATCGCGACACCTCACGAGCTATCGCGACACCTCGACCCGACCTATCGCGATACATGGGCTTAACGCATGAAAATTTAGAGTAAATTAATTGACTGAATTGAGGTATCTTTGGGTTTAATCTTAGACACATTGGGAGGATATAAGAGCCTTAGGAGTGGGCAAAAGACCTAGAAACCAGGGAGGAATTTCCTGAACCCTGAGAGCCTGTTTGGACCCCTAAGTGCCTGAAGGGTCATAACTTCACCATACGAACTCCCTAGAGATCTTTTTGTATGAGTTTCATGACACACCTAGTGCGGGACACCCAGGAGTTAACAAGACTTATGATCTTGTTAAGAGACAGTTTCATTGGCCTAGACTTCATAAGGATGTCCTAGAGTATGTGCTTAAGTGCACTAAATGCCAGATCAACAAAGCTGAAAGGTTGTGGATTGGAGGACTACACCCATTGGAAATTCCCAATGGGAGGTGGGAGAGTATCTCCATGGACTTTATAGTCGGATTACCTAAGACACAGAGAGGGCACGACTCGGTCTAGGTAATTGTGGATAGGTTAACCAAAATGGCTAGGTTTATTCTGACACGTACTACAGTGAAGACACCAGAGTTGGCTAGACTCTTTCTAGAGAACCTATATCGGTTATATGGTCTTCCTTTAGACATAGTTTCTAATCGGGATAGGAAGTTTACTAGCCACTTTTGGAGATTGGTCTTCAAAAGGTTGGACACAAAACTTAGCATGAGTATGATCGAGCATCCATTGTCGGATGGGCAAATAGAGAAGGTTAACCAAGTCCTAGAGGATATGCTTCAAGCATAATTGGGAAGAGTACTTACCTATAGTAGAGTTTGCATATAATAGTGCCAAGCACTCTTCCACTGGGCATAGTCCAATTATGCTTATGTATGGGTTTCTCCAAGAGCTCCTTATGCAGTAGGATTGCAGAATGAAAAGGTTCAAGCTGCAAAAGACTTTTTGCAAGAGATGAACGATATGCTTAGGCTTGCTAAAGATAGCATTAGGAGAGCTCAGGATAGGGCTAGGGCCTATGATGACCCTCAAAGGAGAGACATCAACTTTGAGGTAGGAGAGTAGGTCTATCTTAGAGTTCCATCTAAATCTGAAACCATGAAGATGGGACCTTGTCCAAAACTATCTCCTAGGTATTGTGGACCTTTCCAAATACTTAAGAGAATAGGGAAGATGGCTTATAAGCTCCAACTTCCAGAGAATAGTCAAATCCATCTAGTTTTTCATGTTAGTCAACTTAAGAAAAGAATGGGTGAATCTGACAACCTCATTCCAGACAGTGAGGTAGTAGAGCCTATTTTGGTTCAATCTATTCCACATGAGCCTGAGAGCATACTATGCACTTGAGAGAAACGGACGAGAAGTCACTTATATAAAGAGTGTCTAGTAAAGTGGAAAGATAGTTCAGAAGATAGTGCCACATGGGAGCGGGTTAGCACCCTTCAGAGACGGTTTCCAAATTTTAGATTACCTTCCCAAGGGTCTTCTTAAGGGGAAGGATACAGGGAAACAACACGGAGATATGACCATGTACATGAAGTACATGGGGATATAGTGGGAGTGGTGGTTCTATTATTTCTCTCTTTCGGTCAGGCCTTCCAATACCATTTTTGAGGAGAAAAATGGAACTAAGGGTAAGGAAATATCATATGGAGTATCATATTTGAGTAATGTATTAGAGGTGAGAACCTCCCCTTATACATTATGATTCACATGAGTGGCAAGTGGCACGCATATGAGAGCTTAGAATATTGCCCATTATGGGGATTACTGAGAGAGAGAGAGAGAGAAATATAGGCATCCATGCGGCTCGACGGTTAGTTATCTTTTCGAGCTCCATGTTCATGAGGTTCTGGGGACGGCGTCTGTACGTGAGTATCTTGGGAAATGTGCAGAGAGCCCCCTCAAAAGTGAGAGGAGTCATTGGAGACAATTTAACAGGACAACCCCTAGTCCTACAGACTGGGATCACCATGGCATTTAGGCGTGTTGTATCACCGTCAAGCAATTTCGAATCTATCTTTGGGGCATACTTGATGGAGAGGGTTAATCTCCAAAATAACAAGCTATCCTTGATGTTAGACCACTTCTATATCAAGAATAACTTTAAACTCCAACCAATTTTGGAAGACAAGTACCAAACTATCCAGATTTTAGCTAACTGTGAAGAAAGTCATCTCACAGAAAAAACTGTTGCACATTATTGACTCATTGATTAATCATTTGTGTAAAGTTTCTTATGAAATTTTGTAGAATGTGTTGCCTAGAGTTTGCGCAGCTCCTCCAAGTTAAAACACTTCAAAAGCTTAAGTAGATTATGAGAAATGATCCAAACAATCTACCTATGTTTGAAACTGCCTTCTTGTAGAGTCGACTTTGACACCTGCAACTTCTAACACACAGTTCTCCCAAACTAGAACCCGTTTAAGCGAATGCTTTTAGCCATAGATGGATTACCTTCCAACTTAAATTTTGACTCCTCATTTGTATAAAAATTTACACTGTGCACTGAGAACTGACCATTTCTTTGACCATAGGGATTGCGCCTGTTTCAGAAGACACTCAATACTTTCTCACATATGGATGTTCCTACACAAAATTCTCTCAGCCTGTTTGCAATTAGACTCTTAAACTTTAACCATAGACATATTAACTATGGAATTAGATGTGTACAAAAGGATTTTCAATAAAATCAAACACAGAAGGAGAACTAGAGAAAAGATCGACGTGCAAATCTCTGAACATTCTTTCTATTCAACTCTTCATACATCTGATGGATGATACACTCAATACTCATCATCTATTCAACTCTTTCTGATCTATACTTTTTCTCTCACACCTAATACGATCATATACACGTATATATATACATATGAGTATTGATTCATTATTACTTCAAGTATATTGAAGTATTTACAAAACTAATGTACATATGTCTAAAGAACTTTTCTTCCTGAACCTTCACTTCACTTCATGAAGTTGAACTTCAATCTTTTCTCCATATCTTTATTTCTAGGCTTGATATAATCACCAATTGTTGATTGTCCTGCTCCAACAGCTCCCCCTCAATCATCAATTGTGATTACGTGCATCTTCTTTATTCCTACCATATCTTTAAACCTCTACAACTTTGGTCCATCCAAGCTCTTTGTCATCATTTCTGCAAGTTGATCTTTTGTAGGAGTATGCATAACTTCTATTTCTTTATCAACAACCTTCTCTCTCAGAAAATGATACTGAATCTCAATATGTTTAGTTCTAGCATGGAATACAAGATTTGCTTCCAAATATAAAGAACTCATATTGTCTCCACAAATAATAGGAGTACTCTGAATAATATCAAAACTCTTCATAAAAGTCTTTAACCATATTATTTCCTTTGCAGCTTCTACCATGCCTTTGTATTCTGCTTCTATAGATGATAAAGCAACTATATGTTGCTTCTTAGAGCACCATGAGATTAGCTTATCTCCCACATAACACAAATATCCATGTGTTGATCTTCTGTCATCAGAATTACCTGCCCAATCTGCATCACTATATATTTTGACTCTTGTATCTGAAGTAAATCCATAATACAAACCTTCTTTAAGTGTGCCCTTGATGTACCTAAGTACTCTTTGTCCTGCAATCCAATGTTCCTTTCTGGGACAATGCATGAATTAAGATAGAACTCCAACTGCATATGATAAGTCAGGTCTTGTTAATGTAGCATAAATCAGGCTACCCACCAAACTTTGATAAAGCTTCATATCTTTGAATTCTCCAATGTCTTTCATCTTTGTCACATAATCAGATATTGATTGTGAAGCCTTCTTCTTAAATGTAGTAAACTCTACCCATAATGAAGCTTTCCTTGATTTGGTTGTATTCTGAAAATGCTCTTCCAAAGCATTCCATATGTCACTTGCACTTTCAAGTCCTCTTATTTGAGGAAGCAAATAATCATTCACTGCCATGTAGATTATGCTCCTTGCTTGAGCATCCTTCTTCATCCAAATCTTTATATCTGCAAGCTCCTCCCTAGTTGGAACACTAGGATCTTTGCACTCTGGCTTTTATTCCTCTCCTGTGACGTATCCCATCAGATCTTTGCTCATAAGATGAGCTTCCATTCTCATAGACAAAACTGGATAGTTCTCTCTATCCAACTTCTCAATTTGGAGACTATCTCCCATCCTTTCTTCACCTGTACTATCAAATCTTTAATCCTTATAAGGAATGAATGTACCTTAGCTTTGAATGTTGCTCCTTCTGATCCTTTTGATAGCCTTTATGTGTCTTCCTTCAGTCTTTCTTCCACACTTTATCCTTTTGAACCTTCAAGGTGTGAAATTTGTATATCTACAGCAGTCGGGGTCTTCCTTTCCTCAATTTTGATACTTCCTGCTCTGATACCACTGATGGAGAGGGTTAATCTCCAAAAGAACAAGCTATCCTTGATGTTAGACCACTTCTATATCAAGAATAACTTTAAACTCCAACCAATTTTGGAAGACAAGTACCAAACTATCCAGATTTTAGCTAACTGTGAAGAAAGTCATTTCACAGAAATATCTACTGCACATTATTGACTCATTGATTAATCATTTGTGTAAATTTTCTGATGAAATTTTGTAGAATGTGTTGCCTAGAGTTTGCACATCTCCTCCAAGTTAAAACACTTCAAAATCTTAAGTAGATTATGAGAAATGATCCAAACAATCTACCTATGTCTGAAACTGCCTTCTTGTAGAGTCGACTTTGACACCTGCAACTTCTAACACACAGTTCTCTCAAATTAGAACCCGCTTAAGAGAATGCTTTTAGCCATAGATGGCTTACCTTCCAACTTAAATTTTGACTCATTTGTATAAAACTTTACACTGTGCACTGAGAACTGACCATTTGTTTGACCATCGGGATTGCACCTGTTTTAGAAGACACTCAATACTTTCTCACATATAGATGTTCCTACACAAAATTCTCTCAGCCTGTTTGCAATTAGACTCTTAAACTTTAACCATACATAGATTAACTATGGAATTAGATGTGTACAAGAGGATTTCTGATAAAATCAAACACAGAAGGAGAACTAGAGAAAAGATGGACGTGCAAATCTCTGAACAGTCTTTCTATTCAACTCTTCATACATCTGATGGATGATACACTCAATACACATCATCTATTCAACTCTTTCTGATCTATAATTTTTCTCTCACACCTAATATGATCATATACACGTATACATATATATATACATATGAGTATTGATTCGTCATTACTTCATTTATATTGAAGTATTTACAAAACTAATGTACATATGTCTAAAGAACTTTTCTTCCTGAACCTTCACTTCACTTCATGAAGTTGAACTTCAATCTTTTCTCCATATCTTTATTTCTAAGCTTCATATAATCACCAATTGTCGATTGTCCTGCTCCAACAATACTCTATTGTATGATCTCCAGGCCTATTGTGTCTTTGGCCTCTAGTTGTGCTAGGTGTTTATCTCATGCTCTGTGTGATATGGAGGGTCCATTGCATACTAAAACCACCTTCAATTGTACTTTCAAATTGATTAAAGGGAATCCGAGGAGGCAAGGCTACAACTCAAAGTAGTAGCTGGTAGTTGGCAAGTCAAACAATGTGATAGAAACATGGATGGAGCCACTCTAGAAGTACAAAGAAAAGCTTTACCTTAACAATTAACTTACTAGAAGCAAACGAATCTTTATCGACCACTTGCAAAAATCGTATAGACTCGCAAACCCTCGTAGAGGAAGGTTACATATACTATTATGGTAAAGAAAGTAGGTATGTATGAAAAATTGAGTTACTTTAAACATGGTTTGCCACTTACATATTACAAGTTCAAGAATTCAGCTCAACAGGAGAGTTTATTTGAAAAAAATAAATAAATAAATAAATAAATAAATAAATAAATAAATAAATATATATATGTGTGTGTGTGTGTATTTATGGATATATATATATATATATATATATATATATATATATATATATATATATATATATATATGTGTGTGTGTGTGTGTGTGTGTGTGTGTATGTGTGTGTGTGTATTTATGGATGTATGTATGTATATACGCACGTACGTATTTATGAAAAGATGGATGTATGCATGCATGTCTCCATCTGGTTACATATGTATGCATGCATGTTTATATTATTTAAACCACTCTAGATAGAGTATCTAGATTAGTATCACTAAGGTATAGTGTTGGTAGTATACGAGAAGAGGCAAGTACGAGCATACAAGCAGATCTAGCACTAAGGCAACCCTTTATTTTTTTCAAAACCCTTACACCATTTAAAAGTGATTCTCATCACTAAAAACCCCTATAAATACCATTTTCACCTTCTTGTAGCTCCATTTTGTACAAGCCGAGGAGTCCTTGAGCTTGAGGAGCCTTAGAAGTAGTTGCCTACCGATTTTCGTATTTTTTAGACCTCGTTTGAGCCCTCAAATAAGCCCTGGAACCTAATTTTTAACTAGGCCGGACACTAGGTCTAGACAGGGCCAAAGCTAGTCAAAAACTATAAATAGAGCTAGAGAGCTCATTTTTGGGCTAGCTTCTTGTAGTTTTGAGCTTGTATGAGAACTTTGTTGCAATAGAAGTGATTCCATTGTCTTACTCTCTTTGTTCTTGCCGTGTGTGCGCGTGTGTGTGTATGTGTGTGCATGTTAGTGTGCTTCTCACTCACGCACTTGTGCCTTCACTTGCTCGAGGTCTTCATACCATCCTCACGTCTTCCCGGATTGACAATAAAGGAGGTGCTACTCATCACTGAGCCACACCAAATTTTGGCGCCGTTGCCGGGGATTCGAGCTTTGAGGACGAGCGTGTGATGGTAAGACGTAGAGAGGACGCGTTGGAATGGTAAGTAGTCGGTAAATTTCTGATTTTTCTCCATCTCCATCTCCATCTCCACCTCCACCTCCTTCTCCACTACATATTCCCTCTTCCTTGTCATTCGCCTCATTTGTTGTGTGCGAGTTTGAGAGAGAGCGAGCGTGTGTGTTCTTGTTTTGTGTGTTTTTGCATGTTTCTTGCAAGTTGCAGCTCCATCATCATCTCCAGCAAGCTCAGCAGGTACGGAATCTGTCTGCACAGTCCCCGAGGCGTCGAGCTCGAGCTATCGCGACACTCCGAAAACTTCGACTAATCGTGTTTCTGAGTGCACCACGACACTGCGCAGGCTGAGAGCTCCTAGGATCATTAGACAGAACTAAAAAATTCACCATATCCCGAGCTATCACGACACCTCGAGGTATCGCGACACTCACGAGCTATCGCGACACTCACGAGCTATCGTGACACCTCACGAGCTATCGCGACACCTCACGAGCTATCGCGACACTTGGGAGTATCGCGACACTTCACGACCTATCGCGACACCTCACGAGCTATCGCGACACTTGGGAGTATCGCGACACTTCACGACCTATCACGACACCTCACGAGCTATCGCGACACTTGGGAGTATCGCGACACTTCACGACCTATCGCGACACCTCACGAGCTATTGCGACACTTGGGAGTATCGCGACACTTCACGACCTATCGCGACACCTCACCAGCTATCGCGACACTTGGGAGTATCGCGACACTTCACGACCTATCGCGACACCTCACGAGCTATCGCGACACCTCACGACCTATCGCGACACCTCACGAGCTATCGCGACACCTCACGAGCTATCGCGACACCTCGACCCGACCTATCGCGATACATGGGCTTAACGCATGAAAATTTAGAGTAAATTAATTGACTGAATTGAGGTATCTTTGGGTTTAATCTTAGACACATTGGGAGGATATAAGAGCCTTAGGAGTGGGCAAAAGACCTAGAAACCAGGGAGGAATTTCCTGAACCCTGAGAGCCTGTTTGGACCCCTAAGTGCCTGAAGGGTCATAACTTCACCATACGAACTCCCTAGAGATCTTTTTGTATGAGTTTCATGACACACCTAGTGCGGGACACCCAGGAGTTAACAAGACTTATGATCTTGTTAAGAGACAGTTTCATTGGCCTAGACTTCATAAGGATGTCCTAGAGTATGTGCTTAAGTGCACTAAATGCCAGATCAACAAAGCTGAAAGGTTGTGGATTGGAGGACTACACCCATTGGAAATTCCCAATGGGAGGTGGGAGAGTATCTCCATGGACTTTATAGTCGGATTACCTAAGACACAGAGAGGGCACGACTCGGTCTAGGTAATTGTGGATAGGTTAACCAAAATGGCTAGGTTTATTCTGACACGTACTACAGTGAAGACACCAGAGTTGGCTAGACTCTTTCTAGAGAACCTATATCGGTTATATGGTCTTCCTTTAGACATAGTTTCTAATCGGGATAGGAAGTTTACTAGCCACTTTTGGAGATTGGTCTTCAAAAGGTTGGACACAAAACTTAGCATGAGTATGATCGAGCATCCATTGTCGGATGGGCAAATAGAGAAGGTTAACCAAGTCCTAGAGGATATGCTTCAAGCATAATTGGGAAGAGTACTTACCTATAGTAGAGTTTGCATATAATAGTGCCAAGCACTCTTCCACTGGGCATAGTCCAATTATGCTTATGTATGGGTTTCTCCAAGAGCTCCTTATGCAGTAGGATTGCAGAATGAAAAGGTTCAAGCTGCAAAAGACTTTTTGCAAGAGATGAACGATATGCTTAGGCTTGCTAAAGATAGCATTAGGAGAGCTCAGGATAGGGCTAGGGCCTATGATGACCCTCAAAGGAGAGACATCAACTTTGAGGTAGGAGAGTAGGTCTATCTTAGAGTTCCATCTAAATCTGAAACCATGAAGATGGGACCTTGTCCAAAACTATCTCCTAGGTATTGTGGACCTTTCCAAATACTTAAGAGAATAGGGAAGATGGCTTATAAGCTCCAACTTCCAGAGAATAGTCAAATCCATCTAGTTTTTCATGTTAGTCAACTTAAGAAAAGAATGGGTGAATCTGACAACCTCATTCCAGACAGTGAGGTAGTAGAGCCTATTTTGGTTCAATCTATTCCACATGAGCCTGAGAGCATACTATGCACTTGAGAGAAACGGACGAGAAGTCACTTATATAAAGAGTGTCTAGTAAAGTGGAAAGATAGTTCAGAAGATAGTGCCACATGGGAGCGGGTTAGCACCCTTCAGAGACGGTTTCCAAATTTTAGATTACCTTCCCAAGGGTCTTCTTAAGGGGAAGGATACAGGGAAACAACACGGAGATATGACCATGTACATGAAGTACATGGGGATATAGTGGGAGTGGTGGTTCTATTATTTCTCTCTTTCGGTCAGGCCTTCCAATACCATTTTTGAGGAGAAAAATGGAACTAAGGGTAAGGAAATATCATATGGAGTATCATATTTGAGTAATGTATTAGAGGTGAGAACCTCCCCTTATACATTATGATTCACATGAGTGGCAAGTGGCATGCATATGAGAGCTTAGAATATTGCCCATTATGGGGATTACTGAGAGAGAGAGAGAGAGAAATATAGGCATCCATGCGGCTCGACGGTTAGTTATCTTTTCGAGCTCCATGTTCATGAGGTTCTGGGGACGGCGTCTGTACGTGAGTATCTTGGGAAATGTGCAGAGAGCCCCCTCAAAAGTGAGAGGAGTCATTGGAGACAATTTAACAGGACAACCCCTAGTCCTACAGACTGGGATCACCATGGCATTTAGGCGTGTTGTATCACCGTCAAGCAATTTCGAATCTATCTTTGGGGCATACTTGATGGAGAGGGTTAATCTCCAAAATAACAAGCTATCCTTGATGTTAGACCACTTCTATATCAAGAATAACTTTAAACTCCAACCAATTTTGGAAGACAAGTACCAAACTATCCAGATTTTAGCTAACTGTGAAGAAAGTCATCTCACAGAAAAAACTGTTGCACATTATTGACTCATTGATTAATCATTTGTGTAAAGTTTCTTATGAAATTTTGTAGAATGTGTTGCCTAGAGTTTGCGCAGCTCCTCCAAGTTAAAACACTTCAAAAGCTTAAGTAGATTATGAGAAATGATCCAAACAATCTACCTATGTTTGAAACTGCCTTCTTGTAGAGTCGACTTTGACACCTGCAACTTCTAACACACAGTTCTCCCAAACTAGAACCCGTTTAAGCGAATGCTTTTAGCCATAGATGGATTACCTTCCAACTTAAATTTTGACTCCTCATTTGTATAAAAATTTACACTGTGCACTGAGAACTGACCATTTCTTTGACCATAGGGATTGCGCCTGTTTCAGAAGACACTCAATACTTTCTCACATATGGATGTTCCTACACAAAATTCTCTCAGCCTGTTTGCAATTAGACTCTTAAACTTTAACCATAGACATATTAACTATGGAATTAGATGTGTACAAAAGGATTTTCAATAAAATCAAACACAGAAGGAGAACTAGAGAAAAGATCGACGTGCAAATCTCTGAACATTCTTTCTATTCAACTCTTCATACATCTGATGGATGATACACTCAATACTCATCATCTATTCAACTCTTTCTGATCTATACTTTTTCTCTCACACCTAATACGATCATATACACGTATATATATACATATGAGTATTGATTCATTATTACTTCAAGTATATTGAAGTATTTACAAAACTAATGTACATATGTCTAAAGAACTTTTCTTCCTGAACCTTCACTTCACTTCATGAAGTTGAACTTCAATCTTTTCTCCATATCTTTATTTCTAGGCTTGATATAATCACCAATTGTTGATTGTCCTGCTCCAACAGCTCCCCCTCAATCATCAATTGTGATTACGTGCATCTTCTTTATTCCTACCATATCTTTAAACCTCTACAACTTTGGTCCATCCAAGCTCTTTGTCATCATTTCTGCAAGTTGATCTTTTGTAGGAGTATGCATAACTTCTATTTCTTTATCAACAACCTTCTCTCTCAGAAAATGATACTGAATCTCAATATGTTTAGTTCTAGCATGGAATACAAGATTTGCTTCCAAATATAAAGAACTCATATTGTCTCCACAAATAATAGGAGTACTCTGAATAATATCAAAACTCTTCATAAAAGTCTTTAACCATATTATTTCCTTTGCAGCTTCTACCATGCCTTTGTATTCTGCTTCTATAGATGATAAAGCAACTATATGTTGCTTCTTAGAGCACCATGAGATTAGCTTATCTCCCACATAACACAAATATCCATGTGTTGATCTTCTGTCATCAGAATTACCTGCCCAATCTGCATCACTATATATTTTGACTCTTGTATCTGAAGTAAATCCATAATACAAACCTTCTTTAAGTGTGCCCTTGATGTACCTAAGTACTCTTTGTCCTGCAATCCAATGTTCCTTTCTGGGACAATGCATGAATTAAGATAGAACTCCAACTGCATATGATAAGTCAGGTCTTGTTAATGTAGCATAAATCAGGCTACCCACCAAACTTTGATAAAGCTTCATATCTTTGAATTCTCCAATGTCTTTCATCTTTGTCACATAATCAGATATTGATTGTGAAGCCTTCTTCTTAAATGTAGTAAACTCTACCCATAATGAAGCTTTCCTTGATTTGGTTGTATTCTGAAAATGCTCTTCCAAAGCATTCCATATGTCACTTGCACTTTCAAGTCCTCTTATTTGAGGAAGCAAATAATCATTCACTGCCATGTAGATTATGCTCCTTGCTTGAGCATCCTTCTTCATCCAAATCTTTATATCTGCAAGCTCCTCCCTAGTTGGAACACTAGGATCTTTGCACTCTGGCTTTTATTCCTCTCCTGTGACGTATCCCATCAGATCTTTGCTCATAAGATGAGCTTCCATTCTCATAGACAAAACTGGATAGTTCTCTCTATCCAACTTCTCAATTTGGAGACTATCTCCCATCCTTTCTTCACCTGTACTATCAAATCTTTAATCCTTATAAGGAATGAATGTACCTTAGCTTTGAATGTTGCTCCTTCTGATCCTTTTGATAGCCTTTATGTGTCTTCCTTCAGTCTTTCTTCCACACTTTATCCTTTTGAACCTTCAAGGTGTGAAATTTGTATATCTACAGCAGTCGGGGTCTTCCTTTCCTCAATTTTGATACTTCCTGCTCTGATACCACTGATGGAGAGGGTTAATCTCCAAAAGAACAAGCTATCCTTGATGTTAGACCACTTCTATATCAAGAATAACTTTAAACTCCAACCAATTTTGGAAGACAAGTACCAAACTATCCAGATTTTAGCTAACTGTGAAGAAAGTCATTTCACAGAAATATCTACTGCACATTATTGACTCATTGATTAATCATTTGTGTAAATTTTCTGATGAAATTTTGTAGAATGTGTTGCCTAGAGTTTGCACATCTCCTCCAAGTTAAAACACTTCAAAATCTTAAGTAGATTATGAGAAATGATCCAAACAATCTACCTATGTCTGAAACTGCCTTCTTGTAGAGTCGACTTTGACACCTGCAACTTCTAACACACAGTTCTCTCAAATTAGAACCCGCTTAAGAGAATGCTTTTAGCCATAGATGGCTTACCTTCCAACTTAAATTTTGACTCCTCATTTGTATAAAACTTTACACTGTGCACTGAGAACTGACCATTTGTTTGACCATCGGGATTGCACCTGTTTTAGAAGACACTCAATACTTTCTCACATATAGATGTTCCTACACAAAATTCTCTCAGCCTGTTTGCAATTAGACTCTTAAACTTTAACCATACATAGATTAACTATGGAATTAGATGTGTACAAGAGGATTTCTGATAAAATCAAACACAGAAGGAGAACTAGAGAAAAGATGGACGTGCAAATCTCTGAACAGTCTTTCTATTCAACTCTTCATACATCTGATGGATGATACACTCAATACACATCATCTATTCAACTCTTTCTGATCTATAATTTTTCTCTCACACCTAATATGATCATATACACGTATACATATATATATACATATGAGTATTGATTCGTCATTACTTCATTTATATTGAAGTATTTACAAAACTAATGTACATATGTCTAAAGAACTTTTCTTCCTGAACCTTCACTTCACTTCATGAAGTTGAACTTCAATCTTTTCTCCATATCTTTATTTCTAAGCTTCATATAATCACCAATTGTCGATTGTCCTGCTCCAACAATACTCTATTGTATGATCTCCAGGCCTATTGTGTCTTTGGCCTCTAGTTGTGCTAGGTGTTTATCTCATGCTCTGTGTGATATGGAGGGTCCATTGCATACTAAAACCACCTTCAATTGTACTTTCAAATTGATTAAAGGGAATCCGAGGAGGCAAGGCTACAACTCAAAGTAGTAGCTGGTAGTTGGCAAGTCAAACAATGTGATAGAAACATGGATGGAGCCACTCTAGAAGTACAAAGAAAAGCTTTACCTTAACAATTAACTTACTAGAAGCAAACGAATCTTTATCGACCACTTGCAAAAATCGTATAGACTCGCAAACCCTCGTAGAGGAAGGTTACATATACTATTATGGTAAAGAAAGTAGGTATGTATGAAAAATTGAGTTACTTTAAACATGGTTTGCCACTTACATATTACAAGTTCAAGAATTCAGCTCAACAGGAGAGTTTATTTGAAAAAAATAAATAAATAAATAAATAAATAAATAAATAAATAAATAAATATATATATGTGTGTGTGTGTATTTATGGATATATATATATATATATATATATATATATATATATATGTGTGTGTGTGTGTGTGTGTGTGTGTATGTGTGTGTGTGTATTTATGGATGTATGTATGTATATACGCACGTACGTATTTATGAAAAGATGGATGTATGCATGCATGTCTCCATCTGGTTACATATGTATGCATGCATGTTTATATTATTTAAACCACTCTAGATAGAGTATCTAGATTAGTATCACTAAGGTATAGTGTTGGTAGTATACGAGAAGAGGCAAGTACGAGCATACAAGCAGATCTAGCACTAAGGCAACCCTTTATTTTTTTCAAAACCCTTACACCATTTAAAAGTGATTCTCATCACTAAAAACCCCTATAAATACCATTTTCACCTTCTTGTAGCTCCATTTTGTACAAGCCGAGGAGTCCTTGAGCTTGAGGAGCCTTAGAAGTAGTTGCCTACCGATTTTCGTATTTTTTAGACCTCGTTTGAGCCCTCAAATAAGCCCTGGAACCTAATTTTTAACTAGGCCGGACACTAGGTCTAGACAGGGCCAAAGCTAGTCAAAAACTATAAATAGAGCTAGAGAGCTCATTTTTGGGCTAGCTTCTTGTAGTTTTGAGCTTGTATGAGAACTTTGTTGCAATAGAAGTGATTCCATTGTCTTACTCTCTTTGTTCTTGCCGTGTGTGCGCGTGTGTGTGTATGTGTGTGCATGTTAGTGTGCTTCTCACTCACGCACTTGTGCCTTCACTTGCTCGAGGTCTTCATACCATCCTCACGTCTTCCCGGATTGACAATAAAGGAGGTGCTACTCATCACTGAGCCACACCAAATTTTGGCGCCGTTGCCGGGGATTCGAGCTTTGAGGACGAGCGTGTGATGGTAAGACGTAGAGAGGACGCGTTGGAATGGTAAGTAGTCGGTAAATTTCTGATTTTTCTCCATCTCCATCTCCATCTCCACCTCCACCTCCTTCTCCACTACATATTCCCTCTTCCTTGTCATTCGCCTCATTTGTTGTGTGCGAGTTTGAGAGAGAGCGAGCGTGTGTGTTCTTGTTTTGTGTGTTTTTGCATGTTTCTTGCAAGTTGCAGCTCCATCATCATCTCCAGCAAGCTCAGCAGGTACGGAATCTGTCTGCACAGTCCCCGAGGCGTCGAGCTCGAGCTATCGCGACACTCCGAAAACTTCGACTAATCGTGTTTCTGAGTGCACCACGACACTGCGCAGGCTGAGAGCTCCTAGGATCATTAGACAGAACTAAAAAATTCACCATATCCCGAGCTATCACGACACCTCGAGGTATCGCGACACTCACGAGCTATCGCGACACTCACGAGCTATCGTGACACCTCACGAGCTATCGCGACACCTCACGAGCTATCGCGACACTTGGGAGTATCGCGACACTTCACGACCTATCGCGACACCTCACGAGCTATCGCGACACTTGGGAGTATCGCGACACTTCACGACCTATCACGACACCTCACGAGCTATCGCGACACTTGGGAGTATCGCGACACTTCACGACCTATCGCGACACCTCACGAGCTATTGCGACACTTGGGAGTATCGCGACACTTCACGACCTATCGCGACACCTCACCAGCTATCGCGACACTTGGGAGTATCGCGACACTTCACGACCTATCGCGACACCTCACGAGCTATCGCGACACCTCACGACCTATCGCGACACCTCACGAGCTATCGCGACACCTCACGAGCTATCGCGACACCTCGACCCGACCTATCGCGATACATGGGCTTAACGCATGAAAATTTAGAGTAAATTAATTGACTGAATTGAGGTATCTTTGGGTTTAATCTTAGACACATTGGGAGGATATAAGAGCCTTAGGAGTGGGCAAAAGACCTAGAAACCAGGGAGGAATTTCCTGAACCCTGAGAGCCTGTTTGGACCCCTAAGTGCCTGAAGGGTCATAACTTCACCATACGAACTCCGATTGATGAGATTTTGGTCTCGTTGGAAAGCTTGTTGAAAATCCTACGTGGACATTGATTGGTTTTTTGTAGAATCATACGTGGAGTTTTAGAACATGTATTTTCAAGTTTGCCTTTAGGTGAGACTAGATGGTCCTAAGATTGAGGGGGTACAGTGAGTTACTCCAGGGGGGACTGAAAATATTGATGTGTGTCTTTCAATTACTTGTGGTAATAGAGCAATACTGACTGGTGAGCTTTTGCAGGAACATTGTGTGCACTCAAGGCAATCCAAAGCAAGCTAGCAAGGGTGAGTACCAAGCTTGGGAGAAGGCTTCCTGGGCTTGTGTAGCAGTCTGGTCAACCAGCTAATTGAGGTTGGAAGATCTCTCAACCCTCCTTTGTCAATTCCTAGCCTAGGCTAAGTACGACTTAGGTGTGGTAATTAATTAGGGCAACGTTAGGCACGAATCAAGTCCAAGAGAATTAATCAATCAAGTGCAAGAATTAAATAGGTCTTAAGTGCGAAAACCCTAAGGGACAAAGGGTAAACTGGAGTCGATCACTTATCAAGTGCGAAATTCACTTAAGTACTCCTGACTATATATGTAGTCACCACTCTTCCTGATAGAACTGATGAGTTTGGAAATGTGATTGCTGAGACCGACATGGGTGATATAGAGCAAGGGAACTTAGAGAAAGAGCCAAGAACCCCCCGTGGTAAATCTGTCTTGACCAGAATCATGACTCCAGAGTGGATTCCACAGGATAATAAAAGCATAGATCTGCTTTTAAACCGAGAAACCGATGAGGATTTTTGGAGATATAAATCTACTCAACCTCACGAAGTGAGTGCCCTCACAATCTATGAGTTTAAAGACCCTGATAGCCCAGGCCAAGTAACCTACCTAGACAATGCATCAGAGAGAATCTTCATGGTCACTGAGCATGGCAGACATGCCTACACATGGAAGGGTGAATTTGTTTTTCCCCAACCAAGGTCTAATGTGTCCTTTGGTCACCAAGGAGCTGGGACCTCCCAAGCTCATGGAGCTCAAAGAGATAGAAGTAGAGACAAACCTGAGGTAAGTTTTGCCAACTCCCTGGGAAGAGAAAGAACGGGAACGGAAAGGAATAGAGTGGAACCTGAGAGACATAGAACCCCATGGAATCAAAGGAATGCTGACGATTTTCCTTTGCCAAGGCCAAGAGAACACACTAGGACCCTGCGACCAACTCAATTGGTGAAGTCCATGAAGAATTACTTCGATGGCACTGGAGACCCTTATGACCATGTGGCAGAATTTCGGCAAGTATTGAAAGCTGAACAGGTAGAGGACCTATTCACACAATATAATGCTTTTGGTCTAACCCTTAGGAACACTGCCCTTACGTGGTTTCAACCACTGAACGAGAGGCATTTCAGAAACATAGACCAGCTCTTAGAGGCATTTATCATTGAGTTTTCTAAGAGTGGGATCAGGCACAACACTTCCTCACTAATTCATAGCTTCAAACAAACACCTCAAGAGACGGTCCGACTAGCTGGAAGAAGATTTAGGCAGTACCTGGAGAGATGCCCGATGCCGGAGTTACCCACCAGCCAAACAAGTGGCCTTGTTCTTAGATGGATTGTTGAGCACCAAGCTCAGGTCATATGTGTATCTGAAGGACCCCAAAATGATAGAAGAGTGCGTGCGCATGTGCATAGACATTGAGGACAACCTAGGTGAGGAATTAGAACTATCAAAAATCTATAAGGATTCTGATAGCTCTAGTAGCCTCACATCTGGTCAATCCACATCCATTGAGGAACTTGCAGAGAAGGTAGCTCAAAAACTAGGTGTCTCTAGCAAACAAATTCCGAGATTTGCCCCAGTTAAGCGGTGTTACACTTGTGGCGGTGACCATATGGCAAGTGTATGTCCCATTATGGCCCAACCCCAGGTGAATCCTAGTAGCCAGTACTGCACCATAGAGCACAGGTACACCAACCACACTGCACAAGACTGCCCATATAATAAACAAACTGTTAGGCAAAATTACCCTCAGCCATATCCACAACAGGGTAGATACCAGAATCAGTACCCACCACAACAATACAACAGACCACAGCAAACTTATCAGCCACCTTATCAAGGGCAGCAGAGACCTCAACCAGTCCTAGTGCAGCAACCCCCTGCTCCAACCAATGTGATCCCAGTGAAGTATGCATCTGCTGAAGAAAATCCGAACAGAGCCATAGTCCCAGTCACCCCATTGCTATCAGACAGTGATCCAAGTGACCATAGTTTTGACTCCACACATATTGATAGCCCACAGGCTTACTACATGCAGTTACCCGAGCATAACGAGTCATACTATTATGAGGACCCAAGTGAAAATAGTGGGGAGCCTGAGTATGCCAATGTCATGTACACAAACCCCAACTCTAGGCCTCAACCTAAGCAAGTAAGACCCCCATTCCCTAAAGGACCATGCTACAGATGTCAGGGAGATCATCTCATTCGTGATTGTCCCTTACCTCCACCTATGCAACCCCAGTCAGTAACAATTCAAGGCTTTTGCCAAGAGTGTGGAAAGGAGCATCTCTTACGAGATTGCCCAAAGAACCCTAATAACATGCCTAAAATCACTCCTATCAATGTTGTTGGGTTAGTTGTAGACTCCACAGGGAGTGTGACTTCCACTGCACCTGTGCAAGTGATCACAAGAGCCCAAGCACTACAACAAAACCAAGGAGTAAGCCAGGAAAAGAGCCCAGACGCTAGCGATACTGATAGCCAAAATAAGAAGAGAACAAGAGCTTGGAGAGATAGCCGTGAACGTATGAAAAGGCAATGGGCAAAGAAGATGAGTGAACTTGAGGAAAGTCTACGAGAAACCAAGGCCAAAATCATAGAGATCACATCTCAACCGCACTCTCAAACATTCCCACCGCTACCATCCCCATCACCCTCCATCCCTCCACCCTCTAATACACCCCACGTAACCCGCCCACCACCCCAAGCAGGATCAGTATTAGCTGATCCCACTCCTGAAGACATAGACATGATGCTTAAAGCATATCAGGCCAGAATCCAAGAAGGGCCAAATGTCACGGTGTGGAGGTGATCGCAATCCGGGTGGATCGGGTCCGGTCGTGGCACACACAGGGTGTATGAAGCTAATGAATGTTGGAAGGTTTAAAGATGTGAAGGTGAAATTAATGTTGAGTATGGAGAAGAGAGAGATGTTGAAATAATTATGGGAATGGGAATGTAGGTGTGCAAGTTAGATTGATGACATGAATGATAAGAATGAAAGAGAACCATACACACGAATCAAATTTGGAAGGAAGAATGGTCCATTGGAGGAGCTTCTTAAACACTTCCTAATTCTAATCCATATGTATAGCCTTCTTTGGCTGATATGTATGCATGATGAGAATAGATGGAATCCTTACACATAAATCAGTTTCGAAAGGAAGAATGGTCCAATATTGGAGCTTCTTATACACTTTCAGAAACTAATAAACATGTATGGATTTGTATGGATTATATGCATGCAAGTGAATTATGATGATGGATTTTACTCACAAGCTCAAAGAAACATCCTCACTGGTTCAACGCAATACTGCGGAGCCTTCTCACACATAGAAGAAATAGAAGACATGTAAAAATACTTAAGAGACTGAGAGAGGTGACAAGAGACAAGTGACAAGTGACATGAATTAAAAGAATTTGAATTAAGTTACATGTAAAAGATCGTCGTGGTACGTCATGCTAAGAAGTCTACTGATCAAAGGTGGTTCCGACCCTCAAACCATGACAGTTCAACCGAATGTCACACGTAAGAAGGTGAGTTCCACTCCAGTGACCCTATGTCTGTCTAGGCTCGTAACGTCTAACTAAAGAAGTCTAAGACTCATTAAAATCAGCTCTAACTCACTCACACGCTCCACCGAGGGTGAGTCAAGATAGAGATGCTGGTTTCAAGAGCCTATCCTAAATTGGAGTTCTAACTTAAATTTGAAACTAGGTTCTATACTCATACTAGCTCACCTTGGATCCTCACTCGCTCAACCGAGGGTGATCGTCTCAAGGAAACCGTAAGCTAGCATGAGCCCTATGGATGCCTAACAATGATGCTCTAGGAGTTTGGAGGGGGGTTTATATAGTTTTTTGAATGAATTTGGGCCCTTGGATCTAGAGAAATCAACTCTCAACTCTAGGATCACTACTTTTGATTACAACCATTTGATTAATCAAATCAATGGCTTGGAATTGTTCTTTCTATCAAATCTAGTGTAAAGGAGTGAAATTTAGGCGCCCTCATTCTCCACCATTGGATCTGGGGATGATCTGGACCGTCGGATCAGTGCTGACATCGATTCGGATAAGATAAGCCACTATTTTTGGAGAAATGCTGCATTATTGATCTTTGATTGTAAAAAAGGTCTTCTTTTATGGAAAAAATTCGTGGATCCTCCTTCCTTATGCTTTAGTGCATCTCCACCCTTGAATATGAGCTCATCTTGACCGTACAACATGGTTCAATCATATTTTGACATGTGGCAGACATTCAAGCCTTCAATTTTCTTATTCTAGAAAACTGCGGTGACCTTGAAAACTGGACTTTGTGCTCTTTGACCCTCCAAAAAGTCTTTGATGAAGATGAAACATTGTAGGACTATGTTTCCAAAGATCTCCTTCAGGAATATGCAGAAAAAACTCCCATCTGAATCTAACTTGTACAAGTTTGACTACATTTGGAAGCTTGCAAGGTGGCATTAAGGTGTCTAGGAAGCTCGGATAGCCTTGAAACTTTATACAAATATGTAGCCACATATGGTCTTTATACATGCCAAACCATATGGCTAACATAAATTTCTATACAAGAATTTGTAGGGTCAAACTAGAAAAAATACATTTTTACAAAATGAACATAGCATATCAATGTGCTACCAAATCCATTTTCTGCTGAAATTTGGGCTATAGAGTGCCTTTGACAATCTTTACAAGTATATGGATTTTCATCTAATTTGGTGACAATGAAATTTTTGCCCTAATTTCCCAACTTTGACCAGCTTTGACCAACTTTGACCGCTACCATGGACTTTCTTGATTTCTTTGAAACTTTGTATGTGACCTTCCTTTGACATCCTTGATGCATCCTGGACTTCTCGGGGAATTTTGGCTACCTTCACCAAATATGTTTTTTTTTTGTAGGCCTTCACAAGTGAGAGAGGAGAGAAAATCTCGACGACATTCGCCCCCACTAAACCTGCGATTCCTCCGGAAGCGCCACTCTAGCATCTGTGAAAAATAAAATGTTCCAGGCATCAAATTCTTTTATAGGCAACATAAGAAACATGGAAGGAAAATTGATTATATGCATGAATAAGTAGGTAACGTGACATGAAGCAAAATTTGCATGAAAGAAATAATTGAAACAGGAAACATGAATATGCATGAACAAATAGGCAACATATATGCAAATGAACAAGCAACATTGGCAACAAGAAAGCAACATTGGTTGTATTGATTCGTTTTAAGCATCAGTTCCTCTCATCTTGAAGAAAATTTTGTACCTTTTTCATAAAGCAATCTACCTTAAATATGATTATAAACAAAGATTTAGGATTTTCAAGAGACATCTTTCATCTTTAGCTTATTTTAGATCAACTCCTTTCCTACATAAATATGAATATGCTCTTTCTCTAATAACATGCAAGGAAATCTAACTAAACTCCACTAATGCATAAATCTGCTTATATAGCCCGTGATTTATTCTATTATGCCTCTTTATCCTCCTTTGGCTTGCTCTTTTAATTTTTTTTCCGATGATGATGATGATTTGGCAACTTTATGGTTACGATCACTTTTTTGGGGTGGAAGAAAGTGTAAACTTCTTGGTAACATGTAGCTTTTTTTTTTTTTTTTTTTTTTTTTTGACGAGGAAAAGTTAAACCCCGATACAAGGTACAACCATTTTTGATGACGGAGAACAGTCGTTTAAACTCCGATACAAGTGCTGTGAGATGGACTAAGGATGTAGAAACATGCAATAGCAGGAGCTAGGATTTCAACAATTATGCTTTCGATATAGGATACATATGCATGTTTATATATGAAAGTCATGTCACCAAAATAAACCTCCAAATCTACATGCCCTATCTTTCCACAATCCTAGATTATAATCAATTCCTTAGTAGATAAGTTACTACTTAAGATACAATTTTACACAAGTAGAGAAATCATCATTTGCCCTTTTTGACTCAAGTGATGTGGATATGCAATGCAATGCAAAGACTGAAAAAAAACATGCATGAAACAAGCATGGAAAAAAAAAATAGAATGAACTTGAAAAAAAACAAAGCAACATGAACTTGAAAAATTAATGATATTTTTATATGTTTTTTTATTTTTTTTTCTTTTTTTATTTATATTTTTATTTTTTATAGCATGGATACTCCTGTTTATGAATCGGCCTCATTGTTGTCATCTTCTTCAATGTCCTCATCCAAAATGTACTCGTCATTATCACGTTTCTTGAATAGCTTTATCCTTTTACCTGCAATCAAAGTTTTTAGTGCAACACCATTTAATTCACAAAGAGCATACGTACCATTGTTGTTGACTTTTGATACAATGTATGACCCAAACCACCGTTGAGTGAGCTTTTTGCGTGCATCATATTGAGAGTCAAATGTACTATCATAAATGAGCACCCAATCTCCTACTTCAATTGGATTAGGACGCAGTCGATGAGTTTTATCAAAATAATGCTTATTCTTCATTCTAGATTCTCTTAATTTTTCAACAGCATCATCAAGTCTTACTTTACCTTGTTCTAACTGTTTAATGCGCAAACTCAAAAAGTCATCAGTAGACATGTTTTCAGACCAAGGCAAATTTGACCATGCAAAAATATGAGATTGAATTGGAAACAATGGTTTTTGACAGTACATAAGTTCAGCAGGCATATACCCAGTAGTACGTGTGCATGTCATTCTATCTGCCCAAAGTGCAAAAGGTAAGAATCTAGGCCATTGTTTGATGTCACCGTTACATGCTTTAGATATGGCTTTCACAATAGGTGGATGCCCTCTCTCTATTTTACCATTGGCCTCTGGATTATATGCAGTAGTGAGAGACAAACGAATACCGTGACGCTCAAAGAACTCTTTAGCTTCTCTCGCATTTAACTCTCCACGATCGGCAACTACTTTCTCTATGTACCCAAAGCGACTTATGACATCTTCAAGCAAGAATTTGCAAACATTGTAAGTGGTCTTAGATCGTAGTGCACGTCCCTCTACATGATTAGTTAAGTCTTCTCTTGCAAGTACAATGTAACGCATTTTGTCGATACCTTTAGGCATAGTTACAAGATCTACTACCCACTTGTAGTGAATACAAGGTGGATAAGTAGGATGCAACGGATCTCTATGTTTGACTGATGAATGAAGTTGACAAGTAGAACATGTAGAAACATAGCTACTAATGTCAACATACATCCTAGGCCAATAATAGGTACTTCTAATTTTTTCATATGTTCCAAAAAATCCTTTATGACCTGCCCATAATGTCTCATGCATTTCCTTCATTACTTGCAATTGAAGAACTCTCTTTCCTAGGACTCGTTGTGGATTCTTAACCTTACCCTTAGCACGTCTCCAAAGATAACCATTACATAGGAAAAATGTATAAGCTCGTTTCCTAATGTTACGGAATCTATTCGTAGTCCAGCTAGGTAATGGTTTTAGTGTACTGAGATACTTTCCTATGTCTCTCCATTCATCTTCGTACTCAGACTCATGAAATTTCTCATACTCATATATATGTGGAACATAGTCAACTAAATTCACATTCTTTATTAGATCACTTTCAAGATCATCATCAAATCTAGCTCTCGATAACATATCAGCAACTGAGTTTGACTTACCTGAAATATGAACTAACTCAGGATTTATGAACTTAATATATGAGATCCATCTAAGCATGGCTATATCAGGAGATGAACAATTGGCTATCATTCCAATGAGAGGCAAACAATCAGTCTCAACTTTGACATTTGCACCAATGAAATATTCTTTGTCTATTTTCAAAGTTGTTACCATACCCCATAGTTCTCGTTTGATCTGTGGATATTTTCGTTGTGTTTCATGTAGAATTTTGGCACCAAACCTAATTGCATATCTATTCCCTTCACTATCATCTTGACTTATGACCCAACCTATACCAATAGGACTAGTATCAACAGTCAATATAATAGGTTTGTTAGCAGAATAGTCTACACGCTTAAGGATGGGAGCTTCAAGCAAATAATTTCTTCAATTTACGCATAGCTTGAGTGTGTTTGTCAGTCCAAATAAATTTTCGTTTCTTCCTCAACAAGTCATAAAGACAATCAGCAACATGAGCAAAGTGAGGGATCCAAATAACATAAAAGATGCAAGCACCAAGAAATCTACGTACCTCACTCACGTTGTTACATGTTTCAGAAATCTTGCTAATGGCATCAACTTTTTGTGGGTATGGCTTTCGACCATAATGGCCACATAAATGTCGTACAATAAGTACCTCGTTGACACCAAAAACAGATTTCTCTATGGAAAATGTGAGACCTACCTCTTCAAATCGTTGAAATATTCTTTCACAATCAGAGATATGGTCAAGAACAAATTTACGACATCCCGATGAATCTAAAGTAATGTCCTTTACACGTTCCTCACTCCCTTTAATTGGAATATCATCAATGAATGGCATAGTTATATGAGGGATAAAGTCATGTAAGACCATATTCATAGCACTCATCATATGAGCCACAGAATTAGTCGCTCCTTGAGGTAAAGTACACATTCGCACTAAGCCTAAAGGAGTTTTCATTGTGGTTATGTCACGACTGTCAATTGCTAATTGGAATTGGTCATATCCAGAATATAGATCACCCATTGAATAGATAGAATGTCTTGAAAATGATTCAACAAACTCATCTACAATGGGTCCTGTTCCTACATTCCTTATGGTGACTTTATTGACGGGTTGGAGATCTTGAATAAAACGTAGTTTCCCATTCTTTTTAGGCACAGTGAACCATCTGTTTGAGTAAGGTGCAAAAGATGGCTCTAAAATTCTCATATTTATCTTCTCCTTAAGTAGTTTCATTAGCTCAGGTAAGTGAGCCTTTGGAACAGGTATAGGACGAAGATTCCATGGAATATGTGGAATAGTAAAGATTATCATGGGTGCAACTAGCTTAGGATCTACACAACCAATCTCATGAGGATACATAGTAAAGGCTTTTCCATGGCTCCGTATAACTCTCTCAAATTTATCTCTCTCTGCTGGCAAAAGAAAGTCATCATCTCTACCAATTTTCACCTGTTTGATTGTCTCATCCGTGAATGTATGTCCTATGTTTTTCTTATCCCGAAGAATTGGATCATTTTTCACATCAATAATTTTTTCATTACTTCCTTGAGGTAATGGTTGAGCTATGGGTTTGATTTTTTTGTCTACAGTTTTGTACTTTGTTTCAACTAAGGCATCATGTATTTGGTTAAATTTTGAGCACTTGTCAACATTGAGAGCATACTCTTGGATTAGAGCATACTCATCAAGGGAAGAAATAAGAATAATATGGGAATTAGAATTTTGTTGAAGACATAACTCTAACTCCTCAAGAGTAGAGAAACAATGAGATGTCTCAATCACATGCTCAATGTTCTCATCATGTTCCATGATTTTGTTGTTTTTATAATTTGTTTGGCTTTTTTGGATAAAAGACTTGGACAATTGACTCTTATGAAGAAAATCTAATCTAGAATGTGGAAAACAAAGTGACAAACTATTGTACATGTTGGTTGGATGCGAGATGTCAAACCAATATCCACTGTTGTCCCGCTCAACAATGGATTCTATCCGAAATTTTGATCATATGTAGCTCCAAACATGAATCGAGGTGCACAATCACTACAAGCATGCTCGTGACCCTGAGTAACAATAGGTTTCTTTCTAATTGACAATCGATTCCTAGGATGATTCACTCCTACTGTCATGACTTGAAGTGATTGCATTCCATCCTGAGACTTAAATCTAGCATAGGTAGACCCATCATCCATGGCTTTAGTTTCCATACGACTCTCACAAATAAAGGGTTGACCTAAGAGAACTTCATAGGAGCAATTATCTTGAATAAAAAAGTGAAACTCTTCTGTGATTCCTCCTATGGATATGGGCACACTAGCACAAGCTCCATACAGGGTACCTACACCATTATCTGCAGTTCTCATACGCCATCCACAATCTTTATCTATGGGCCATCGAAACTTATCATAGACTTCTCTTGAAATCACATTGATTTCAGAGCCGGAATCTACTAATGCATTTACAGTGATAGTGTTCTTATCATTTCCTATTTTAACATGCATCTCTGATGTACCTCTAGACCAAAATGTTCTTTTAAAGTGACTTTCAGGATTGTTTTCATGATTTTCATGGTCAGGTTGAATAGGTCCTAAGAAATTTTTATTAACATTTACTTCATCATCATCAAAGTTCTCTTCATCAGATTCATCAAAGTTTAAGGCTTCATTCATAGCTTGATCTTGATCTAGAGAATCTTGCATCTCAGTATCTAGATTAAGCGGAAACCTCTTCCTTTTAATTAGGCCGATAAAGTTATCTTTAAAAACAGGCTTTGCAATAGAGAAAACTTGTTCTAAAGACATAGTCACTTGACTCTTAAGCAAAATGTCATCTAAAATTTCCATAGGATCTATTTTTCTCTCAATTTTTGAAATCAAGATGGCTTTAGGTTTTCTCTTTGGTTTCTTTTGTTTTTGCTTAGGATCTTGTTTTTGTTCATGTTCTCGTGTTTGGTCTTCAGTTTGTTTTGATTGTTCTGGTTTATCTAAAGGCTTTGGTTCTGTTTTTCTTTGCTTTGTCTTCTTCCCTTTTTGTTTCTCCTCTTGTTTTTGTTCATTGGGTTCTGATTCTTGTTTTTTATCTTTAGATTGTGATGTTTCTCCTTGCTCTACGATTGTTTCTATTCCCTCTGAGGTTTGTTTTCGAGTCACTCTTCTTTCACTAGGCTCAGCTTCATCTCTTTTTCGTTTTTCTTCTACATTGGCTATGTGAGAAATAAGAGATTGATCTTCTATCGATGACTCCCAAGCCGTTATTCTCCTAATCTCATCCCGTGCTCTTACTAAAGCCTCTATGGAAAAATCACCTTCCTTTGTGGGTTTACTTGATTCTACTTGTTGTTCATCAAGAGCTTCTAGTTTCACTCCTCTAGTTCCTACGTCCATTATGGTTATATTTTCATAATGTTTTTTCATTCCTCCCTTACCATAATTTCCTTGCAAAGGTAGGCTAGATCGATAGTCACAGATTTTCTTGTCTATATCTATTACTAGTCGTTGCTCCTTAGCATCCTTCAATAGTTCGCAATCTCTCAAAAAGTGCTCTAACGAATCACACCAAGGACACCTACGAGGGCCACGCACAAAACCATTTTGATTTTGAGGATTTTGATTAACTTGTGGTGGGAAATTTTGAAATTGAGGATTTTGTTGATAAGGTATTGCTTGAACAGGATAATTAGGATTTTGAAAATGCAATTGATGTATTTGAGGAGCTTGGGGAGCAACATGTGGTACTTGAGGTGCAAGAGGAGCTTCCATATTATACGGTTGATGATTTTGAAAATTTTGATTTTGAGGATTTTGAAAAGCTATTTGAGAAGCTTGAGGATACAGGTTTTGATACATTTGAGGATTTTGCACATGAGGATGAGGATTTTGCATTGAAGGATTATGCATGGGAGGATTATGCATTGGAGGAACTTGATATGCTTGAGTAGGAGCTACTTGTGGATTTTGATTGGTAGCTATAACATGTTGATTAGGCTCTTGAAAAGTCATTGGGTTCATTTGATTTTGGAAAGTTTTGGTGTAATTAGATTGTAAAGCATCTATAGTCTTGGCCAAATTGGATTGTGTAGCAATAAGACTTTCCATTTGCTTAGTGAGAATATCCACTTGAGATTGTCCCAACTACACTTTTTTATTTGGCTCTACTTTAAAACCTTGAGTAGGCTCCATCATTTGAGGAATAGGAGTAGAGTCAAAAAGCATAGCATGGGATTGTTCTCTAATTTGCTCCTTAATTTGTGGAAGGCTAGCTTGAGGAAGACTAGTTTGCTCATAAAGCATGGATTGTCTTTGATGTCTATGGGCTACAGCCTCTACTACTTTACGCACTTTTTGCCAATTGTCAGTAAGACCATAGCGCTTATCTGGTTCTTCTAATCGCCGTTCAACTTCCCTACGAGTTTCAGGATGAAGAAGCTTAAGAAAATTGATCACAAGATCAGGTTCCAAAGTTATCTTATCCTCATCAGGAAGTTGTTCATAGCGTCTAATATACTCATTTTGTAAGTGAGTAATAGAGCTACTAGGCTTTGGAGAATTGACCCATCGTAAGAATCCATCTCGATTATGTTGGCTATAATCTTCAAAATAGAATTCTTTGAGCATCTCCTTTCTAAAATCACTCCAAGGAAGACTATCATATTGAGTGACACGGTTTATGATAGAGCTATCAACAATTCGTTCAAAGAATGATATCAAAAGGTCTTCAGGAAGACCAAAAATCATAGCTTGCTCTTCAAAAAAATCTAAGTAGCTTGTGATGTTGATGCCATTGAATTTTCCCTTCTCTCTCAACATAGAAGAGACTATTCTTTGGCCTTGTTTCTCAACAATAAGGGATTTGAATCCTTCCTCCATCTTATGTGAATAAGCAAGTGATGCACGATGTTCTAGATCTCTCACAAATGTGTTTACTTCGCGACGAAGATGTGCACGATACTGTGAGAAATCCAGTGCAATACTCAAGAATGATGATGATGATATGATGAGGATGAAAAATATGAAACAAAGGATATGGATCACAACCTCCCAACAAGATCAGAAGCAAATACCACGAAGCGTTTCACGTCGGGTTCAAATGTGGAGGTGATCGCAATCCGGGTGGATCGGGTCCGGTCGTGGCACACACAGGGTGTATGAAGCTAATGAATGTTGGAAGGTTTAAAGATGTGAAGGTGAAATTAATGTTGAGTATGGAGAAGAGAGAGATGTTGAAATAATTATGGGAATGGGAATGTAGGTGTGCAAGTTAGATTGATGACATGAATGATAAGAATGAAAGAGAACCATACACACGAATCAAATTTGGAAGGAAGAATGGTCCATTGGAGGAGCTTCTTAAACACTTCCTAATTCTAATCCATATGTATAGCCTTCTTTGGATGATATGTATGCATGATGAGAATAGATGGAATCCTTACACATAAATCAGTTTCGAAAGGAAGAATGGTCCAATATTGGAGCTTCTTATACACTTTCAGAAACTAATAAACATGTATGGATTTGTATGGATTATATGCATGCAAGTGAATTATGATGATGGATTTTACTCACAAGCTCAAAGAAACATCCTCACTGGTTCAACGCAATACTGCGGAGCCTTCTCACACATAGAAGAAATAGAAGACATGTAAAAATACTTAAGAGACTGAGAGAGGTGACAAGAGACAAGTGACAAGTGACATGAATTAAAAGAATTTGAATTAAGTTACATGTAAAAGATCGTCGTGGTACATCATGCTAAGCAGTCTACTGATCAAAGGTGGTTCCGACCCTCAAACCATGATTCAAGCGAATGTCACACGTAAGAAGGTGAGTTCCACTCCAGTGACCCTATGTCTGTCTAGGCTCGTAACGTCTAACTAAAGAAGTCTAAGACTCATTAAAATCAGCTCTAACTCACTCACACGCTCCACCGAGGGTGAGTCAAGATAGAGATGTTGGTTTCAAGAGCCTATCCTAAATTGGAGTTCTAACTTAAATTTGAAACTAGGTTCTATACTCATACTAGCTCACCTTGGATCCTCACTCGCTCAACCGAGGGTGATCGTCTCAAGGAAACCGTAAGCTAGCATGAGCCCTATGGATGCCTAACCATGATGCTCTAGGAGTTTGGAGGGGGGTTTATATAGTTTTTTGAATGAATTTGGGCCCTTGGATCTAGAGAAATCAACTCTCAACTCTAGGATCACTACTTTTGATTACAACCATTTGATTAATCAAATCAATGGCTTGGAATTGTTCTTTCTATCAAATCTAGTGTAAAGGAGTGAAATTTAGGCGCCCTCATTCTCCACCATTGGATCTGGGGATGATCTGGACCGTCGGATCAGTTCTGACATCGATTCGGATAAGATAAGCCACTATTTTTGGAGAAATGCTGCATTATTGATCTTTGATTGTAAAAAAGGTCTTCTTTTATGGAAAAAATTCGTGGATCCTCCTTCCTTTATGCTTTAGTGCATCTCCACCCTTGAATATGAGCTCATCTTGACCGTACAACATGGTTCAATCATATTTTGACATGTGGCAGACATTCAAGCCTTCAATTTTCTTATTCTAGAAAACTGCGGTGACCTTGAAAACTGGACTTTGTGCTCTTTGACCCTCCAAAAAGTCTTTGATGAAGATGAAACATTGTAGGACTATGTTTCCAAAGATCTCCTTCAGGAATATGCAGAAAAAACTCCCATCTGAATCTAACTTGTACAAGTTTGACTACATTTGGAAGCTTGCAAGGTGGCATTAAGGTGTCTAGGAAGCTCGGATAGCCTTGAAACTTTATACAAATATGTAGCCACATATGGTCTTTATACATGCCAAACCATATGGCTAACATAAATTTCTATACAAGAATTTGTAGGGTCAAACTAGAAAAAATACATTTTTACAAAATGAACATAGCATATCAATGTGCTACCAAATCCATTTTCTGCTGAAATTTGGGCTATAGACTGCCTTTGACAATCTTTAGAAGTATATGGATTTTCATCTAATTTGGTGATAATGAAATTTTTGCCCTAATTTCCCAACTTTGACCAGCTTTGACCAACTTTGACCGCTACCATGGACTTTCTTGATTTCTTTGAAACTTTGTATGTGACCTTCCTTTGACATCCTTGATGCATCCTGGACTTCTCGGGGAATTCTGGCTACCTTCACCAAACATGTTTTTTTTTGTAGGCCTTCACAAGTGAGAGAGGAGAGAAAATCTCGACGACAACGGATCATGACAAGTGCTACCCTAGAGCTGACCTAGAGATAGAAAGAACCAAGCTTTGCGCGAAAATGGTCGCATTGGCTCAGACTATGTTTGAAGCCAGTCGCCTTTTCAATTACTCGGGCTTAGCCAAGACGCAATTACACTTGGATGGACTTCTAGAGAAGTTAGAGGGCATAATTGCAAGATCTGCCAAGGAAGAAAAAAATCAAGAAAGAGATAAAGAAAGCAAAAACATGACCCATCCCCCATCGAAAGCTTTTGTGCCCAATTCCACTGAACCAGACAACCCCCCCTCCCTAGAAAGAATAGAGAATCTAATGGCACAATCACAAAAGGAACTCGCCCCTCAACACCATGACAAGGCTAGTGAAAGAGCAGGTCTTCCTACCCAGAAAGCCTATGTGCCTGAGGCCTACGTGCCTAACTCTACGGAGCCAGACACCTCTTCTTCTATGAATCAATACACACCAGAATTCTTGCGAGAGATTCAAGAAGAGAAATGGGCTAAAGAGAGTGAAGTTCCTCCTCCCATTGAACTGGTGGATGACACACACAATCAATTCCCACAAGACCTTCCTTCCATTTATGGAGAGCAGGAGAGTGCCCAATCTCAAGTAAGATTAGACTTCGAGTCTAATTCTTTACAAGAACTACCCCATTTCACAGGCCCATGGGAAGCAAAGTCCACCTGTATGAGAGCACCTACAGTCATGGTAAGAAACAAAGATTCAGTCATACCTAGGAACACAGAGGTAGTGAAGAACACCAAAGTGCAGTGCAATCTCACTTTGGAAGAGCTGCTTAAGGTTAGACCAGAAGTGTGGAAACATGTAGCCACTCAAGTGCCCGAGATAGCAAAACCTCGTTCCCAGGTAGGATCACATAGGACAGTGCCACAGATACCCTTGGATAAGATAGGAGATATGTGTGAAGGTGAAGAAGGGAACACCTATCTTCCCATTACCTACCAGGAGTACACCACCAAGGCAATTTTGGACTCAGGTGCAGGAGTTGCAATTGCTACAACTTCCCTATGGAAGCGATGGGGCAAGCTAGCACTCCGACCAATGAGAATGAAATTGCAGATGGCTGATGGTCATATTGAAAGGCCCTTAGGATTATTAGAAGGAATAACTCTCACTACATGTGGGGTTGAGTTTGAGCATACTTTTGCTATATGCGACTTTAGCAAAAACCAAGCCTACGAGATGATTTTGGGAAGGCCATTTATGCGGCAATTGCAAGTAGTCTAGGATTGGGGAACCAATTCCTTGTATTTGCAACATCTAGGTGTTACAACCAAAGTCAATCTTAAGGATTACTCTCATAGAGACGTACCGCCTATTCAATGGAATCCCATCCATAGAGCCAAAGATGAGACTGAGTCTGTGCATTCCATAGGATCCGGATCCTCGTGGATGCATGAAGACACCCACTTATGGATGTGTAAGGTAGCAGTAGAAGAAGAGAAGAGAGAGAAAGCCAGAGAGGCAGGTGCAAAAGAAAACCAAGAAGAGAGAAGTCAAAACAGAAGAGGAAGAATCTTTGTTTGAGGTCCCGGAAAATTTTAAGAAGTATGAGATAGATGATAGAAGAGTCATGATAAGAATGCCTAAACGGGAGGCACAATCAGGAGCGGCCTATGATAACAAAGAAACCACCAAAAAAATAGTGGTAGCCCTAGAAGAGGGAGAGGAGAGATGTACTTACATAGGACATGACCTGACGGAAGACGAAGAGCACGAATTGATAGCCTTGCTAAGAGAATACAGAGATGTATTCGCTTGGAGCTACACGGATTTGAAGGGTGTTGACCCAGACATATGCTCACACACAATTCCCATGACCTCAGATGCTAAACCCTCTAAGCAAAAGCCATACACATATAATGATAACTATGCTGCTAAGATCAAAGACGAGATAGACCGCTTGGTGGAAGCCGGATTTATCTATGAAATTGAGCACACTGAACGGGTATCCCCCATTGTAGTGGTGCCCAAGAAGAACGGCAAATTACGAGTATGCATTAACTTGAAGAAGGTTAATGCAGCCACTATTAGAGATAGCTATCCGCTTCCTATCACTGAGCATCTATTAGAAAGGGTAGCAGGCAAGGAAGTGTACAGCTTCCTAGATGGGTTTTCGGGCTACAATCAAGTAGCCATTGCTCCAGAGGATCAACATAAGACGGCTTTTGCCATGGAGTGGGGCATATTTACCTTTCGAGTAATGCCATTCGGGCTTACTAATGCACCTGCTACCTTTCAAAGATTGATGTGTCATGTGTTTAAAGAGTTCTTGAGGAAGAATTTGGAAGTCTATGTTGATGATCTGTGCGCGCATTCCAACATTAGACAGACCCATATACCTGAACTCAGACAAATCTTTGATAAATGCAGAGAATATCAAGTCTGCTTGAACCCAGAAAAGTGTGTTTTCATGGTTAGGCAAGGCAAGATTCTAGGACACATAGTGTCAAAAAATGGCATATCCACTGATGAAGAGAAAGTGAAAGCCATAGCGGAGCTACCTAGGCCAAAGAACGTCAAGGAAGTACAAGCGTTCATGGGGCATTGTGGTTACTACCGCCGGTTCATCCACATGTATGCCATCATTGCAAAGCCCATGTACGGACTTCTGACTAACTTTGAGTGGACTGATGAATGTGAGAATTCCTTCCAAGAGCTTAAACAAAGATTATGTTCAGCACCAATCTTGACCACACCAGATTGGAACAAGCCATTCCATGTTCATGTGGATGCCTCAAATTATGCTATTGGATGTGTACTCGCACAACCTATGGGTGAAGGTAATCTGGATCTCCCTATTGCCTATGCCAGTAGACAATTGAATGCTACTGAACGGAACTATACAACTACCGAACGAGAAGGATTAGGCATGGTGTACGCGGTTAAAAAGTTTAGACATTATTTGCTTGCAAATAAGTTCAAATTTTTTACTGATCTCTACTGTACTTGGTAAACAAGCCATGTAATACAGGCAGATTAGTAAGATGGTTTCTCTTACTAATGGAGTATGACTTTGAGGTGGTGGTAAGGAAAGGGAAGACTCACTTGAGAGCAGACCATCTGTCTAGGCTCACATCTGGAGAAGCCCCACAAGGAGTATCAGATGACTTACCTGATGCTTACTTGTTTAATTTGGAAGTGGTGCCGCAGTGGGCTAAGCCATTAGTGCCAGTATTGACATACGGGCCTAACCATCCAGTAATAACCACACAGGATCGAGAAGTTGTAAAAGCCCAAAGGTATCATATCTTGGCAGGAAGTATGTACAAGCACACAGATCAAGGGATCTTGACTTGTTGTGTGGAAGAGGATGAGTACGCCAAATGGTTGCAATTAGCACATGTAGGTGCATTAGAGCAACACTACTCAAAGCAACGAACCTTACAGACACTAAGGAGACTCGGAGTGCATTGGCCAACTATGGAAGCTGATGTCCAAAAGTTGTGCAAGGAATGCCCAATCTGTTGCACTAAACCACCTGTGGAACATGCCACTCTTTATCAAGTGTCCATTGTGCCAGATTGGAGTGGACCACTAGTATCCTTCCTGAGGACGAAAACATTCCCTCCAGACATGACTCTGGTTAGGAAAAGAAGTCTAGAACAAGAAGCCCTAGAGTACTCACTCATTGGTGATAATCTCTACAAGCGTGGGAAGGATGGTTACCTGAGACTTTGTGTTCATGAGAGTGAATATCTAAATATTTTGGAAACTGCTCACCAAGGTGTAGCAGGAGGACACTTTGGACCAGATCGGGTGATCAAGGCAATATTATTTGCAGGATTTTGGTGGCCCACCCTTCACATGGATGCACATACCTATGTGAAGAGGTGTGAGATTTGTCAGTGAACCCAGTATCCTATACGCAAAGATGAGATGCCCCTGAAGCCCATGATGGGCGGACGTGCATTCTCTAAGTGGGGAATAGACTTTGTAGGTCCTATCAATCCCCTAGCTAAGGGTTCCCATGCTGAGTATATCATCGTTGCCACGGACTATCTAACCAAGTGGGTGGAGGTAAAAGCCACAACGAAGAACGACGCTCAGACAACTGCTAAATTCTTGTTTGAGAATGTATTCACAAGATACGGGCTACCCATAGAGCTAGTTAGTGATAGAGGCACTCACTTCTTGAATGAAGTTATTGAAAATCTGCTCCAAGAATTCTTGATAGTGCATAAGAAGTCTGCCCCCTATCACCCTCAAGCCAATGGGCAAGCGGAAAGCACCAATAAGATCCTATGCAATGTATTGACAAAATTAGTGAACAATAAACGCTCTGATTGGGACAAATAGCTACACCATGCTGTTTGGGCATACCGAGTTGCCTACAAAACGGTACTCCAAGCCACCCCCTTTCAGATGGTATTTGGCCAAAACGTAGTGCTACCGTTGGACTTCTTAATACCTACATTGAAAGTAGCACAAGAGCACGAATGGACGGGTCATGAACTCTCCTCTAGACTTTTTGACCTTGAACGATTAGGAGAAACAAGACTGAGAGCAGCTGCACAGATATATGCAGCTAAGAAGAGACAGAAGGCATACTTTGATGCCCATGTGAAGGATAAGGGCTTGAAAGCAGGAGATCTAGTTTTAGTCTACACATTGAAACAACACGCAAGGAAGCTAGAAAAGAGAGGCTACGGACCTATGATCATCAATAGGATCTCCACGAGTGGAGCAGTACAACTAGCCACTTTAGAGGGTGATGTTCTCCCAAACTATATTAGTGGATGCAGAGTCAAGTTGTATCAGGAACCCCTCACAGAGGACATGCTAAGTCGACTCAATACTGCTAAGCAACGTAAAGAGGAGGAAAAACGAATTCGAGAAGAGGCACAGGCAGAGGCCTTAGAGCGCATCAGACGAATGAAGTTGAGGAGACAAGGGAGGGATCAGCCTATGACTGACACTCAAGAGTCTCCAGGCTATCACATGGCCATGTGTGAGGCTTCAGGTGAACGTACCCATAAGATAGTGGATCGACGACCTTTTGTGACCCTAGAAATAGGACAAAGAGACAGCACAACAAGCGTGAGAGCTTTAATTGATTCAGGAGTAGCCACAAGTGCAGTTCGGCTTTCTTATTGCCAGCAGCTGCAATTGGAGGTAAAACCCCTAGAAGCATATCTGATAGGATTAGGAGGTGTTGAAACCCCTTGCATGGGAGAGGTGGATCTTCCCCTCTACATACAAGAGGTCCTCATGCCAGCAAAAGTGCTAGTGTGTGAAGACGAGGATCTGACCGAACCTCTTGTCTTAGGCCAAGACTGGATCTATGATCACGCAGTCAACCTCAACCTAAGAAGTGGACTTCTTCAGGCTTGGGTAGGCCAAAGCCGTCTGACGATTGAATTAGAAAATCAAGCACTCAAACCAATAGAACAGGCACCAACTCCTGGTCCCTCCAGGAATCCACATAAAGATAATGTTGCTCTTCTTGTCCAAACTTCTATGGTGCAGAGGTTTGTCAATCTTACCAAAGGTACAGGAGTCAATGAGGAGTTCGCAACGGGGTCAAAGGAGATTCTAAACATGAAGACCAAACACTATACAACACGAAGGAGGCCATTGATCAAGAAGCAGGAACGCCAACCCGTGCAACACGGAGCACCTCGTGGCGCGAAGCAGATCTGGATACGCAAGGATGGAAAACCCACAACTCTAATAGCAGACTCTCGAGGAGACAACAAACCAGCCACACCATCATGGACACAAGTGAAGGAGTACCCTAGGAAACCTCCTAGGCACACCACATCTATTTGGGTCGCTAAGCGGTCAAGGAAGGCTAGCCCCAATGCTAGACACATATGGGTGCCCAAGGCCTGTTTACGAGCCCAAATAGTTCCAACTCTAGTTACTGGCATAATTCCACACTCTCAAGTCCTCTCGACTAACAACGCACGAACTCTACCTAAATACCACTCCGACCCACACTCAGTCACATCGAGGAATGTCTAGAAATGGGTTCCCAAAAGGTCCCAAATCCATCACAACCTAGTTCATAAACCGTGGCCTGTCTTTAGCTCTAAGAGCTACGAATCCCCTATCAAAGTTTGGAGACCTAAACCATGTATCAAACCCCCTGACCCAATTTTTGTAAATCCATCCACTCTGACATAGGTGCATTCCGAGTCCACTGCATAACCAAAGTAGGCATCTAGTATGATACTGACCTCTAATCACCACTCACACCTATCACAAGCACTTCATCTCTGACCACTAACCTTCGGGATTGTCATGTTAGTATTGTGAAGGGAACACCATTACATCCTATTTCCTATGCAACACTAATGTGCCTTTCTTCTTCTAGCAGATAAGCACCCGATTCCCATGGCAGCAGTAGCAGGCACAAGCTCTCAGGCAGGCTCTGGTGCTCAAATCAATTGGGATGCCATGCCGGTGGAGGCCCCACCAACAGCTCGGCCTGAAGAGTTCGTGAATGTGCGGAGAATTCCTATTCCAGATCCACCAAATGGCCTAACCGAAAGAGTAAAAGGGCACTCTCATTGGTTCAATGAAATGCCAGGAGACTTGGGAGATGCAGATCATATATGGGAGTCCAAGATGGAGTGTGGAGGAGTGTGGTGGACCTTCCAGTTCTTTTCAAGAGAATTCGAAACCTTATAGAATGCAGCTCCACTTCAAGATATCTGGCAAAAAGCAGGATTACAAACTTATTTTAGTGCAGCTCTGCCTAAACCCGATTTCCTCAGGTGCTACTACCTAATTGCCACACTGAAGCCGACAGGTGATAAAGATCATTCAGGCACATTCTGGGTGCCCTCCTTGTCAAATCTGGAGGAAATGAGGAAGTTCGAATTGAATGTTACTTTAATCAGGGAAGCACTTCAGATGTATGGCACGCATGTACCTTCTGACCGCGACCCCTTGATACCTGAGTCGATGAAAAGCAACAGAATCAAGAAGCTAAAAGAAATGCGCGCCCTCACCCCCAACATCGCCATACCATTGCGGATGTGCCTCCAACACTTCGCATTCCCAGCTCAGGACCGTTTCACCCAACCTCACAAGAAAATATGGTATGGGTTATATCTAGCAGAGACTGGAAGCTTGCCCATTAAGATGCCTGTATGGATCTTGGACCAAGTGTATGAGGCAGGCAAGCGAGGAGTGAGGAAGCCTACTTTACATGGCTGTTGTGCGCTTACAAGAATTATCTATCGATGTCTTGCATATGATGTGCCGGTTGCCAGAGCCCTAAAATATGCACAACTGAAGTTGTTCAAAGGGCGGAAGTCAGGGAGCTAGCCTGCAAAATGAATGCGTGGATCGCTCTCCCAGGTAATGATCCCTCACGAAGCCACGACCGAACCTTCCCCAGACCAGAAGCTCATGTCGCACCTTTCACGATCCATCTTCAAGGAGTTCAAGCTGGGGATGTGGTACAACCCGCTCCATCCGCCCCTCCACTACCTACCGATGCAGAGTTTGCATCTATGGCCACCTTCACAGAGGATCCAAACTTTGATTTTGAAAGATTCCTGCAGACGGTCCACCTATCAGACAGTGAAGGTTCCCCTGACAATGTTGATCCGGGAGCATCAGTCCAAAGAGAACAGCCACGGGACGAGACAAGCAGAGTACATGGGGAAGAGGTGGCACAACATCCTCATGACCCACACACACAAGTTCAAGAAGGTGCACAAAGAAATGAACCAAAAGACAGTGAAGAGGAAGCCCCTGCCTATACCGCACAACTCAAAAGACTATACCGGACAATCAAGCAGGTGCAGAGGAGACACAAGATGTCAGAAGAAGCGAATCGAGCCCTAGTAAACCACATGTTGCAATCGGAGAACATCGACCCACATTTTGTAGAATCGTTGAACCTTTTGGCGGACACCTGTGGCATCGGGGAAGCCATGAGAACATTGGTCTATCAGGCGAACCCTACTTATGATCAAAGAAGGATAGATACAAGGCCACGACGGGGAAAGATGATTCAAATGGAGGTATCTACCGTATTGCCTACTTCAATGACAGAAGATGTTCAGATGGTTAGCCCTAGTCCCAGTGACGAACCAGATGTAAATACACATTCACCACCTCCGCCATCACCTCCCAACCAGCCTTCAGAACCCTTTTCCACGAGTCTTTCCGAAAAACCGATATCCACCCATGGTGAAACCAATGTACACACCTCCTTTTCTACAGCCTTCCCTTTACCCACAGCCATCACTTCTGCCCAAATTTTTGAACCCCACACAGGTCATCCTGCCACCGATCAAACCATAATAGGTCACCCCTCTTATCTCCCCACCCTGGGACAACCACTTGCCACTAGCCAAACCTTATCCCAACCTTTTCCATTCACCCACACAGTTGCTTCCTCCCAACCCCTACCCACTGTACCCCTGTTAACCCCCTCAGAATCAACCCAAATCACCCAACCATCATTCTGGACAAACCTTGTAAATATACTCCAACAAGTTGAGAATTATAATAAAAAGTCCCTTCCCCAACCCCACTCCCCCACATTCACTGCCACCACTAACACACCACCTATCGTTCCCGTATTCACAATTCACACTTCACACACTATCACATCCGATCCCATGGATATTTCACCATCCACAGGAGCACCCACCGCCACGTCTGTTCCACCATCATCACATCTCACTTCACTCATAGGCACATCATCCACTTTTCCCTTCCCCATTTCCCGACCCTTTGCATGTTCCACCTCTACCCATGCATCCACATCATTTAGTAATGCACTAGACACCATGGTTGAAGCGGCCACTCAGCTTAAGCAAGAGTATAAGCTATTAGAAGAAAATAACACAGAGCTGTGCAATCTCTCGGCTCAACTCCAGGCACGAGTCGATGCCTTGGAACTAGGTAATACAGCACTACAACACCAGGTGACTGACCTCCAACAATCAAAGACACAACTTGAAGCTAAGTATGCAGAGACAGGCAAAGCTATGGACGAAAAACTCACAGAACAAATGGGCCGCAATGCGAGACTTCAACGCAACATGGCCCTACTACGTCGTCATCTAGCAGTGGCTCAAGAAGTGAACCGAAGGCTACAACAACAAAACCAGGAGAACCTAGAAGCGGCCATGGAAAACACCCCGGGAGCACCTATAGACCCTGCAAAATTCCAAGCTGTCCCCTCAGAGCATATTCAACAGATTTTAGAAGGTTATGCAACCCTCTTGGAAGCCCATGATCAGTTGGCAGATCAGATAAAGGAATTACAAGGATCCAAAGTACCGACAACACACCCACCCACACCTAAAGAGACGGTCGATGCCGCTACTTCGCCAAAACCTGAACCTTCAACGAACAATGAGGTACTTGAGCTACGGCAACAGATTGCAGAGTTGAAAATCAAGTTGTTACAATATGAACGACCTCCTTCCCCACCTGAGTAACCCATAGAAGAAGAAGTAGTTATTATTCCAGTGGAGGAAGCATTTGAAGAGAACCATGAGCCTCAACCACTTCCAGGAGGATGAATCACGGAGGAAGGGCAAGATACCTATGAGGAACCCCCATCAACCTGGATGAAACCAGTAGAAGAAATGGGGAAAACTCATCAGGAACGTGTCTCCACTCAGATGCTAGCAATGAAGGCCATTGAGGAAACCATACTTCAATCTGAGTATTTCAGGCACCTTGCTCCTAGACGACTCATCACGACCTCAGAATTACAATATAAACCATATTTTGTATTGTTGGCCGACTACAACGCAGAGATCAAAAGAGTCACCAACAAGTGCCCTACTTTCGCCACCCAGTTCGAACCAGAAGATATACCAGAGGCAGCCAGAAAAGGGGCGATATTCCAACCTACTTGGAGGCAAAGATTGCTTGAAACATACCCGGAAATGCTTAGAACATGGGATCACGCTCCCATGCATTTGAAGTATAACCCTTGTTATGGGCCAGTACAAAGAAGAAGATCATGGAAAGCCTTCGCCATCAAGGTTCAGAACAATGTAAACTGTAGAGAATGGCTCAATTACCCCGCCATTGCACCCCCAACCGGCACCCCCACAGTATCATACATGATAGCAACCATCAGACATTGGATGCCACGCCTCCACCCCATGCCAGATGTAGCTGCCCAGAGGATGCTCAAGATATTCGATATGATGCAGGTTGTGCTCAAAACTTTCCGCAATGTATGCCATATTCAGCCTCCGATTCCCGGGTTTGTTAATGGTAATTATGATCTGCTATATGATATGAGCACCACCCCGAGCATACGCGTTGCTTATGCATGGCATGCATGCATCAGATATCTCCCTGCCTGCTATAAGCAAACTTTCGATGATATGTTCACCACAGGGTTCTGGGAAGCACACTCAAAGGTGTTCGCGCCAAGGCCCACCCATTTGTTACACCTCTTTGCATGCAAACAAACGATGCACTCAGAACTCTACACAATGCCACAAACGGACATACCGGGTGCAGTCAATTGGGATACCCTTCAGAGAGACCTGATCCGAGGGCTGCGAATCAAAGAACATGATGTGGCAGCTGACATTCTCCAGGACTATATTGACCAAACCGCAGATCAAAGGTCTGTGAGAGGCGACAGACGCTAGGGGGGGGAGAGTGTTGGTAGTATACAAGAAGAGGCAAGTACGAGCATACAAGCAGATCTAGCACTAAGGCAACCCTTTATTTTTTTCAAAACCCTTACACCATTTAAAAGTGATTCTCATCACTAAAAACCCCTGTAAATACCATTTTCACCTTTTTGTAGCTCCATTTTGTACAAGCCGAAGAGTCCTTGAGCTTGAGGAGGCTTAGAAGTAGTTGCCTACCGATTTTCGTATTTTTTAGACCTCGTTTGAGCCCTCAAATAAGCCCTGGAACCTAATTTTTAACTAGGCCGGACACTAGGTCTGGACAGGGCCAAAGCTAGTCAAAAACTATAAATAGAGCTAGAGAGCTCATTTTTGGGCTAGCTTCTTGTAGTTTTGAGCTTGTATGAGAACTTTGTTGCAATAGAAGTGATTCCATTGTCTTACTCTCTTTGTTCTTGCCGTGTGTGCGCGTGTGTGTGTATGTGTGTGCATGTTAGTGTGCTTCTCACTCACGCACTTGTGCCTTCACTTGCTCGAGGTCTTCATACCATCCTCACGTCTTCCCGGATTGACAATAAAGGAAAGGGCTATATTCCGTTGTAGAATGCTTTGCACTATTGTAAGAAAATTCTACTATCAGTAGATAGTCTTCCCAATTAGTTTGGGTAGAAGATACGTATGCTCGTAACATATCTTCAAGTATTCGATTGACTCTTTCAGTTTGACCATCCATTTGAGGGTGTTCAGAAGTACTCAAGTTTAGCTTAGTTTCTAATCTACTAAATATAGCTCTCTAGAAATGACTAGTGAGTTTTCTATCTCTATCAGACACTATGTCTTGAGGTAATCCATAGAGTCTATATAGTTGTTCTATGAAAAATTTAGCTAATTCTGGAGTTTTTACTGTAGTTCCAGTAGGTATGAAATGATCCATTTTGGTCAATCGGTCAACTATGACCCAAACAACATCATGACCTTTAGGGGTACGTGGCAACCCTGTAATGAAATCCATGGAAATACTTTCCCATTTTCCATTTGGAATTTCTAAGGGATGCAACAAACCCCCTATCTTAAGTTTTTCAGCTTTGTTAACTTGGCACTTCGTGCATCTAAGTACATAATTATGTACATCTTTATGTATACTACGCCAGTAAAACTGCCTTTTTACTAATTCATAAGTTTTGTTGATTCCAGGATGTTCTCCACTTGGGACATCATGACATTCAAACAAAACTTTTTTTCTAAGTTCGGAATTACAAGGGACACAAATATTTCCTTTGTATATCAGATATTCATCTTGAATAATGTAATGTTTAAACTTATCTTCATTTGATAAGTTTGTATTTGGAGTAGAAACCTTCTTCCAGGCTTCATTAAAACTAGTATCCTCTTGATACTTGCCCTTCATGAGTGTTACTAACTCATTAGAAATTTGTATGAAACTCAAAGAATTTAATATGGGCATCCTGCTTAATGCATCTGCCACAATATTAAATTTCCACTTTCTATATCTGAGTTCATAATCAAATTATTGGAGTGATTTGGCCAATCTAGCTTTTCTACCTGATAATTTGGATTGGTTTGCAAACCATTTAATACTTGCTTGATCAAAAATTATGGTTACTTTGGTGCCAAACAAGTAATGTCTCCATTTTTTTAGAGCATGCACAATTGCATAAAGCTCTTTTTCATAGGTAGAATAGTTTCTTTGAGCTGAATTTAGCTTTTGTCTTTCAAAAGCAATTGGTGGACCATTTTGACTCAAAGTAGCTCCTATTGCTAGATCACTAGCATCTGTTTCAACTACAAAGGGTTCATTTGGATCTACTATCTGTAGAATCGGGGCCGAAGCTAAGGCTTTTTTAAGTCTTTCCATACTTTCAGCCTGTTCCCTCTCCCAATTGAGGCTTGTGGGTTTCCCCTCTAATTTTTCAAATAAGGGGGTGGAGACTTTTGCAAAGTTAGGTACAAATTTTCTATAGTATCCTGCTAACCCTAAAAAACTTTGAAGTTCTGTAATAGTTTTAGGGTGAGGCCAGTTAAGAATAACTGGGACCTTAACAGGATCTACTTGAATCCCTTTTTAAGATATAATGTATCCAAGATATCTGATTTCTATTGAAAAGAATTTGCATTTATCTTCTTTTCCGAATAATTTATTTTCTCTTAGAACTTGGAAAACGTTTTCCAAATGTTATAGATGAGAGGCTGCATCTTGACTATAAACAAGAATATCATCAAGAAAATCAACTACAAACTTTCCCAAATAAGGGCTTAATATAGTGCTCATTAGTGTCATGAACGTGGCTGGGGCATTTGTTAGTCCACAAGGCATGAATAAAACTCAAAATGCCCATATTTAGTTCTGAAAGCTATATTAGAAACATCTTCAGATTTAATTCTAATTTGATGATATCCTTGACGGAGATCAAGTTTTGAAAATATCTTAGCTCCTTTTAATTGATCAAATAAATCATCAATTCGGGGCATTGGATATTTATTCTTGATTGTAACTTTATTCAAGGCTCGATAGTCAATGCATAATCTCATTGTTCCATCTTTTTTCTTGACTAAAAGAATGGGTGTTGCTAGGGTGAAAGACTAGGTTGAATGAATCCCTTAACTAGGTATTCATTTAACTGTTTTTCTACTTCAGCTTGCTGGGAAAAAGGGAGTCTATAAGGGGGTTTACATATAGGCTTAGTTCCTGGGAGCAAGTCTATAGCATGGTCGACTTGCCCACGAGAAGGAGGTAAGCCATGGGGAAGTTCTTTTGGAAAAAAATCCCGATAATTATTTATCAAACACTTAAATTTAAACTTTTCATGTTCAGATAAGGGAGACAAGATATAAGAAACTAGATTCATATTATGTACATTGTTTACATCAGTTGGAAGTATCATGAAAACTTCCGCTTTTTGAGTATTTACAAGTTTTTTCAACTCCATGCTAGAAATCAAAGGAGTACTAGGCACATCATGCTCTCCTTGAATTAGATAACGGATTCCATTTCTCTCAAATTCCAAAGTATTCAGCTGATAGCTTCTTTTAAGTGTTTTCCCTAAACCGCAAAGCCATTCCCTACCCAAAACGACATCAGTTCTTTCCATGTGCATGATATGGAAGTCTAATTTATCTTTATAACCTTGAAATTCTATTTCGAGGTTACAGATCATAGTATCCCAGACTTTCTTGTCTTGACCCTGCATCATAGACACAACATACTGATGAGGTGACTTTTGTTGGGGAAACTTTAGTCTCTTCACTAGTGAGAAGTTTAGGAAATTGTGGGTGGCTGAGTCGTCTATCATGACTCTGGCCTTTTCACCACTTATGCAAGCATGAAGTTTGACCAAGTCATGAGGTCCAAACAAACAACACTGATGCTTGAAGTCTTCGTGAAGGACTTCCACTTTTTTCCAAACTTTACTATTTTCGAGATTCAATGTTTGGACTAAGTATATTCCTATCTTTTCTTTCCCTCTTATCTCACGGTTGGCTTTTTGTTGTCCCCTAGTCATGCAATTTTTACTAAGATGTGCTGGGTTAAGGCACTTAAAGGAAAGATTCTTATTTTTTGCTTTTTCCCAAACCTCAGGGTCAAGCCTAGGTCGTGAAGGTCTAGGGGTTTTAAAGTCATCTTTTTTGAACGTGCCTAGCTTTCTTTTACCTGGTTTAAATTTCTTATTGTCTCCGACAAGATGAAGTGGTTGTGTTCCAGTTTTAGCATGATCTTCATAGATCTGTGCTAACTTAATAGCATCTTCTAGACTTTTTGGAGCACTTCTCTTCACTTCATGTTTGACTTGCTTGTCGAGACCACGGATAAAACCTCTTACCTTATGAAAATCATCTAGGTTTTCCAATTTAAGTACTATTTCTTGATAATGAGAAATATATAAAGAAAGGGGACGTCCTCTCTGTAGGACTTTGTCCCATTCTTCCCAGTTTTGTTCATCCTCATTTTCTGGTAAGAATTCTTTTTTGAAGAATTCTTCAAATTGATTCCAAGTTTCTGGGATTCTTTGCGCCTCCTTTAAGCTCATCCACCACTTATAAGCCTTAGGTACAAGTGATAAACTTGTTTCTAAGACTTGATAAGCTTCAGGGGTGTTTTTTAACTGATGCAAGTCTTGCCATTTTTTTTTAAATGTCAAGACTGCATCTTTGTTTCGGTCTTTATCTTCCCCTGAAAATTGAGGTGGTTTCAAGTATTTTGCAAAAGAAAGGCTTCTAGAATTAATGGAAGTATGAGGAGGATTTACTTCATTATCCTTATTTTTTAAAGATACATTACTATGCAATGGTAAAGGGGCGTCAGTTCCTTTACTAGATGATGGGTTCCTTGGTCGAATGGACAAAGAACCCATTTGGGCAGGTAAGGGTAAAGATGGACAAATCGTATTAAGAATTTGTTCAATCTTCCCTTTAACTTCATTAATTGAAGTACGAAGGGTACCCATCTCATTTTGGATTTCTTTGACAATGAACATATCCGCTTGGATATCGTTCATTTTTTCATCCAATCCATTCAACTCTTTATAAATATTTATTTCTTGGCTTTCTTCTTGGCCTATCTCTGGAAGACCAGGAGTGTAATTTAATTGTCTACCCCCTTCTTGCAGTGCATAATCCTCTTCCTACCTAGGTATGTCTAATAACATGTTACTTGCGTAGGAATCCCCCATAATTCAGTGAATACTTTGGAATCAACTAGAAATAAGAAGATGCCGTTTTTAATACTGAAGGAAAGAAAATGAAAATTAAATCCAATACTTCCCCTATTTTTTCTTTGATATCAGCTTCTAGTTGTAGGTCGGCTTGGGCCGCCTTAGACGATTCATTGAAACTTCTATTCGTGTGATCTTCTTTGGAGATTCAATCGATGAAACTCGTGGCTTTTGTTGAAGCTCCCCGAATGTCGATCAGCAGATGGACTCCGTTGGGGGGGGTCTTTTTATCCCAAATATGCAGCAAGATAAACTTCAGAGTTTCACAATAAAAAATTTGATTTTAAGTTAACTTCAGAAATGTCCTCTACTGCGCAGCTGTGTGATGAGAAAGACAGTAAATTTGGATTCCCTTCGAAATGGTGCATGTGAAGGAATTGTCTTTTCTTGACAGCAGTCAGTCGTCCATCGGCAGAGGAGTTTTCTTAGGATTTAGGCCGTTACTTTATTGAGAGGGTGCTCCTTCTCAGGTTCCCGGTTGGCTGGGGGATCTCCCTGGCTGTTGCTTGGCTGGGGGGGAATCCTTCTTTACATTAATGATTGTACCTTGAGCATCTAAGTCTACAAGGATTTGACGGCGACTCTCAGACTTTCTTTTTCTCTCTTTGAGAGCACAACAATGCACAAGTAGGCTTGGATTTGATGTGATGAGATGGCATCTTCTACAGAGAATCAATTTTCACTCTGATCGAGGCAAGCCTACCAGTAATCGGTGGTGCAAACTTCTGAGTCAATGGCGTCCTTGTGCATTAACTGTATGTGTGGACATTGAGCTTTGTCCTTATGCTGGAAGATCTTCTGATCATTAATTTATTGAGTCTTTACCTACTTGGAGCTTAGGTAGGTACCATCATTAATCACCGACGGCAGTACTCAAGGCAGGCACAAGTTGCAACAAAAAAAATATGGAGAAGAAGAGATGCAGTTACATAGGAATTCGAATTTTACCATAGCTTCAAGAAGATGGCCTGCACAGGAATCAAGAAACACTACAAGTACTTGAAAAAGAACTTAGCTCTGATACCACTATTGTGAAATCTTCTTTCTAGAGTATAGCATCCACCAGAGAGTGAGTGAGTACGTATCCACCCATCCAACTCCACCCATATATATACCAAAGGTCCAAGAGTTGCATGTCTTAATTTTTATCAATGTGTCCTTCCAAGTGTCCATGTGGATACTTTCCAAAGAGAATCACATGGCTTCTATTTCAATTGAAGTCTTTCCTTCACGTACAAGTCAAGGTGTCACTTGGGAGAAGCTTCTCCCAAGACTAAGGTTTTTTCTTCCTTAGGTTAATTATTCCTAACGTAACAAACCCTTCAATTGAGACTTCTCTTGAAATAAAACCTTAAGGGTTAAAATCAAGAAACATAGGTTCCTTTTAGGAGGGTCTAACCCATTTAACCCAAGGATTTATACAACCGGTTCTCTCTTTTGGCCCTCTCTAACTGATATGTAGGTAACCTAGGCCCTTGTGATCTTTGTTTTTTAATGAAAATTTTGTTTTTCCCAAATGGCAACTTCTTCTTGAATTTAGTCATGCTAAGAGGTTTGAAGGGCTGATCCATTTCCATAGGAGTGTATTGAGGAGGGTTATGGTCCTCCTAAATCTGTGCATACTTGATTGCCTCCTCAAATGTCTTAGGTGCATTCCTTCTCACTTCTTTCTTAATGGCTTTATCTAAGCCTCTAACAAACCCTCTCATTTTTTGGAAATCATCTAAACCCTTAAGTTTCAAAATGATCTCTCTATAATGGGATATGTAGATCGTAAGAGGCCTACCTCTCTAGGTAATCCTATCCCACTCATCCCGATTCCTCTCCTCCTCATTCTCAGGAAGAAACTCTTTTAGAAAAAGAGTCTCAAACTGAGTCCAATCAGAAGGGATTGAGTTTGCCTCCTTGAGATTCATCCACCACTTATAAGCCCAGGGGCCAAGCGACAGACTTGCCTCTAGCACACTGTACTCTGGTGGGGTGCCCTTCAATTGATGAAAGTCATGCCACTTTTGTAAAAAGGTATAGATTGCATCCTTGTTTCTATCTCAGTCATCCCCCGTAAAGGTAGGTGGATTTAAGTCTTTCAGGAGGGGAGCTTCCCTAGAGCTCTCTCCTTTGTGCTTACTAGGAAGAGAAGTATCTCTCCTAGTCATCTCTAGAGGAAGAGTAGGGGTTTCTCTTTGCTTCCTAGTTAGGAAAGAGGTTACATGAGTCTCAAGTGAGATCATTTGAGACTTTAGCTGTTGAATGAGAGATGTAATGCCACTTAGATCTCTCTCTAGTTTAAGGGTCTGTTCTTTCAATTCTACAAATTGGTCATGAGTAAAAAACTCATCCAAAAGTTCCTCATATGTATATTCTTCTTGTTGAGGCTCTTTCTCTTCTAAGTTTTCCTCTACTTCCTGCCCCATTTCTACTTCTTCCATTCTAGAATCAGGATCATCTAGTTGCTCTTTAGATGGAGAAGTGTGTTCAATTATTTGTTTCCCTTTAGATTCCATGTTTCACTTCCCTTCTCTCGTTTGCTAACTAGAGTATGTGAAAATGAATGGAAGTAAACCTTGTTGGAGATTCACTCACTAATTATGTATAACGACATAAAGACGAAGGAAAGCAGAAACAAAGTATTTAGAAAACCAAAGCCTTAATGAAGGGACAAATTCACGTTTGTAATATACAGTAGAAACTTCCAGAATGAGAGTTTGTTGAAACCGGATCAAATTGTATATAAGAGAGAGCATAGAACCGAAATGAAGGTGCATGAAGTACAGAGAGAAAGTGCGCATATGAGATAGAGAATAGAAGCAAGATATAGAAGACACCATAGATCACGTATGAAGAGATGAATAACAAAACCTGAAATGTCGGGTTTTCATCTGAGAGAGATGGTAAGGAATAACTACTCAGAGTAGGAGAGTTTTCCATAGCTATGAGCAAAGTGAGGCCAAGCTATATTTTGTACACATTCTCTAATAGAAAACACATGTGCATGTGAAAGAATTTGAGCGCATTCTTCGTATGTAAAGAAATCTGAGAATTTTCATGTTATTGTGAAAAGTTAGTTAACAGTTACAGTTTTCTCAATAAACAGTTTTCCGGTACTTCTATGAGTTAGATCTCGAAGTATAATGTAAAGTTTTGTATGAGAGATAGCTTATCTTGTAGCTAGACGTCTCAACTATAAACTGATCAAAGATTTCGGTGAAATGGATATGTACACACAGTACAAAGTCTGACCGGAAAGAGGCATCTTGAACTGATGAAGTTTTTCTTAAACTTCAGATAGAGTTCATTCAGTGAAGGAAGTTCAAGTATTACTTCCTTACTTGATGTATACACATTTGAAGTAATTACAAACAAAGTTGCAGTTGATTTCGGTAAGATTCCGGTACAATTACGGTGACACTCCTGTAACACTCCGGTGAAGTTCCGATGGAATTTTGGTAAGTTCAAAACACAGTTTTGACAAAGTTAAGTGACCCAAAGATTGTTTAACTGTAATCAAACAAAGTAGTGTAAAGACTGAAGTAAATCAGTTCATAATTGAAGCTTGAAGAAAACGAGAAGCTTTCTGTAAAGTGAATTTTCGGTATTCACTAAATACAGTTATAAGTTCTCAGTTTCAGAAAGTTTGCTAAGCTACTGATGATTATAGAGGTGTTCTAACATCACTCTAGCTTAGTTTCTGTGGTGTAAGTGAATTCCGCAATAAGCGCTGCACCAACAGTGGTATCAGAGCATAAAAGGTTCTGAAGAGCATAAAAAGTTTCTTAGAAGAAGCAACGGAAAAAGAATTTGAAGAATTCTCATAAAGGAAGGTGAAAGCTGAGGTAATCAACAACAAAGGGTGTCCAGAAGAGTTCTGAAGTCACTCTCAAGGTAAAGGTTTACAAAAGGTAAAATCCTTTATCGTTACACTCACCGGAAGTAACAGAAACAAGAAGATCATGGCAAATCACATTTCTATTGTGTCACAAATTGGACAAAGATAATTATCCGGCACCGGTAATGCATATGGAAGGCTTACTTATGAGTAAGGACTTAATGATATATATGGCAGGAGAAGAAAAGAAGCCGACTTTCGAAGATGATAGTCAACTGAAGAAAGAAGAATTAGAAGTCTTGAAGTTGTGGCAAAAGAAAGATGCAACGACAAGAGCGTATATCTATAATACTGTTACAGATCATCTACTACCACATATTAGAGGTCTGGAGAAAGCAGAAGATATATGGAGAGCATTGGAAGATCACTTCCAAAATACTATGAAAGCTAGAAAGGCTAGCTTATGGTCAGAGTTCACAACATTCAAGAAAAAGCAAAGTCAAAGCATTAGTGATTATGTCACTAAGATGAAGGACTTGGCAGATAGTCTTGGATCGATTGGTGAAGATATCGAGGATCACAGGTTAATAACACAAGTGCTTACAGGTTTGAGAGGAGATGAAAGGTGGAAACCTTTCGTACTCTCAACTGAACTGTCTTTAAATCATTTTGTACCAGATTTAAATCAGTTGCTTGGACTTATGCTAACATTTGAGCAAGATTTGAAGACAGATGGAGAAAAAGGACATAGTTCAGCTATGTATGCAAAGAACAAGAAGAAAGGTGATAAAGGTAAAGAAAAAGACGAAGAAGAAGTGACTGTTCAAGCAAATTATGCAAGAGGAAGAGGCAACGTCATGAAAAGAGGTAAAGGAAGAGGTAATCAGACTAATAACAAGAAAGCTTGCTGGATCTGTGGATTAAACAATCACTTGGCTCATGATTGCTGGCATAATTCACAAGGATCAAGTCAGAAAAATAACAATAGCAGAGGGAGAAGCGGAAGATATCAAAGAGGAAGACAAAGCCAAAGAGGTGGATATGGTAGAGGTGGAGCAAGAAGTTGGGGATAGAATCAGTCTCACAACACTACCTACTACAACTATGCAAATGATACACAGAATGACGATCATACGACGTTGATGATGAACTCAATAAATGTGTCAGAGAATGAAGACCTCAAGGTATTCTATATTGACTCTGGTTGTTCAAATCATTTGTCAGGAAATATAGAATTATTATCAGAACTAGAAGGAGGTATTTCAAATCATACAGTACAGACAGGTGATAACACAAAACATAATGTAAGGTCAATTGGAAAGGTAAAATGTAAGAATGGAGCTGACCTACTAACAAATGTTTTGTATGTTCCAACAATTCCGAAGAATCTGATCAGTGTGGGTCAGATAGTAGAAAAAGGTTTTCAAGTCAGGTTTACAAACGAAGGAGTATTTGTCGAAGATCCAGAGAAAGGATACAAACAGATTGTCTATGGTAAAAAGGAAGGTAGAATTTTTACTTTTAAAGTGCAAGGAAATGTTGGTCAAGCCTTAATCACACATGGTGATGAGGTATTTACATAACTAGACCTCTAGCATAAGAGGCTAGGACATTTTAATGAAAAGGGAATCAAAGCTATGGTGGAGAAACAATCCGTGAGAGGATTACCAAACATGAAGAACCAACATATGATTCACAAATGTGAAGCCTGTCAGATGGGAAAAGCCCACAGGTTGCCATTTCAGAAAAATGGTTACAAACATGATGGTGTGCTAGAGCTCATACATACAGATGTATGGGGACCAACAAAAGAAGGATCTATCAGCGGATCAAGGTATTATGTTCTGTTTATTGATGATGCAACAAGATGGATAACTCTTTATGTTTTGAAAGAGAAATCAGAAGTGTTTGGAGCTTTCAGACATTTTCATGCATATGCTGAAAGGCTTACAGGACAGAAACTCAAAAGACTAAGGTCTGATGGAGGAAGAGAATATTTTTCTTGAGAGTTCAATGATTATCTGTGGAATGCAGGTATAAAAAGGGAAATAACTTGCAGGTATACACCGCAACAAAATGGAGTAGCAGAAAGGAGAAACCAAACTCTAGTTGAGTTTGCAAGAGCAATGCTAAAGGAGAAGAATTGTCCATACTATCTTTGGGCTGAGGCTGTAAATACAGCAACATACTTGGTAAACAGATTACCATGTACAGCTTTAAATGGGATGACCCCTTATGAAGCTTGGTGGGGCAAGAAACCAACACTTGATCATTGTAAAGTGTTTGGATCAATTGCTTATGCTTATGTACCATCACAATTGAGACATAAGCTTGAACCAAAAGCTAGAAAATATATGTTCATCAGATATGATGAAAAGCAGATGGGTTACAGGTTATGGAGTCCTCTAACCAAACAATTTACTGTTTCCAGAGATGTGACATTTGATGAAGGAAAGAGCTGGTATACAGATAAAGAGTATAGTGTTGAAACACTTGAAGAAGAGATAAGAAGAAATGAAAAAGGTAAATCACATATGCAAGTGAATGGAGATGAAGATCATATGCAGGCAAGTACGTACAGGATCGGATCAGGTATGAGAAACGAAGATGAATTAAGATTTGACGAAGATGTGTATTGAGATACACATGAAGAGTTTGAACCAAGAAGGTCAAATAGAGTAAGAAAACAACCAACAAGGTATTTCTATGACACTTTGTATTTGACTCAGAAAAACTATGCTTACTTAGTAAAGGAGGATGAGGAACCTCTGAATTACAGTGAAGCAAAAGGTAAGGAAAAATGGGAAGAAGCAATGAAGGAAGAGTATAATGCACTAGAGGAGAACAAGACTTGGGAACTTGTTCCAAAACCAAATGGTAAGAAAGTGATTGGAAACAAATGGGTTTACAAAGTCAAGAAACTTGCAGATGGAAGGATAGCCAGATACAAAGCTAGACTGGTTGTCAAAGGCTATGCTCCGACATATGGCATAGATTATGATGAGACGTTTAGTCCGGTGGCAAAGATGTCAACCATAAGGACATTGATTGCTATAGCAGCATCAAAAGGATGGAAGCTAAGTCAGCTGGATATAAAGAATGCATTTCTGAATGGATATATATCAGATGAAGTCTACATGGAACAACCTGAAGGGTTTGTAAGTTCCAGTTACCCAGAACATGTTTGCAGACTAAGAAGAGCTCTCTATGGTTTGAAACAAGCTCCAAGAGCTTGGAATTACAGACTTGTGAAGTATCTCAATAATCTTGGATACCAAAGTTCAAAGGCAGATGCAAGTCTACTCATCAAGAAAACAGATGAAGGTATGATCTACATTTGTATTTATGTAGATGACATTATAATCACAGGTACCTCAGATGAAGGAATCAAGGAGGTAAAGAGACTGCTTGAAAAAGAGTTCAAGATCAGTGATCTAGGAAAGTTATCATATTTTCTTGGAATGGAAGTTACATATACAGATCATGGTATATATGTTTCGCAAGAAAGGTATCTCCTAAACTTACTGAAGAATTTTAACATGGAGAATTGCAGAGAAGCTTCAACACCGCTTGAAATAAATCATAAACTCAGTAAATATAGTCGTGTAGAGTTTAAAGATATGAGGAAGTATCAGTCATTAGTGGGAAGCTTAATTTATGCTACACTAACAAGACCAGATCAAAGTTATGCAGTGGGAGTTCTCTCATAGTTTATGCATTGTCCGAAGGATCAACATTGGGTTGTAGGACAAAGAGTTCTTAGATATATCAAAAGAACTATAAAAGAAGGATTGTATTATCCTTTTACGTCAGATATAAAGCTGAGAGCATACAGTGACTCAGACTGGGCCAGAAGTCAAGATGACAGAAGGTCAACACATGGGTATATGATATACCTAGGAGATAAGCTTGTAAGCTGGTGTTCAAAGAAGCAACACACAGTAGCTTTATCGTCAACAGAAGCAGAATATAAAGGACTTGTGGAAGCAGCTAAAGAAGTGATATGGATGCAGACCTTGTTCAAAAGCATGGGTATTGATCAAGGTATACCTATCATACATGGAGACAATATGAGCTCGTTATATCTTGCAGCAAATCCAGTATTTCATGCAAGAACAAAACACATAGAAATTCAATATCATTTCCTGAGGGAAAAGGTAATGGAGAAGGAGATTGAATTGGTATTCACTCCTACAAAAGATCAGATTGCAGATATTCTGACAAAGAGCTTGGATGGAGTAAAGACAAGCAGATTCAAAGAAATGGCAGGTATAAAAGAAAAGAAAGATATATGAAGACCGGAAGATGAAAATTAGTGATTGAGGGGGAGCTTTTGGAGATTCACTCACTAATTATGTATAACGACATAAAGACGAAGGAAAGCAGAAACAAAGTATTCAGAAAACCAAAGCCTTAGTGAAGGGACAAATTCACGTTTGTAATATACAGTAGAAACTTCCAGAATGAGAGTTTGTTGAAACCGGATCAAATTGTATATAAGAGAGAGCATAGAACCAAAATGAAGGTGCATGTAGTACAGAGAGAAAGTGCGCATATGAGATAGAGAATAGAAGTAAGATATAGAAGACGCCATAGATCGCGTATGAAGAGATGAATAACAAAACCTGAAATGTTGGGTGTTCATCTGAGAGAGATGGTAAGGAATAACTACTCAGAGTAGGAGAGTTTTCCATAGCTATGAGCAAAGTGAGGCCAAGCTATATTTTGTACACATCTTCTCTAATAGACAACACATGTTCATGTGAAAGAATTTGAGCGCATTCTTCGTATGTAAAGAAATCTGAGAATTTTCATGTTATTGTGAAAAGTTAGTTTAACAGTTATAGTTTTCTCAGTAAACAGTTTTCCGGTACTTCTATGATTTAGATCTCAAAGTATAATGTAAAGTTTTGTATGAGAGATAGCTTATCTTGTAGCTAGACGTCTCAACTATAAACTGATCAAAGATTTCGGTGCAATGGATATGTACACACAGTACAAAGTCTGACCGGAAAGAGGCATCCAGAACTGATGAAGTTTTTCTTAAACTTCAGATAGAGTTCATTCAGTGAAGGAAGTTCAGGTATTACTTCCTTACTTCATGTATACACATTTGAAGTAATTACAAACAAATTTGCAGTTGATTTTGGTAAGATTCCGGTACAATTACGGTGACACTCCTGTAACACTCCGGTGAAGTTCCGGTGGAATTTTGGTAAGTTCAAAACACAGTTTTGACAAAGTTAAGTGACGCAAAGATTGTTTAACTGTAAACAAACAAAGTAGTGTAAAGACTGAAGTAAATCAGTTCAGAATTGAAGCTTGAAGAAAACGAGAAGCTTTCTGTAAAGTGAATTTTCGGTATTCACTAAATACAGTTATAAGTTCTCAGTTTCAGAAAGTTTGCTAGGCTACTGATGATTATAGAGGTGTTCTAACATCACTCTAGCTTAGTTTCTGTGGTGTAAGCGAATTCCGCAATAAGCGCTGCACCAACAAACCTTGAATATCCAAGAAAAAGAGAAATATATCACAAGAGCACTTCCTTGGTACAAAACGAAGTTGCGGAAGCGAAATCCAAGTGATCTTTGAAGCTTGAGGTCGGTGATTTTGAATCATCACCACGCCCAAATAGAAATTGGAAATGTTCAATTGGTCTGTGGAGGTTCTAATCACCAAAATCAACAAGAACAATGCCAAAACCAAGTAGCAAAAGCTCCAACCGGGCAAACTGAGTAAAACTGAAAAACTTAAGAAATTTGACAGTCCTCGCTAGTCCAAGAAATGTAACCCAACACCTGTACTTCAAAGATATAAAGCTATTCCAAGTGAAAAAAGCGAATTTGGACGTCGAAAGATGAAAAAACTAGGCCCGGAAGTGGCCGCCTAGTTCCTGCTGAAGTGCTGTAGAGAGATTTTGGTTGACCAAATCTTGTCCAAATCCAACAACAATGGTTTGTAAATGAAGCTTAGAGTGTAACTTTGTAACCTGACAAAGATTTTTGAAATCGGATATTGTATGAGCAAGCTATGGTGCAGAGAAGCCTCGTATCTCACGAGTAGACTGTGGGAAGGTAAATCTTCATGGAGTAGTGACTTTAGGAGCTCACAACTGAGAAATTGAAGCTTGTCAAACAAATCCAATGACCTTACCCCATGTCCACAGCCCATAATACATGTATGCATCATCATTTTGCCAAAATCTTGATCCAATTCATATATTTTGTTCCCCCCAAGTGAGAAAAAAAACTCGAAATTAAAGTTCACTCTACCTCCTATTTCTCGACCGATTTGCAACTTGCAGCCGTCTGAGGCGAGTAAACTTATCCCATATATGTACTTAGCAGTGCCGAGGATGGCTATATAATGAAGAGTATTCTCTTCACTCCTTCATCAAAGAGGAGGGGAGGAGGAGAGAAGCTCATCCGTGAGCAATAGCCTCTGGCTTCCTTGTGCGTGTCAGTTGTTGATTGCCTTTGTGGGTTATTAACTCCTTCATGGGCCTGTTGATGCCTCGATGTGCGTGCTATCCTACTCCAATGCTAGTTCTAAATTGTCTCCAATGACTCCCCTCACTTTTGAGGGGGCTCTCTACACATTTCCCAAGATACTCAAGTACAGACGCCGTCCCCAAAACCTCATGAACACGGAGCTTGAAAAGATAACTAACTGCCCAATCGCATGGATGCCTATATTTCTCTCTCTCTCTCTCTCATTAATCCCCATAATGGGTAATATTCTAAGCTTCTCATATGAGTGCCACTTGGCACTCATGTGAGTATCATACTCATAATGTATAAGGGGAGGTTCTCACCTCTACTACATTACTCAAATATGATGCTCCATATGACATGTCCCATGTGCCTCAACAAACCTTTTCCCCTTTCCCCAAAGATGACATGCCACACCACACAACCTAATGTGTAGGGACTCTCTTTATTTTATTTAAGAAAGATTAGACTCATCAATAATGTTCATATTCGTGATGTTGTGCATGTCATTTGTTACTGTTGGAGTCTGAGGTCTACAAAAGCACACAAACAACACAAGGAAGAAGAAGAAGAAGAAGAAGAAGAAGAAGAAGAAGAAGAAGAAGAAGAAGCTTGGAGCACAACATTACACTTAATGAATTACCAAGTGAATGTACAAACATAACTCACTTGTTAGGGTTATAGGCATATATACAAGCCGAGGGGAAAAAACCTCCTAAAGAGGGAGAAAAGTACCCCAATGGTCCTAAGTATGTTCACACACATCACTACTAAAATATATCAACAAATCCCCCCTAGGAGTAATGTAGTGAACAAGGATCTAGCACTCATGTATAAGGAAGTGCCAAGCTATGTGGAAAGAGATCAATGCACAAAAGTAAGTAAGCCCAAAGCTTTATGAAAAGCTTCAAAATTCTCTCTAGGCAGAGCCTTTGTGAAAAGGTTTGCAACGTTATTCTGTGTGGGCACATATGCCAAACTAATCTCTCTAGCAAAGAATCTCTCCCTGACATAATGATAATGCACCTCAATGTGCTTTGTGCGAACATGGAACATAGGGTTCCTTGCAACGACCAGTACGCTCACACTATCATTGAAGATGGTGGTGTTAGAAGACTGACCAACACCCAAATTAGCCAAAAGCCCTCTGAGCCACACACACTCAACAATCACTGTGAAAGCCACCCTATACTAAGCCTCACAACTAGAAGTGGCCATAGTAGGCTTCTTGTTGCTCAACCAAGATATGCATGAGCTACCAAGCATGAGCTACCAAGCATGAAGCAAAAACCACTAGTGGGCACATGAGTATCATAGCAATCAGCCCAATTAGAGTAAAAGAAAGCATGTAAATCTCGAAGTAGTGATCCTCGCCTTGGGTTAAAACAATCCAAGTAGTTCCGCACCACTCAAGTAGCAAAAGATGCACTTAAACGTCTACCTATCCTTGACACTTGGGAAATGCATAAACTTGCTCATTTGAGAGACAACACTAAATCAAGCATCCAATAGGCTGCTAATAGAGGTCATTATCAAATGCATCTCCAACATCATGAAGACTCAATCATAAACCTATTTCTATAGGGGTGGCAATAGGTTTGCAATGTTCAAGGCCAAAATGCTACAATAATGATTCAATATATTTTGTTTGATAAAAATATTTATTTAATTTCTAACTGATGTACATTCCAACCATGATGAGCTGCAAGTGCACAGATGCTACAAATGGTGGTCATTCAGCACATGGGTGCAAAGGTCTCACGAAATTAATGCCTCTCTCTTGAGCATAACCTTTTTGCAACAAACCTAGCTTTATACATGTCGATTCTTCGATCAAGCTTAGTCTTCAGCTTATATACCCATTTAGTGTTGATAGTCTTTTTTCCTAGAGGAAAATCACTTAAAGTCCAAGTACCATTCTTCATAATAACGTCATATCCTGATTGCATAACATCCATCAAATTTTTTGAATTTTGTGCTTTATAAAAAAAATAGGCTCATTCTCATAAAAAAGACTAGATGTAGCCATTGCATAGCAATCTGATGCAAAAGAAGTGCTACGAGATCCTAAACAAGTATGATATGATGTAGGTGCATCTAACTTGCTATCTCCCAAATTCTACACCAACCATTTAGGCATAGTTTTTGCCTCCTTCATACTAGCCCTCTCATCAACAAGTGCATCATATAAATCTGCATAAAAAATGGAATGATCTGCATAATCATGTGGACTCATTTAAACTGGCACTAGATTGTCCACTTGTAAAAAGATGCAACAAAGTGTCATACACATCTTTAGAACTAACTGATGTCTCCTTAATACATGAAGGTATTGATTGAATTGCATCTTCCACAAAAACAACATCACAACTTACTAAAATGCCTTTACTATGTGGATGAAACAGATGATAGCCTTTGCTTTCATAATTGTACCCAACAAAAATACATTTCACTACTTTATCATCCAATTTCCTACATTGTTGTTCAGGCACTAAAGCATATGCTAGACAACCAAAGATATGTAGATGATCAACATATGGCTTGCAACCATGCCAAGCCTCATATGGAGTGATCGATTGCAGTGCTTTGGTGGGACACATGTTAAGTACATGTGCTACACACATAATAGCCTAAGTCCAGAAGCTAGGTGGCAAAGCCTGACTTTTGACCATTCACCTTTCCATCTCCATGAGAGACCTCTTGTTTCTTTAAACAGCTCCACTTTGTTGAGGTGTATATGGCATTGTACACTGATGTTTTATCCCATGCTAAACTTGAAATGCATTAAAATCAGAATACATGTATTCCCCCCCTTGATCAAGGTGGAGGTTCCCAATTTACATGCTAATAGATTTTATCCATAACCCAAAACTGTTTGAAGCATATAAACACTTCGGACTTTGCTTTTAATGGATACACCCATGCATGCTTGGAAAAATTATCAATAGAAGTCAAAAAGTAAAGGAAGTTCCCAAAAGAAGGTGTTTGCATAGGACCATAGACATCACTACAAGATGTGATTCATGAGCAGCTCAAACTGAACCATCTTTAGGGAAGGAAGAATACTGGATTTTTGCCAAAATAGAATGGACCTTTTTTCTCGAAGAGAGATTCTATAGGTCCATGAACTTAAATTCCCATCTAATATAGGAAGAATTGAGACACCATCTCATGTTAAGGGGGATATTTAAATCCATGTACTTCTTAGTGTCTTATCCACTCTATTGCTGTTGATCCATCTTAACCCTTTGATTTCAAGGGGATCAAGCCCGAAATGAGTCAAGTCTTTGAGTTCTCTTGATAATTGATTATGTGTCTTAATAGGCACCAATCCTCATAGTTAATCCGATTATAAAATAAATACGATAGATATCAAAGATATTTGATATTTCATATGATAGGTGTTGGTTTTATCCAATGGTGGTAGTTCTAATGGTATAACATTAACTTTTAATACAATCTCTTGTCATCTTTGACATGTATATACATGCCTTTATATGCATAATCCTTTGTGAGAGTAGTGGGCTGTTAGGATATGAATAAACAGTAGGGAGGAAAGAATTTTCTAGTGTAGTATGAATATCTAAGTCATGAATAAGGAATATAGAAGTACCTTCATGCAAGATATTTAATATAACTAGGGACTTGGGTATCTCTTCGCCACATTACATGCTCCTTAAATATATAAATTTATAAATGTAACATTTATGTTCAATTAGGTGGACTTATATATTGCTCTTACTCAATTTGGTTCATAAATGAGGAACAGATGAACAATTTATTGTTAACTATATGCACTCAGAATATTCCCCTAAGTTATAGTGATAATTAGAACTTTTTCCTACGACTTGAATTCATGAAATACTATTGACCATGATTTTCAATGTGATAATTTTTCCACATTGGATACATAGATATTGTATCAACAATACACATACGGTGAATAAATACCTACACTTGATTTTGGTCTTGAAAGATACACGCCTAAAATAATTTTAGTTGTTGATAATTAGGAATTTTGCTTCCTTTTAAAGCCTCAGGATGCCATTACTATATGAAAATTTAACTGCATAAGACTTTAAAGTTTTTTTTCTTAAGAATACATCTTTTTTTTTTGTTTTTTTGTAAGTGTCATAGAATGCATGGACATTGATGGTTTTTCAAGTATCTAAATTGAGCTTATGTTTGAGGTTTTAGATGTGAGAATGTGTGACATGGACAACAACTAAGCATCATTGTTGTACTTCTCACTCTTGTCACTTCTCTGGTCCTAACTAATCTTGTGCTATTGTTGATTGGCAAGTATGTCAAAAGCATATATCTTCAACTTACACGCTCTAGAAATTTAAATATTTACCCTCGATGTTCTTGAACTTTTAATATGTAAATGACAAAACCATATTTATCCACTGTTTTGCTAGTTTTCATATTGCTGCTGAAGCGTATATTCCTTGAAAATAAATCCCTTTATAAGAGGTTAGATAGTTGGTAGTTTTTAGTACAATATGCTAGATATTTACATATGAAGTTAAACCTCTTTAGCATCTATGGAGTGACAACTTGAAGTCTTAGCCAAAAATACACAATGTTTATCCCACCTTAGTTGCCTCTTTCTCTGATTTACTCACACTTCCAATAGAGAACTCAATCTTCCATACATACCTACCTTTTCTTCTAGTCTTGATCTAGTAGTGACTCCACAACAGTATATGTAACCTTGCACAATGGAGATTTTGTGAGTCTACTGTTTGGGCAAGTGATTGGTAAAGGTTCAGTTACTTTGAGCATGTTAATTGTTAAGCTGAATCTTTTCTTAATACTTTTAGAGTGGCTCCACACATGTTGCCAAGTTACATATGATATTGGACACTTTTCTAAGGCGAATTGTGTTATACATTATGGAATATGTTGAACAATGCATTGTTGGAGTGTTAATTTTATGGAATATGTTGAACAATCCATTGTTGGAGTGTTAATTTATTAATGTATTAATGTGTTTTGGTGTTTTTGATATAGCAGCTGAAGGTTCATGAGGGCATGAAAGCATGAAGGATGGACATCAATATTTTGACTTTAGGGCGGACATCAATAAATCCGATTCATAAATTAGTTTGTAAATAAATCCACATAGAAGGTTCTATTGTTAGAAATAGTTAGAAAAATAGTGGTTAGAATAAGGTTCATTGTAGACTGCAGTTTTTGATATTAAAAGAAAGGCTTTCTATGAAAGTCACCAACTTTTAGTTTCGCGCATGCTTTTCGAACCCGCTCTCATGTAACCACTGTTTTCGACGTAATAAAAAATTCCTATAAATACATGCACTCTGTGGACTATCGAAACAGAGTGCATGGGGGGAGATTGCACCCAATACTGTGTTCAGCCTCATCTCTTGTTGTCTCTATTTTTTTGTGTGTTTTCTACGTTCATAACCTCTATGTGAGTGTGAGCAAGATCTTGATAATGGTGGTATCAGATCTTGGCACCCGTCACTACAGAGGGATCTGTTTCTCTTGGGTTTGGTGAATTGATCTCTGTTTCGCTGTCCTGTGTTCGCGATCTGTTTCCGTTTCTGCTTCCGCTTCCGTTTTTGTTTCCGTTTCGGATTTTGGTTTTTGTTTTACACCTATGTTTACACCTACGGCTTACTCCATTTACACCTACAACTTACTCCAAGGCGTCGACTAAGGCAAAGAACTTAGGCATAACTTAGGCATTACATTGGCATCATTGGCATCCAAGGCTCCCTTGGCAACCATTGGCTACGCACGAACCAATTTTAATGTAGGAGTGGCAATAAGGACTTTTAGATTCACCAAGGTGCGAGGATTTGAACGCACAACCTCACCCACACAAGGGAAGTGTTTTACCACTACACTATCTCTTTGTGTTGTCACTCTACTTCTCTTTTCTTATAATTAACATAACTTTCATCTCTTTCTTACTTTTTCAATTCCCAAGGACAACCATTCCTTTTACATTTTAACTCAAAAATTGTTTTTTACATATCTAGCAAGAAGGTTTTGTCTCTACATCCTCATGGACCCTATGAACAACATGGAGGATTTCGGCGAATCACCTCTACTCGAGGTCACCCTCCAACAACAAATGGAGCTACTGGGCAGCACAAATTACGAAGCACTCAGAACGAGATCCGACAACGTGACGAGATACTCGAAAAGATGCAAACTAATGAAGACAACCTCACAAGGGTGGTCAAAACTATTATCTCTGCCTAGTCAGATGGCACGCATTCCAAGATTGTCATTAAGAATTATTAGTTTTTACGGTTTGATGGCCATAAGGATGGCCCTTTAATCCTTTCATGGCTTTCACAGTTTGATGAATTTTATACTGATGAAACCTATGCTGAAAGTGAAAAATTCAAATTTTTCACTAACTATTTAGTCGGAAAAGCTCAACTCTGGTGGAATGTCCTGCAGCATAGTACCGAGCGTCCAACAATGTGGAAGTCTTTCCAAGAGAAAGTGAAGGATTCTTTTCTTCATCCTCAATACCGTTTGCATGTTTGACGTGCATGGACGACCCTTACATGGAAGGAGGGTGATACGGTTACTACCTACACGGAGCGGTTTTGGCAAAATTTACTATTGTTTCGAATGCTTGAAGATGTACCAGAGGATAGCTTGCAGCAGAAATACGAAGATGGTTTGGAGGTGGGAATCCAAGCTAAGCTTCACACCTTACGACCTAAAACCCTCAACAAGGCTATATCTTTTGCCTATGATGCAGAAAAAGAATTCCAATCCATAACCAAGTCACTCCATCTACAAGAACCACGTCAACGACCACTTTTTGTTAAACTAAATCTTCCCATGAAACGTACTTTTAATGCCCCATCTTACCCTAGTTTTCCTCATCCACCGCAATCCAATTACTCAACTGCACCTGTTGCTTCATTCCTCCAACCTACCAAACCACCTACCCTACAAACTTCAATGATGGATGCCCAACAGAAGCAACCACGAATCACCTGCTGGAATTGTGGCAAACCTAGACATACAAAAACGAAGTGCCGATTGCGACCTCTTAACATGAAACCAACTGCAGCCCAATCACATAACATGGAGGCCCATAATGAAGAAATTCCTCCTCTTTGGAGAGAGGAGCCATTGGAGAAGGACTTAAGTACCTTGGGTAACAATATCTCTCTCCATTCTCTACTTTATATGCAGGGTACTATAAACAACAAACTTGTTAAAACTCTACATGATGATGATAGTTCACATGACTCATTTCACATTTATTAGTACAAGAACTTAAATTAAAAACGTTTCCTTCTTTGTATAAATTAAAAGCTGCATTTCAAGGTAAACATTATAATGTAACACGAGAAGTGCAAGATGTTACGATTAGCATAGGTCCATATGTTGATTCACGAACATTTTTAATTGCACCTTTGCAATCTTACGATATTATATTAGGTATGCCTTTTCGTCATCATTATAACCCATGCATTGACTACCATACACATACCTTTAAATTTGAATTTAAAGGTCAAATTATTACTTTGTCTGCGTGGCATGATTTCTAGCCATTTCCATTGATTAGTCATACTCAAGTAAAATGTGCATTTAGGAAGGGATTCAATTCATGCATTGTCTTTGTCAATATCATCAACAATTATACTCATACACTTCCTGATGCACATAAACCTTTCATGACTACTTATAAGGATTGTTTTATGTCTGAGTATCCCTCTGAACTACCACGCTCTCGAGGATTCTTTGACCATAGCATAGATTTAGCCCCTAGTAGTTCTCCTCCTCATAAAGCACCTTATAATCATGGCCCACTACACCAAAAGGAAATAGAAAACCAAGTAAAAGACCTACTACAAAAAGGACTTATAAGGCCTAGTTCTTCCCCATTTGGGGCACCAGTTCTCTTACTAGAGAAGAAGAATAAAAATTATCGAATGTGCATTGATTATAGATCCCTTAACAAGATCACAATATACCCCATTCCTCGAATAGATGATCTTTTGGATAAATTACGAGGATCTCATGTCTTTAGTAAAATTGATCTAAAATCGGGATATCATCAGATTCGTATGACGAAAAGTGATATTTTTAAGATTGCATTTGGAACTCAAACAGGGCATTATGAATTTATGGTAATGCCTTTGGACTTACTAATGCCCCTGCTACATTTGCACGAATGATGAACAACATTTTTCTTGATTACCAAGCTTTTTTTCTTGTATTTTTTGATGATATACTTGTTTACAGTAAGAATGATAGTGAGCATGAGATGCATCTTAAAACAGTTTTTCATTTACTACGAGAAAACACTCTTTACGCTAATCTTGAAAAGAGTTACTTCTTTCAACGTAAGCTAGAATATGTAGGACATATTATTTCAAGTGAAGGTGTGCATGTGGATCCAAAAAAGATTAAAGTTATAGTCGAATGGCCTACACCACAATCAGTCAACGATGTTCGTTCTTTTCTTGGGTTGGCTAGTTTCTATAGGAAGTTTGTTCGAAAGTTTTCTTATTTAGCATTGCCCCTTACCTTGTTATTGAAAAAGAAAATAAAATTTGCATGGGGACTTACCCAACAACAATCTTTTGAAAAACTCAAACATGCACTTTCACATGCACTTGTTTTACAATTAACTCATTTTTCACAACCCTTTCATGTTGTTACTGATGCTAGTGGTTCAAGGATAGGTGTAGTTTTATTGCAAAATGATGATCCCATTGCATTTGAGAATAGGAAGCTTAAGCCCTCAGAAAAGAATTATAGTACATATGATAAAGAGTTGTTAGTAGTTGTGCATGCTTTGTGAATTTGGAAACACTATCTTGTGGGCTCTGAGGTCTTAATCAAAACCAATCAACAGGCAATTAAGCATTTATTAAATCAGCCCTTAATCTCTGATCGCCATCTTAAATGGGCATCATTCATTCAAAATTTCCAACCCATGATCCAATATCAGCTTGGTAAAGTTAATGTTGTAGCTGATGCTCTTAGTCTATTTCCTTGACATTCTGTTGTTTTGCATAATATTTGTGCTATACAAATACATTCTTTTCAAGAAATGGTTTCCACTTATGCATCTGATTTGTATTTTTCACATGCATGGCATGACTTCAACAATGGTGCATCTTTATATGATGAACATTATACATTTTATAATGGTTTTCTTTATTTTCAACATAGATTATGCATAACTCAAGCTTTTAAAGATTTTTTCATCAAAGAAATGCATGAACCATCTTACATGGGTTATAGAGGCATACAAAGCACCATTTCTACCTACAAAGATTTCTTCTTTTGGCCGCACATGGAAAAAGATATTGCACATTATGTTTCTCAATGCATTGAATGTCAGCCTGTAAAATGTCATCATGGTAAACCATTTGGATTGTTAATGCCACTGCCCATTCCTAACAGACCATGGGAACAAATTTCTATGGATTTTATCACAGTTCTTCCCATCACTTCATCACATAATGATATGATTTGGACAATAGTTGATAGGTTTAGTAAATATGCATATTTCATCCCATGTAGAAAAACTTTGTCTGCACCTCAGGCTGCAAAATTATTCATTAAATGCATTTTCCCACATCATGGATTTCCTAAAGTAATGTTATCTGATCATGATGTTAGATTTTGTAATCACTTTTGGGTTGCCTTATTTCAACATTTTGGTTCTAAAATAGATTTTAGCTCTGCATTTCATCCCGAAAGTAATGGACAAGGTGAGGCTACAAATAGTACTATTCTTGATTCATGACGTTGTTATTCATTAGATGGTCCAACTAATTGGGATGAAAAGTTGCCATTGCTTCAATTTGCTTACAATAACACCACACACACCACTACTGGTCGTGCACCTTTGAAATTGTTTATGGTAAAAAACTTCCAACTCCCATGTCACTCACCTAAACCGACATTCCGATGGTTGATTCTATTGCTCAAGATCACATTTCTATACTTCACGATGTTCACGAGCACATTAGGAAAAGTCAAGAGCGATACACACGTAATATCAATACAAAACGATTAGCCAAGGAATTGAAGCAAAATGATCTTGTATGGTTCATATCATTAAAGACGTCTCAAAAATATTTTGCAGCATCCTAAAATTAAACTTGCACCATGCTATTATGGACCCTTTCGCATTATAGAAAAAATTAATGATAATTCATTTAGATTAGATATACCATCTCATTGGAATATACATCACTCTTTTCATATTAGTTTACTTAAACCATTTAAAGGTCCTTTACCACTCACTCCACTTCTTGATAACCCTCCTTTGATTGAAGAACAATCTAAAATCTTGGTTCCTGAGAAAATAATTGATCATGATGTCACTACTACACGCACAGGTACTCAATACCATCGATATTTAGTTAAGTCTAAAAATGACTCTATTGAAGAATGTCAATGGATACATAAAACACAATTAGCACCTCATTATGACCACATAATTTCTACATATCATACACAAACACATTAATGTAATACCTCCATGAAAATTTCCATGCATGTTTCTTTTAACATGGAACATGCTTATTTTCATTCAATGATGAAGTATGTGACTAGCCATCCATGTTTATGTTATTTTATCAACTAAGGTCAGTTGCTTTTTCAGCTAAGGGGCATGTTATACATTATGGAATATGTTGAACAATGCATTGTTGGAGTGTTAATTTTATGGAATATGTTGAACAATGCATTGTTGGAGTGTTAATTCATTAATGTATTAATGTTTTTTGGTGTTTTTGATATAGCAACTGAAGGTTCCTAAGGGCGTGAAAGCATGTAGGGCGGACATCAATATCCCGAATTTAGGGCGGACATCAATAAATCCGACTTATAAATTATTTTGTAAATAAATCTGCCTAGAAGGCTCTATTGTTAGAAATAGTTAGAAAAATAGTGGTTAGAATAAGGGTCATTGTAGACCGCACTTTTTGATATTAAAAGAAAGGCTTTCTATGAAAGTCACCAACTTTTCGTTTCACGCATGCTTTTTGAAGCCGCTCTCATGTAACCACTCTTTTCAACGTAATCAATAATTCCTATAAATGCATGCACTCTGTGGACTATCGAAACAAAGTGCATGGGGGAAGATTGCACCCAATATTGTGTTCAATCTCGTCTCTTGCTGTCTGTATTTTTCTATGTGTTTTCTGCATTCGTAACCCTGTGTGCGTGTGAGCAAGATCTTGATAACAAATTGTTTGTATACAATTTCCACTTATCAGTTACCAATTACTATCATTTTTGTTTTCTATTGATTTGCTTAAGGAAAGGATTGACCCATCAATAATCCTGAGGTCGGTGATGGTGTGCATCCCTTTTGTTGCAACCTTCTTTCCCTCTCACTCTATACAAGCTTAAAGTCTTGCCTGTCATAAACATAAAACATTGTATCCCGGATAATTATATTCAAAAGTTCTTTTGGAAACTAATTGGGTATTTAATATGGATATTGTTGAATCATATGATGCAATTAACGAATGAGGGAATTTGATTTATGTGTTTTTGGGGCATTGCAACATTAAATGTATACTAGGAATAACCATTGATCGGTTTGTTCTTCATTAGTCCTAGTGTTTCATGGTTTTTAGAATAGAATGTATGTGGCGTAGTTGAGGCAACTATTATACATTTTTATACATTTTTATCTCTATTATTTTTTTGTAACCTTTTTTTAATGCCATTCTCTTGTGCCTTGTTCTCCATTATGTGTCTAATATTCATAGAGCATGATTTCATCCTTATTAGCTATATGCCATTATCTCAACCCCAAAATTGATTAATATAGATATAAATGAGGCCTAAATTAATCCCTTTTTTATTCTTTACTTTGAGAAGACTTATTGATTAGATCTATTTTGAGGTCAAAAGGAGGTCCTTGTAACAAAAAACATATTTTCATATTCTCTCTCCAAAATAAAAAAATGAAAATCTTCACTTCTTGTTGTAAAAGGCTTTGTTTTCAACGTGGAAGGGTTCATTTATTGTCAACAAAATGGGTGGCTGAACTCTTATTAATCACTCATTTTCATGATATAATCTAAGTTTTATGAGAACATCAGGGACTTTTTGAAATTCACTTCAAAATGGTATTTATCACATATTGATAACTAACTTTTGCATGTATTGGCAATGGTGGATTCCCATAGAACTACAAAGTACCATCTTTGTTGAAGATAAATGTGCAAGCTCATTGTCACATGAGCTATGCTTAAATAAATTTACCAAATGTAAAGATAAAATTGAATATATTTCTAAGAACGAAAAACATACAATATCTACCTTGTGGTGAGTGGCATGTAGTGGGCAAACAAATGAAAGTAGTGAGTTAAGAAGAAGGCACGAACTTCTTCACATGCTCATGGGCTATAAAAGTGGAGTGGGAGCACATTCTCAACAAGCATAGAAAGAGGCAAGATCCCCTAGTGGTCAGATTTGATCTTTGAAGACATTTTGTCATTTTTTCATCTCATAGATTGTTTTCAATCACACTTCACTTTGTACATACTCATGTTGTGAGATTCATATCTCAATGCATATGTAAACATTTCTTTCATTTGAGCACTCATTGGAAATCTTATCTTGGGTACTTTCTCTATCTCAAATATCTTCTTCAAAGATTCTATATTCTATGAGTTATTAGTCTGAGAGTGAAGTCCCACATACTTGTGTGGATAGGAGTCTAGCTTTGTCAGTTGGGTTTCCCAACCTAAACTTATCCAAATTATGTTATTAATATCTTGTTGGAATTTTTATCTTATAATCTTTCTTTGTCTCAAATATCTCCTTCAAATCATCTATTTTTTGTGAGTTATCAATCCGAGAGTGAAGTCTTGTTCTTTAGCATGCTCATGTGGACAAGTATTCTATTTTTTTCATTTGATTTTCCAGACCAAATCTTATCCAAATTAAGTGATTTATAGCTTGTGGAGTGCACAATGTAGATATTTGGCATGAAGGATTATTTACCCTCTTGGCCCTCAAACCTAGAGTCACCCATCTTTGTTTAGTACTACCTTTCTTCTAAGGTTTGTTGGAGATGGTGAGAAAAGAATGCTTGAGTATTGTAAATCAGTACCCCTTAGCTTTGAAAGATCAGTACTCTTGGCTCAAAATATAGAGCTTATTCACTTAAGGGATTTCTAAAAGTCTCAAGGAGCCATAATTTATGGCCAAGAATAGAATATTATAAGTCTCCAAAAATAGTTGAAACAAAAAAGAATGAAAGAAACATGTCTTGTATCTCATGCATGGAAAAGAAAGCTACACAAAATAGAGGATGTTAAGGTTGGTTCAGGGGGATGAAAAAAATCGATAAAGATATAAGTTGGACATGTTGTTTATTAGTATGTGCATACCTCTTGATTCCATGTATGTATGTAACCCTTCTTCTTTCCATCTATTTGTTTGGTGTGCAATGTAGACTAGTCATCCTACTCGACAAGGAGAATGCCAATCAAAATGTCTACCCAAAAAAGAAAATAAAGGGGAATTATTACAGGAGAAGAAATCTAAAGTTTTTTGGAGGAAAGGGGTGGACTAGTTTATTTCTAACAACATTATATTCCTTGATAATTTGTAGAGTGCAATGAATGATATTGGTATTAGTTGGAAAGGCTACGCATTCTTACAAAGGACAATGAAGTCTACTCTAAAAGCTAAAGGAATAGCACCAAAAAATCTTGCCAATTATTAGCAATGTTTGAAGGCTTCAAAATAGTCATTGGCAACTTAAACGGATATGTTGGGTTCCTCTACCATATCACATAAGAATTCTAAGGGAAACAAGGTAGGATCCAATTTGATGAGTAGAACATCTTCATGGACTTGGAACTCTTGCAGAGATGGATGGTTGAGTTCTAAAATATCAACCATTCCAAAATAGAAGGTGTTCTCAATATTTCTTATTAAGACAGATGAGTTTTAGCTCCTTAGTGATAAGAAGATGGAAAGAGTAGTCATAACTTGATGGATAGATCAATGGCTAACATACCCAAGGATGATTCACCATACCTTTTAGTATAGTCAAATATGAATTTATGGATTTGATGTCTTTAGGTATATGAATGTGGTAGATTGGTAGCTAGGTTTTACTAGATGACTGATATAATCATATGTTTAATGTATAGTAACCTTGTTTTCATTGGCAACGAAGTCTTTCAATGGGTCTTTCATCAAGATCCTATTCTTGAAATTGTTAAATAGCAGGGACTCTTTTTGTCGAGGAACATGGAACCTTTAAGGTTATTTGGCACTTTTCTTTTTATTTGAAAAAATTAAGATGCTTGTATAATTGCAATAGAGGATCCATGATATTACCCTGTTTGTATTTCTTGGAGCCTGCTAAAACCCATGATCACGTGGTGGACTAAGATGCCTAGTACGCATTTGTTGGGTGAGAGCTTCCATTCCATTTTTGACATACCCTTGATGAATGTTCACATTTGCACCTTGAAAGCTCTATACAGTGTCATAGGGAAGCTAAGCAATCTCTACATTGGGTTTGTATGGAAGATAAAAATGAATATGAATATTGCTATGCTATTGTGGCAATTGAAAACATACTATCAAACATGCAACTACATGGAGGAAATTCTTAAATTGAGAAAGAACAAAATCTATCAGCCAATGAACAAGATCTCCATATGAAAGTTTCTATAGGTGGTGTGAAGGCAAGGTGCTACCCTTTCTAGACAAATTCAATAATGCAATTAAAACATGTGCAAGAATACACATCAATAGGATAGATTAGGAGTAGTGGAGGAAGTTACATGATGCAATTAAGGACCATGAGGTTGCATCAAGAAATGCAAAGGTAGAAGTTTGACATTCAGTAGATAGTACTGTCATGATGTGCGACAAGGGATCATGGCCAATTAAGAAGATCAAACTCTTTCAAGGCCACCTTTAGCAATCCAAAAAACACTTCAATGTTGCTTGGATAAAGAACAATATAACCCATTGCATGGTACAATTTTAAAACATTATCTTTAAAAGGGATGTCATTCACAACAAAATATGGCTTCCATATGTTTTTTTTTTCTAAAATTTTATTACTTGTTTATGGCAGCACATAGTCTATAACCATCTTCCTTTCTTCATACAAAAATATGTTGATCTTAGCATTTGGAGCACTCAAGGTATGGAGAATTGTGATTATATGTCATGCAATGATTACTTCAAGCATATTCAACATGGCCGGGTGTTGCAAAGAAAATAGAGCACTAAAGAGAAGCCCCAAAATTTTCAAAATTATGGGCACAATTTTTCTTCTTCAAATGCCTATGGAAATCTCATGAAAGCCATGTAAATGCACTAGAGAAGTCCTCTAGATGCATAAATTCCAAGCAATGTATCACAATCCTTGTAAATAGTAGGAAATTAGGGTTTCTACAATAAAGTGTCAGTCTCTTGTGTGAAAGGACCATTTTTTAGGGCACATGTATATAAGTCATTTGATGACACTTTGTAAAGACTTTTGGCCAATGTGAGTAAGAGAGTTTTTAATTTTCGATTTTGCTCCTTCTTTTTATTGCATCTCCTTGTTTATGAGCTTGCATGTGTGTTTGTAGCTTGGAATGAGTACATGGAAGTGTTTTCTACTAAATTCATTGCTTTTTTGAAGTGTGATGCATGTGTGAGGAGGTGTGTGGTGAAACTAAGTGAGTTTCACAGCTCTGTTTTTGCCCATATCTTGAAGTAGAGTTGTCAGAATCGAGTGATTATTGATGCGTATTGTCAAGAGCTTCGAAAGGAACTCCCTATTGACCATATTCCGAGTTTGGAGCTGAGAGAAAAGTCTATTTTTGTGCTTACTACTGTTTCATGTATCAGGACACCATTTCCACCTATGAGAGTGATGAATATGCATGATAACACTTGCATTTCATAAAATCTATTACACTTCATTGGCCATTGTGTAAGTGCTAGTCTTCATACACTCGGTTAGGTTCAAGATACTCCTCAGATTGATAATTAAAATGTGTGATCCCCACGGTATGTACTTGTTGGTGATAGAGGAATACTCGTTTATCACAAGTCCCTAAGTTCATGCTTAGGTACACATGTTTTTTGGCACCGTTGATGGTAAGAGCTCTTAGGAGAAGATATGAGTTGTGAAGAGGTGAATGGTCTGCTTTGGTAAGCCAAATCCTTTTGCACTTATTACTTCGCACTTGGAAAGTGTGTGTAGTAAATTAGTAGAATTAGGAGAGAGAGTGAGTAGGACTAGAGAGTAGGAAGTACAGAGGAGAGAGAGTTTAGGTAGGTAGATTTCTCAAAATCACAAAAAAAAATTATTTTCTTTCTGTACCTCTCAGCCTTGGGTGAGCCTAGGGTATAAAAGCCAAGAGATTCATTTGCAAATATCACTTGTTTAGGCAAGTATTGTGGAGAGCAGATGACCTGTATCGTGGCCGAGCGATCATGCGTAGTTTTTGCTTTAGAGGGAAGCTAAGCAAGGAGGGAAGCAAGAGAGAACATCAGTGAGGTGAGACTATCTAAAATCCACTGAAAAAAATCAAGTTAAAACCTCTGAAAATGTGACCGCAGACGCGATCGATATCCCAAGGCAGATATCGTGGAATTGAGGGAGTTTTTATTTTCCACAGGCACATAGGAGGAAAGAGGAGAGTAGAAGGATCACATAGGTATAAAAAACTTCAAAAAAGTCTTTAATTGAGCCCAAGTATCGCGATCGATTGAGTTCAAGTATCGTGATACTTGAATTCCCATGTATCGGGATACCTGGCAGGTATCATGTATTGCCGATGCCTTTTATTCCCTATGTATTGAGATACCTTAGTATCATGTATCACTGGGTTGAGTATCATGACACTTAGGTATCGTGTATCACAAGGCTTTGTGTATCATGTGTGACTGATACTTTGGTATCGTGTGTCACCAATCACGAGGTATTGTGTATCGCAAGACTTCGAGTATCATGTATTGCCGATCCTTGAGTATCGTGTATCGTGACTGTCTCATATCATGATACTGAGGTATCATGTATTGTGTCGGTTGTGTATCACGATACTGAGGTGTCATGTATAGTGTATCATGACTGTCTCGTATCCCGATACTGAGGTATCATGTATCATGTTGGTCGTGTATCACGATACTAAGGTGTCGTGTATCGTGTATCGTGTATCGTGTATCGTTTATCGTGTATTGTGACCTCATGTATCATGTATTGTCTCTATTCCGGTATCTTGTATCATGTTGGTCTTGTATCGCGATACATAAGTATCGTGGGTCCCCTATGTATCATGTATCATCTATCCTTCAAGTATCGTGTATCACCCAAATCTTGTATCGTGACCCCATAGATATCGTGTATCATTTGAGGTTAAATATCATGTGTCATGGGCATTCCATGGAAGGAGAGGTCAAGCTAGGCTAAGCCAATTCCTAGGATAAACACAAGCCTGAGAGACGTGCAAAATTGATTGAAGTATTTAGTGGATGAACCTTCACTCAGGATGTGTACTAGGAAGCTGACGTAGTGTCATATCTTCAACTAGGAGTGTAAACTTACCTAGTGTCAATTCACATTATTTTTATACTTCTAGTGAATCAGACGAAGAGGTTAGGATGGCTTCGAAAGACATGCATAGTTCAGTTCCTTTGACAGGATTTATGTCCGGCATTAAAGGAGAATATCGAACCTCTTAGGAGTATGTGAACACTAATCATCATGACATACCATTTTATATTGATGGTCTAAATAGAACCGTAGCACGAATGAAGAAAGAAAATGAATTAGAGATAGTTCCTCGACCCGCAATAAAATATGAGGGAGGGTTCTATATGGACGAAAAAGGAATAATTTACGCAGTGACCGATTGTCCAGAGACTATAAGTGAGCCATGAGAAAGAGAGAATGTGGACCATATTAGTGGGGAAGGAACTGAAGGACGGGTTTATACACCCTGAGGCAAGTCTAAAGTAACTAGATCTTGGAGAGGTGACAAAATCCCTCAGGATGATGTGTTGATCGATGTGTATATGGTAGTCGGGATGGTGCAATTGCTATAAGCCCCTTCATCCTTGTGGGGAGAAAGTAGTAACCCAATCACCATCTATGAGATACAAGGCCTAGAGGATCTTTCTAGAATCACTTATTTGGATACAAATATGAGGACTTACTGGCCCATCTAAGATCTAGAAAGAGCCCAAATAAAGTATCAAGGTATTCGCGTGTTTCCTCCCTGAGACCAAGGAACTACATCCCAGAATCCTCATGGAACATACCAAAGCCATGCTCATCAGAACTCGGGGCAAGACGAACAACAAAATATCCCTACAAGGACCAATGTTCAGTTCTCCACACCAGAAGCCAACCCTAATTATCAACCCCCAACCAATGGAGAGCCTAGGAATAGAAATCTAGTGCCAGAAAGACCACCCTTATGTAGGGGAGTTGGAGTTCAAGTAAGACATCCAGCAATCCCTATTATGACTAGACCGCCAAAGCCAAGAAGAAGATTAGGACCAATTCAAGTGACCAAGTGTATGAGAAGCCATTATTGTTGGGGATCTCACAGCTCTGAGACGACTTTTTGGTGACGTGACAAAGGCTCGAACCTTGTCAAGCCTGCGGAATTTTTGTCGTGCCAACAAAGATGGGCTAAGCTAGAGTTATATTAGAACACTTCTATAATCAGCAGTAGCTTAGCAAAGTTACTGTCACTCAAACATATAAGACTGTGTTTTGAATTCACTGAAATTCAACTGGAACTTCACTGGACTTTCACCAGATTGACACCGTAATTATACCGGACTCTTACCGGAATCAACTCCTATTCTGTTTGTAATTACTTCAAGTGAATACACATGAAGTAAGGAAGTGATGCGTGAACTTCCTTCACTGCATGAGCCCTTTCTGAAGTTTAAGGAAAAACTTCACCAGTTCAGAATGCCTCTTTCCGGTCAAACTTTGTACTGTGTGTACATATTCATTCTACCGAAATCTTTGACGAACTGATAGTAGAGATGTCTAGCTATAAGATAAGCTATCTCTCATACAAAACCTTAATTTATTCTGCGAGATATACTTCATTGTTCTACCGAAAAACACGTTTACTGGGAAAAAATTGTAACTGACCGAAACATTCGTTTACTGAGAAAATAACTGTTAACAAACTTTATACCGTAACACGAAAATACTCAGGTTTCTTCACATATGAAGAATGCGCGCAAACTTCCACATGAACATGTGTTTTCTATTAGAGAAGATGTGTACAAAACTAGCCTGGCCTCATCTTGCTCAAGCTATGGAAACTCTCCTACACTGAGTAGTTTCTTCTTACCATCTCTCTCAGATGAATACCTGACATTTCAGGTTTCTGTTATTCATCTTTACATACGCAATCTCTGGCGTCTTCTAAAACCTATTCTTGATTTCTATATGCGCTCTATTTCAAACTGCACGCTCTTCTCATGCACGTTCTTGCTCGCACTCCCTCTCTTTTTCTTATGCACGTTCTCTCTTTATATACAGTTTGATTCAGTGTAACGAACTCTAACAAACTCTGATTCTGGAAGATTCTGTGCTGTACATAACGGTCGTGAATTTGTCCCTTCACTAAGGCTTTTGATTTTCTGAATATTTTGATTCCGCTTCTCTTTATCTTTTCTTTTTCTTTATGTCTGTCTTTATGTCAAATTCGTGAGTGATTCTTCAACAGCTCCCCCTCAATCACTAATTTGACTTTTCCTGTCTTTCATATATTTTCCTTTCTTTTATACCTGCCATTTCTTTAAATCTGTTTGTCTTTGTTCCATCCAAGCTCTTTGTCAAAATATCTGCAATCTGATCTTTTGTTGGAGTGTATACTATTTCTATCTCTTTCTCCATTACCTTTTCCCTCAAGAAATGATACTGAATCTCTATGTGTTTTGTTCTTGCATGAAATACTGGATTTGCTGCAAGATACAACGAGCTCATATTATCTCCATGTATGATAGGTATACCTTGATCAATACCCATGCTTTTGAACAAGGTCTGCATCCATATCACTTCTTTAGCTGCTTCTACAAGTCCTTTATATTCGGCTTCTGTTGACGATAGAGCCACTGTGTGTTGTTTTTTCAAATACCAGCTCACTAGCTTACCTCCTAGGTATATCATATACCCATGCGTTGATCTTCTGTCATCTTGACTTCCTGCCCAGTCTGAGTCACTGTATGCTTTCAGCTTTATATCTGACGTAAAAGGATAATATAATCCTTCCTTTATAGTTCTTTTTATATATCTAAGAACTCTTTGTCCTGCAACCCAGTGTTGATCCTTCGGACAATGCATGAACTGTGAGAGAACTCCCACTGCATAGCTAAGATCCAGTCGTGTTAGTGTAGCTTAGATTAGACTTCCCACTAACGACTGATACTTTCTCATATCTTTAAATTCTGCTCCATCATATTTACTGAGTTTATGATTTACTTCAAGCGGTGTTGAAGCTTCTCTGTAGTTCTCCATATTAAACTTCTTCAGTAAGTTTAGGAGATACCTTTCTTGCGAAACATATACACCATGATCTGTGTATGTGATTTCCATTCCAAGAAAGTATGATAACTTTCCTAGATCACTGATCTGAAACTCCTTTTCAAGTAATCTCTTTACTTCTTTAATTCCTTCATCTGACGTCCCTGTGATTATAATGTCATCTACATAGATACAAATGTAGATCATACCTTCTTCTGTTCTCTTGATAAGTAGAGTTGCATCTACCTTTGAACTTTGGTATCCAAGTTCATTGAGATATTTCACAAGTCTGTAATTCCAAGCTCTTGGAGCTTGCTTCAGTCCGTAAAGTGCTTTTCTTAGTCTGCAAACAAAATTTGGGTATCTGGAACTTACAAACCCTTCCGGTTGTTCCATGTAGACTTCATCTGATATATATCCATTCAGAAATTTGTTCTTTATATCTAGCTGACTTAGTTTCCATCCTTTTGATGCTGCTATAGCAATCATTGTCCTTATGGTTGACATCTTTGCCACCGGACTAAACATCTCATCATAATCTATGCCATGCGTCTGAGCATAGCCCTTGATAACCAGTCTAGCTTTTTATCTGGCTATCCTTCCATCTGCAAGTTTCTTAACCTTGAAAACCCATTTATTTCCGATTACTTTCTTACCATTTGGTTTCGGAACAAGTTCCCATGTCTTGTTCTCTTCCAGTGCGCTGAACTCTTCTTCCATTGCTTCTTCCCATTGCTTCTTACCTTTAGCTTCATCATAGTTATGAGGTTCTTCATCATCCTTGACCATATATGCATAATTTTTCTGAGTTATATACGAAGTATCATAGGAATACCTTTCTGGTTGTCTTCTAGTCCTGCTTGACCTTCTTGGTCACATTCTTCATGTGTATCTGAATACACATCTTCATCAAATCCCTGTTCATCTTCATTTCTCATACCTGATCCGATCCTGGACGTACTTGCCTGCATATGATCTTCATCTCTATTTACCTGCACAATTGATTTCCCTTTCTCTTTTCTTCTTATCTCTTCTTCAAATTCTTCCATTGTATGACTTTGATCTGTATACCAGCTTTTCTGTTCATCAAATGTAACATCTCTGGAAATAGTAAACTGTTTTGTTAGAGGACTCCATACCCATCTGTTTTTCATCATATCCGACGAACACATATTTCTCTTGTTTTGGTTCGAGCTTATGTCTGAGTTGTGATGGTACATAAGCATAAGCTACTGATCCAAACACTTTGCAATGGTCAAGTGTTGGTTTCTTTCCCCACCAAGCTTCATAAGGGGTCATTCCATCTAAAGTTGTACACGGTAATCTGTTTACCAAGTATGTAGCTGTATTTACAGCTTCAACCCAAAGATAGTTTGGACAATCTTTTTCTTTTAGCATAGCTCGTGCGAACTCAATTAGAGTTCGGTTCCTTCTTTTTGCTACACCATTTTGTTGTGGTGTATACCTGCAGGTTATTTCTCTCTTAATACCTACATTCCAAAGATAATCATTGAACCGAACAAAGTGTGGAACAACATGAAGTGAGTTACCTGAGAGGGGATTTAGAAAGAGAAAGGTTAGCAATCTATAAGAAATTGATAGAATTAGCCCAAAACACCCTAGAAAAACCTACACAAGACCTTCCAGAAACAAGGATACCTGAGAGAGAATTTCAAGAAAGATGGAGAGTTCATGACCCTCCAGAAGGAAGGAAGACTCTAGAGAAAGTAGAAAGCAGAAAGCATAGCCATCGAAATCCTCAACAAAGTTCGATAATTCCCCGAAGTAGAAGCTAATTGGTCGGAGGATTTATGGGCTAAAGTCCAAGAAGAGAGATGGAAAAAAACCAAGGGTATTAACCCACCCTTCAAACAGTTGGATGCAAACAAAAACTCGGGAATGATAAACCATGAAATGAATTACGAGGAAAGTGAGGAGGTAATGGAAAGCATGGACACACTACCAAACTATATGGGAGAATATGAACGGAATTTTGAACTTTATCATGGCCCAACAGTAAGAACAAAAGAGAAAGGATTTTTTGGCAAGACATTAGACATAGCACAAAAGTTGAGGGACACTAAGGTGTAGTGTTCAATAACCTTAGAGGAATTAGTAAATATTAAACCACAAGTATGGGGCAAATTAGCTAAGCACTTCATGCGGAGAGAAGTAAAAGCAAGTAACAAGGAGGCCAATCAAGATACGCATACAATTCAAATTCCTTTCATTGCAGCATAAGAAAAAATTTGTAATCCGAGGCCAGGTATTATGTTCCTTCCACACTTGTGAGTCGGGACGCAACACATGGAGTGAACGATCATCACACCACTACAACTTACTTCATATTTGATACTAATCATTGAATACTTCCAATATAGATGGCTTCGTCAAGTTCTGAAGCTACCAAGAATGCATCAACTGATTCTAAAGCCACACAAGAAATTGAAGTTTTGGAGTTTCCCTTGGAGTCTGCTATCAAAGCAAGAGGACATCGGTTTAGAGACGATAACCCCGCAAGTGAGCACTTGTTTCTTGTAACTATAGGATCATGGTCTGAGAACATCAATTCCTAGTGATGACCCAAGATTTCAAAATCTTGCATGAGATGCCAGGAGTAATGAATGTGTCCACTCAAGCTAGAGTTGAGGCTTATTTAAAGTTCCCCATCTACAAATCGGACTTTCAACGATGCACACAAGTAATGAATACTTTACATCTGTCTCTTGATGAGCCATCGGTCCGTGAAGCTATGGTATTAGATCACAACGGGGAATATCAAACTATCCGATTCACACATGAGCTCATCAAAGCAACATTCGGCTGGACAATGGATGGCATTGTAGATATAAAGGATGAATGCCATGAGGCAAAGAAAAGAACTTTCTTTTACATTTATAGAATAGACATTGAAGAGGAAGTCAGATTGGTGCATCAACACTTTTTTTTTTCAAATATGCATAGATACAACACTTTTTTTTTCAAATATGCATAGATACACGGCTCAACCCTAACACTGCTCATTTATCAAGCATTAAACATGAAGGAGTGTTTACGGCCTATGATCTCGATGGCTGAAATGGCAAGGTATGTAAAAGTAGCTATAGTAACAAAGAAGAGGAAGGGTGTCACCCTAGTGGAGGAAGTTGGTATAAGTTCCAAACCGACTATGAGGGGTGCAAAACGAGCTCGTGTGGTTGAGGCATCATAGACACCACAATTTGAAAGAACACATGAGCTTTCTAAGGTGCCAATAGCTGCAACATCATCTATTACCAAAAGAGATCTATATAAGGAGCACAGTCTCAACCTTTGCATGAAGCATCAACAATGCAAGAACATACAATACAATTAAATGAGCAAACAAAAATGTCTCTCAAGGAAGTTTCACCCCCGAAACACAGAACGATTATACATCCAAAAATGGAACCAGACACCACCAAAATGCAAGATAAAGAAGAACCTGTGTTACCTATACGGGTTGTGATTGAACCCTCACCATTGGACATGTTGGTCGACTCTTATAAGAGGCCTTATGAAGAACCAGCAATGGAAGATTCCACCAACCCCATTCAGGAAGGTGAACCACATATTCAACTACACATAAGACAACCGCACCAAGACAAATTACATATTGCACAAGATAAAGATGTACAAACAAGAGAAGAGATCGATGTAAATCAACTAAACCTATTGTTAGAACCATGATAGACACTACCATGACAGCTCAAAGCATCTTGATGGACGAGGAAAAGGAAAAAATAGAACTATTCGAGGTGATAAATGCATTTCAAAAACTAAGTGAAGAACTTTCTGCCAACAACATAGCATTGCAAAAAGGACTGGTTCAGAAGACAGAAGAATTGACAAGAAAAACAGTAGAGTGTTGTCATACACAAGAAGAGAATGCATTGCTAAAAGGCAACATATAAGAGTTAACCACAACAAGATAAGTGAAGAACTTTCTGCCAACAACATAACATTGCAAAAAGGACTCGTTCAGAAGACAGAAGAATTGACAAGAAAAACAGTAGAGTGTTGTCGTGCACAGGAAGAGAATGCATTGCTAAAAGGCAACATACTCCAAGATGAAGTGAACAAAATGCACCAACAACATATAACATATGATGCTGAAAAAATGAGGATGCTCGACTGCAACAAACTCCTAGAAAGTCAAATGAAAGTATATATGGAAGAGGTTGATAACCTGCGTATGAGAAATAAAGAACTAATGAATTCTGTACTATTAAATCAACCACTAGAAGCACTAATGACACCAGCATACAAGAGTTATAGACCAAGTTGTTAGTATTGGAAGAACAACTGAACCAAGAACAAAGAAAACAAGTAGAGATAGAGACCACATATAAAGCGGAAGCTAAATCTTGGGAGCTCAAATGGAATGAGGCAGTACACAAATACATGGAGCAATGCAACGAAGATGCTGATCAAGTCAAAACTATCTGTGAAGCAAAGGAAAAAGTGGAAGAGGAGCTCAAGGTTAGTAAACAAGCAAATGACGAGAAGGATAAAATCATAGCCAAGCTCAGGGTCCAAATAGACAAGACCAAGAACTTGGGGACACCGGTAGCGCAATCCACGATGGCTACTGACAAGACTGAGGTACACCCTCTTTCTCCCCCAATCGTTCATTCATCAATAACGGAACCAGGTATGAAGGAGTATGATGATCACCCTATGCAATATAGTGCAGAGTTGAGTCAGAAAGAGCAAGCACTACTGGTGTCTCGTCTTACCAAGAATTTTGAAAATGAAGTCATAGGAGGCTAAAATCAAGAGCAAAGATTTAGAGGCAATCATGAATCCCTTCAATCTTCTGTACGGAATTATGAAAGAACAAACTTGAAAGTATATTAAGAAGACTACGGGAATGGATCCAAATGAGCAGCTAAATTTTAAAGTAGACACCTTTCAATACACTCAAGAACAGTTTGAAGCTGCCGATCCTATATGGACGAGGAAATTTTTGGAAAGAAATCCAACATTGCGGGTGCATTGGCAGGAGGCACCCTATTTATTACAAGTTCATCCCACATTTTATCTTGTGCCACATCGATGCTACTGGCCAAAATTTTGGGAATTACAAAGTCAGGGTAAACTAAATAAGTAGAGGCGCAATTTTCCATTACTCTCGAGCCCACCCCACAACTATTTGCCTACGAAAGAGTACATGATCAAAACAATAGAATTTTGGTTATCTCGATATGCAAAAGTTCTTGACCTCACTATCAAAGTGACTAACAAAATACTCAGCATGATTCTAACTATACTCAAAGTATTCAAGCATGTAGAGTACATATTTTTGAATTTTATTGGCATCAATCAAGGCACGAACATTTTAGTATTCGATCTTTCTGTTATGCCAAGTAGAATAACCATTATGGCCTATTACTCGTGACTAATGTCTTGGCCCAGTACATACATGCAAACGTTTGAAGAAGCCTCCAACAAACGAAGAAGAAGACAAAATTCAAGCAAAAGACTATGCAATGAAAAGTATCACCCTCTGCCCAAAGCCCCACAGGGGCACGCATCAGGTTACAACATCAAAGAACCAGGTCCCGAAGAATGGAAACAAAGAATTACAACAACTATGACCTTTTAAGGGGAGGTTGCACACAGCTTCCTCATCCATGGGATGCGTGCGTCTGAACCTTTGAGGCCTCCAAATGTAAAGAAGTAAATAGGCTAGAGCAATACAACAGGGTCACAGTTGTGAAGACAAAGACATATCTGAGGACCAAAAGTTAGAAAGGGGAGAGGCTCAGAAGTTGAAGCAGGTGACTAAGAATATCACACTCTTAGCCACTAAATGCATGTGTGGAAGCTCGGCAACTGAAGAGATGAGGCAAAGCCTATCAAGGGACAACAGAGACACAGAGCGGGAGAGTGTTGTAGAGAAAATAGAGCACTAAAGAGGAGTCCCAAAATTTTCAAAATTATGGGCACAATTTTCCTTCTTCAAATGCCTACCGAAATCTCATGAAAGCATGTAAATGCACTACAAGAGTCCTCTAGATGCATAAATCCCAAGCAATGTATCAAAATCCTTGTAAATAGTAGGAAAATAGGGTTTCTACAATAAAGTGCCGATCTCTTGTGTGAAAGGACCATTTTTTAGGTCACATGTGTATAAGTCGTTTGATGATACTTTATAAAGACTTTTGACCATTGTGAGTAAGAGAGTTCTGAATTTTCGAATTTGCTCCTTCTTCTTCTTGCATCTCATTGCTTGTGTGCTTGCATGTGTGTTTGTAGCTTGGAATGAGTACATGGAAGTGTTGTCTATTGAATTTATTGCTTTTCTGAAGTTTGTAATGCGTGTGTGAGGTGCGAGGAGGTGTGTGGAAAAACCAGGTGAGTTGTGCAGCTTGGTTTTTACCCATATCTTGAAGTAGAGTTGTCAGAATCAAGCAAGAGTGTGTGGCAAAACTAGGTGAGTTGTGCAGCTTGGTTTTTACCCATATCGTCACCATTGGATGCGTCTTGTTGAGGGCTTCGAAAGGAACCTGCTATTTACCATATTCCAAGTTTGAAGCTGAGAGAAAAGTCCATTTTTGTGCTTACTCTTGTTTCATGTATCGTGACACCATTTCCACCTGTGAGAGTGATGAATATGCATGATAACACTTGCATTTCACAAAAGCTATTACACTTCATTGACCATTGTGTAAGTACTAGTTTTCATACACTCATTTAGGTTCAAGATACTCCTCGGATTGATAATTAAAATGTGTGATCCCCACTATATGCACTTGTTGGTGATAGACGAATAGTCTCATTCATCACAAGTCCCTAAGTTCATGATTAGGTACACATCGGGGTATTCACAAAAGAAATAGCCTTTGTGAACTCTTCTAGTGGTATTAGAGATGAATCATGAAAAATTTTCATGCCAAGACGAGGGAAATCTCATCAAAGATTGTGCAAGCTATAAAGATAGCACAATTAATAAGGAAAAAAAATCAAGCATTTATAAAATCTAATATTCTTGATGGACAAGAAAGATGGGTAAGTAGAAGACAATTTGTTAATCAACGATGGGTGAAAGCATAATGATACAGTGACACATTGTATCATGCATTCCTCTTTCTATTACTAATAATTTGAAATACATCACAATGATGCATTGAAAACTTTGAATAAAAATAATTTTTTTATTAAATATCTTTTTTAGTACATGGCATAATTTGTTCCTTCAATCTATTGTGTTTCCTCCTCTTATATTATATTAATTAACTTTTTTCCATAATGTTGAGTTGCTCACTTTTTTCTATTCCTCAAGCTAGTGCAAGCCCTAAATAAGCACTAAAATATGCTCTCCTTGAGCATTGTGATAAAGAATTCTAGCCAAAAGTATATAGCAAATTTCTCTACCAAAATTATCTTTTTGTAGCTATTAGGAATAAAGTTTCACTTGAATAATGGGATAGTTCTTTGAAAAAAAAATTATCTACCATGGCTCATTGTTGAGGTTGTTGTCATAGAACAGAATATATGCCTTTCTAGCTACTTCTAGGTAGTGTCTAAGAGCCCCATCACAACTATGATATTATCTTTTATTCCTTCCTAGGAATTCATCTACTTCCCCAAACGTTTTTTGTAAAATAAAATTTGAACATGTAGAACATTGATTTAGGGTCATAATCGTTTTCAAGTTGAAGAATCAGAGAACATCATAACCTCTTACCTCCACCCTCTTGTCATAGAAAAGAGTATTTTCCTCCATAAGCTCCACATTGCTTCTTTTTGCATCCTCTTGCCAATTGGTCAAGAAATTCTATGTAGTATCTCAAAGCTTGTCACATCCAATCTCTCATTAGAGATTCCTAAATTCTTGTTCACTTCATGATTTTCCTATTTCAATACCTTCCCTCACCTTTTTGAAGCATAGACTCAAGCACCCTCTTGTTCCCTTCCAAGGTCAGATCCTCTATTTCATCATTTGAGATGAACCCATCATCTTACTCTGTCGGAAATGATCACTATAAGTGCATAGTCTTCTCAGAGAATGAATATTCTTTCAATATCACTAAGCAAAAAATATTTATTCCCTTGAATTCTCAAAATCTCACAAAAATGGTAATGATAGAGAAGGATCAATCGAGGACATTTCCTATATATTCTTTGGGACCTTGGACACATTGTTCTTCATATCCCTCACAAGGATAGCCATGTTCTCATTCTTATCTCTAGTAAAAAAGAAGTCCTTCTCCTAACTCTTCTACAATGAGTTGACCCTCAAGAAAATCCTTGAATTTTCCCTCCTTTGACTCATATATCAGTTCAACATTCGTACTAGGTAAATATTTATATGGACAATGTTATAATATTATACATCCCATTTCAACTAGGACTAGCTTGTATTTCTTTTCATGTAAAAAGGCACCAACATTGTCTCTAGGTGTCATTGAGAAGTAAAAATCATTCACATGCAATATTGATCTATCCTTTTTTCTTTAGAACATCCAATAGGTGGACATTGACAATGAAATCGGAAGTCACTTAACCATTTTCCACTTGTGTTTAAAAGATTTTGAACTCATTGCTTTAAAATTCTATGTTCGCTTCGAGTACATCCTTATAGGGATTTTTTTTTAACTTCTTTAAAATTTCAAGATAAGCTTCCAAGCTTCATAAACAAATTCTAATAATGCCTCTTCAATCTCATCTCATATTAGGGCCACTTCTTTCCTTTTTTTCATTGCTTTCTTATGCAATGGTTTTTCCTCTTGTACCTCTTCTAAGAAATCAACATTTCTCTTCTTGGACTTTCACTTAATCCTTTGATATGATAGGTAGATTAAGCCTGAAGCACTTGGAGTGTCACAAAGAGACACTTGACATGTTGGGCCCACGTCTATGTTATCTTTGTTTGCATCATCTAAACGAGTAAAATCAATGTTGCGCTTCTTTGAAATGCATAGACTAATATTGTGGCTAGATTCAGCTACTACCTCTATTATATCTAGCTTTGCTTCATGTGACTGGGGATAAAGACTGTTCCTTTAGCAACTTGAGGTGCAAGTCCAAGGATATTAATTGTTAAGGAGAAGAAAGACATGTTCTTTCATGCACAGAAGGCAAGAAAGCTATTTTTTAATTGGCATGCATGTCAAAGCGTATTCAAATTCATCATATGAAAGCAAGATTGCTAAATATGTTTTAATCTATGTATTGGTCAAAGCACATTCTAATTCATTACTGTGTTGTATCCAATCTCTAAAGAATACACCTAAAAAGTTTAAGCCAAAATCAATTATGGATGTCTCTTACCTTCAAAATGGTCCATTTCCATCTCTATTACACCCTTTGGCTAGTTCCCAAAGACTGGAGTTGTAGCTCTCTTTTCTAATGCTATAGTTCTTTGACTCTTCCTTTTTGTTTTCTGTGTGCTTGTGAGCTCTCTCTATCTCTCTATACTTTTTCTTTCTATCTCTCTCTATCATTTTCTCGTGCCTTACTTATCTTGAACTCATGTTTTTGTATAATGTCTTATATATATATATATATATATATATATATATATATATATATATATATATATATATATATATATATATATATATATATATATATATATATATATATATATATATATATATATATATATATATATATATAATAGAAAACAACTTTCATTCAGCTTTTCTGCGTTTAAAGAAGCTATAAGTGATAAAACTACTAATCTCATGGAGAGTTTGATCCTGGCTCACGATGAACGCTGGCGGCATGCCTAACACATGCAAGTCGGACGGGAAACACCATATATATATATATATATATATATATATATATATATATATATATATATATATATATATATATATATATATATATATATGTGTGTGTGTGTGTGTGTGTGTGTGTGTGTATATGTGTGTGTGTATGTGTATGTGTGTGTGTATGTGCACTATTATCTCTCTCTTTCTATGTTCTATTCTCCAGATAGTATTAATCATAGAAGGAATCAGTATTATTTTGAAAATTCATCGAGGATCTCTTGAAAATATTATCAGAAATTGAACATCCTACAAGATTGCAATGTTGCACAAAAGCCAATAGATCTTTGCATATAAAATCTCCCATTCAAAGGATCATCCAATCAATCTGTGAGGATTGGGGAATGAAATATTGATGGAAGAGGACTTCACTCTTATGCCTGCAAGAAGGTGCAGAGCATTTTATAATCAATATATTCAATGATAAGTCCTGGAAAAATGCCAAAGGACATGGAAACTCCAAAAACATTACAGTGGGAGTAAGTTGCTTCAAGCATTAGATGGTTATCTAGATGCAAAGATGGTACAGATTTTGCTTATAACACTTGCAAGGCAACCTAAAGAAAAATTCACAAGTGGAAGTTTTACACAATATGGATTGAAAGCAATAAGTTTGGTAGCAAAATCAACAAGGGACAATAATAATTACATAGAAACAAAAGAAATAAACGAGCAAGAGCTAAAATTAAAGCAAGATAATTTTATCGAGTCCTTATTAAAATCCAAAAGAGGTCTACTTGTGGCCTCCAAAGATGGGGAGATAGATTTTTCCCTTGATGTGGAAAATTTTAATACCTTGTTACAAAAAAATACACTTGTATGAGACACGCTTCTCTACGTGTGATTAATGTAAGCATTCCAAAACTTAGTACTCTCTTTTCCTTATCCAATTTATCTATATTTATCTACATGATTTCATTTCACCTCAAGTTGATAAAGCACTCGATGTGGAGCAACTCTCATGAGGAGATATATAGAAAAATCGAGCATCTCACTTCTCATGATGGACTACTTAACAAACTTCAAAAAGTACAATGATTTTCTATAAATTTACAATCCACAAAAGGTCATCGCTGTGGTCATTCCATAGGAGCTCACACTAGAGTGTATCGATAATTGAGCTAGACATACCAAAGACAACCTTTGAATTATGTTTCCACTATGCATTTTGAGAAAGAAATGTAGGAACATATTTGACTTTTTCATATTAATACATTTCTAGAAAGCATAGGTTGTTTGGAAATAGGAATAGAAGTTTTTTTTTAGATGCTTTAAGAGATTATTGTTGACAAATTCTATCAGATTTGGAAACAAGAACTTGGAAAAAACAAATTTCACACCGATAAAGGTCGCAACCTAGTATGATAGTTATTCATGTGGGTGGCATGTAGTATTAAATATTGATTATTATATCTATCTAAAGTGTGATTTTTAGTTTTTGTGCTCAAATGCACACAAAACTCATGAGCACAATTTTGCATATTATATTGTTTTGGATTGCATACAATGATCTTTCCTTAAAGAGTTTACAGAGTTGTCATGAGACTTACATAGACAAAAAACCATAGTATTTTTGAAGAAATTTCATCATAAAAAATTTTAGTTTCTTGCGAGAAAAAGTAGAGGAACAAAATGTATAGAGAAGAGGAAAAAGATGAAACTATAAGGCATGACTAGAAGAAGTTATAGTGTGCTACAGAGGGGGTTTCAAAATGCACCTCACTTACCCAATGGAAGACAAGTAAGGATCTCTTTTATTATTATTAACCTCTTTTTTTATATTGATATTTACCCACTTCCATTGATAACTAGAGACTACTCATTTTGGACATGAACATACTTCTTTTGAAGTGGGCATCTTCTTTAAGGAAGATCCTTCGAAAAGTTTTATGTAGCCATACTTTTGAGAGTTCCTCCAATTCATCTTGTAATAGTTTAGAGTTTATGGTCATCCTGTTGATATATTTAGTTAGTGATGTGTGTGAAGACTCTAGGACCGCGGGGGCACTTTTTTCCCTCTTTAGGAGGTTTTTTTCCCCCATCTTGTATATACGCCTATTGCCCTAATGGGCTACTTATCTTTGTACATTCTAGTAGTAATACATTCAGTATTGTGTGTTGTGCTCCAAGCTTCTTCTTCTTCCTCGTGTTGCTCGTGTGCTTCTGGACATCTAACTCCAACAATTGGTATCAAAGAAGGTCGTCGCTTCACCTAGGGCGTCCTTGACACATCTCCAACTGTAGTCTCAGAATCGCATGAATTTTGGTGAGCATACTCAACATGTTTCCGAGATCAAACAGCTTCGCTTTGTGGTATCGAAAATCTGAGCTCATTTCGGTCTCCAAATGCACTATCCCAGCGTTTGTGCAGGCTATTTCATCCTTTTGTGCCAAAGGTATATACTAGTTTCAGTTCGCCAATATAAGCGTCTCGAACTCTGCTATAAGTTTAGTAGAATTCGTTTAGGCAGTTCTGTTCAACTTTTTAAGATACACTCAATTTTATGCATCAAGGTATTTTAATCACCAACCATGGCTGAAAGTAGTGATGTATTTCGTATGTTGGATGTTGAGGATAAGTTGGATGGTACCAACTACCCGTTGTGGGCTTATATGATGCGACATGTATTGGTTGCAAAAGGACTGTGGAACATTGTGCAAGGTGTTGAAAAATGTCCTATCACACCTACAATTGTTACAACTGCAGGTACTGAAGCTGATGCAAAAGGTGTCGAAGATGATGATATTCTTCATATTCCTGTTCGTGCTATGGTTTCTGCTGCACCTACTATAGAGAAAATTCATTGGGATAGCAAAGATGCCCAGGCACATGCATTGATAGCTTTGTCTGTCAAACGTGCTTTTATTCCTCACATTCGCTCTTGCAAAACAGCTAAGGATGCTTGGCATACACTTACCACATTGTACCAAGCTAGGAATGAGGCTCCTATTGCTTACCTTCGAAAACAGTTGGAGAGTGAGCACAATTGATTTTGTTGATGAGATTATACAAGATAGCTCACCTGTGCAAACCGTTCTGAATGATCTTCCTAATTCATATCAGAGTTTTGCTTCTACTGTTTGGTTGATGATGAAAGGCAATCCAAATGCCTTGTCATTTGAGGAGTTAGTCTCTGTTCTATTGCAAGAGGATCAGTCTAGGCAGAACAGGTTTATTTTGCATGTTGCATATCAAGCTTTATTGGCTAGTCAAAAGGACAAAGGAAAATGGAGCTCTTCAACGAGTATGCAAAAATTTGCTAATTCTACACAATCGAAGAGGCATCAAGCTTGATAATTTAACATAAACTTCTACAAATCAATAAACTCTAATTTCAAAAAAAAAAATTGTGTAACAAATTTTGTTATAAGTAGGTTGGATTCATGTAGCCTCGTCAGACATGGTAGACATTTATTTTGGAAGGGTTCATTTAGGGACTATCATCATACTCTTAGGTAAGATATATGTGTTTTTCCCATTGCATATGCACTTATTCGCACTATTATCAATAAGTAAGATGTTGTTACGATCATAGTATTTGTATACCATTGTGAAATGCTTCACATACAATGGTACACCAAGCTTCTTATTGCTCAGGTCTTTGAAAGGTTGGCACATTTCTTATGAAAAGGAAAAGCTAAAGGATCATTCGTAGAGAGCAAATGAATTGTTGACCCTGTCAATAAGGGGTTTTAAATTCTTAGAGTTCATGGATGTGTTGGAGTTAGACGTCTGTGGAAGCATGCGGACATCACAAGGAAGAAGAAGAAGCTTGGAGCACAACACATAATACTGAATTTATTACAACTAGAATGTACAAAAATAAGTAGCCCATTATGGCAATAGGCATATATACAAGCGAGGGGGAAAAAACCTCCTAAAGAGGGAAAAAAATGCCCCGGTGGTCCTAGAGTGTTCACACACATCACAATATATCAACAAATCTCCCCTAGGAGTGATGCGTTGAACAAGTAGTTGGTACTCATGTATAAGGAAGTGCCAAACTATGTGGAAATCACTCCACAAAAGGAAGTAAGCCCAAAGCTTTCTGGAAAGTTTCAAACTTCCCCCTAGGTAGAGCCTTCGTGAAAAGGTGTGCAATGTTCTCCTGCATGGGCACATATGCCAAGATGATCTCCCTAGCAGAGAACCTCTCCCTGACATAATGATAATTCAACTCAATGTGCTTAGTGCGAGCATGGAACACAATGTTCCTCGCAACTTCCAATGCGCTCTGACTGTCAGTGAAGATGGTGGTGGTAGAAGACTGACTAACACCCAAATCAGCCATAAGGCATCTGAGCCACACACACTCAACAGTCCCTGTGAAAGCTTCCCTATACTCAGCCTCAGAACTGGAAGTGGCCACAATAGGCTGCTTCTTGCTCAACCAAGATATACATGAGCTACCAAGCATGAAGCAAAAGCCACTAGTGGACACATGAGTGTCATAGCAACCAACCTAGTTTGAGTCAGAAAAAGCATGCAAATCTGGCGATAGGGATCCCCTCTTGGGATAAAACAACCCAACTAGCCAAATGCATCCCTAGCATCATGAAGACTCAATCGTAAACCTGTCTCCATAGGAGTGGCAATAGGCTTATAGTCTTCAACGCCAAAACACTACAATAATGTCTCAATATATTTTGTTTGACACAAAGCCATTCCACCATCAACTTGCATAAACTGAATGCCCAAATAGTGATGCAAATGCCCCAAATTAGACATCTGAAATGAGGCATGCAAATCAGCCTTAAAATCAGCAATATGCTTCTCAATAGGACCAGTGAGCAGCATGTCATCAACATAGACAACAATGATCAGAAGCACATCATTAGCACGCTTAACATATAAGGTGCTCTCAGTTGGACTGTTCTCAAAACCATGTGCAATCAGATAGGCATGTATCTTCTCATACCAAGCACGTGGTGCTTGCTTTAGACCATATAATGCCTTCTTTAACCTGCACACCTAGTTTTCATGCCCTTTCTGCACAAAGCCACAAGGATGAAAAACATACACTTCTTCATGCAAGTCACCATTTAGAAATGCATTTTTAATGTCCAACTGATGTACATTCCAACCATGATGGGTTGCAAGTACACAGATGCTCCGAACAGTAGTCATACGACATGTAGGTGCAAAGGTCTCATCAAGATCAATGCCTCTTTCCTATGCATAACCCTTTGCAACAAGCCTAGCCTTATACCTGTCAACTGTTCCATCAGGCTTACGCTTTAGCTTGTAAACCCACTCAGTTCCAATGGCCTTCTTGCCAGGAGGCAAGTCACATAAAGACTAAGTACTGTTCTTCATTATAGCATCATATTCAGATTGCATAACAGCCATCCAATTTTCTGAATTTTGTGCTTCGTCAAATGAAACAGACTCATTCTCATCATAGAGACTAGATGCAGCCATAGCATAGCAATCTGATGCAAAAGATTTACTATGAGAGCGTGATCAGGTACGATATGACAGAGGTGCAGCTAATTTACTATCACGCAAAGTTTGCACCAGCCATTTTGGCATATTTTTTGCCTCCTCAATATCAGCTCTCTCATCAATAAGTGCATCATATAAATCTGCATCAGAAATGGGATGATCTACATCATCACATGGAAGCTGCAAAGGTTGAGAAGTTGACTCATTAGAATAGCCTTGAGACTTCATAAAAGCATCAAAATTTTGGTACCATTGTCGAGGGGACTATTTAAGTCCATAAAAGCTCCTCTTAAGCTTAGAAACTACACTTTCCTTGCCAAGAACTACATAACCCTCTGGTTGTTCCATATAGATCTCATCTGTAAGATCTCCATGCAAGAAAGCAGTTTTCACATCCATTTGGACTAGCTCTAAGTCCTCAATCGCAATGAATACAAGCAACATGCGGAGGGTAGTCATCTTGACCACTGGAGAGAACATTTCCTCGAAATCAACACCATGTTGTTGCTTAAAACCCTTTGGAACAAGTCATGCTCTATACTTTGGAGAAGCATTATCTGATGTGAATTTCAGCTTATATACCCATTTACATGGTAAAGCTTTCCTACCCTTTGGAAAAGGTACTAAATCCCAACTACCATTCTTGTGAATAGAATCCAACTCACTCTTCATGGCATGCTCCCACTTGACATGATCCTCTGTCTGCATAGCCTCTTTGTTGCAAGAAGGCTCACCGGCATCTGTTAGCATAACAAAATCTAAACGTGGAACATATCTATCAGGTGGATGTGAGACATGTGCAGAAAGTCTCAATGGTTGTTGAACAGGAACATGTGCAGACTGATCTGAATGGACATTCTCCTCAACATCCCTATGTGCAACATTTTTATGCATGCATTACTTCTGATCACTGATCGGGTTTCAGGAGCCCATAAGTGATATCCAAATTGTCCTTCTCGACCATATCCAAGAAAAATGCATTTCTTTGACTTATGGTCCAGCTTTTGTCTAAGGTTCTTGGGTATATGAACATATGCTTCACACCCAAAAACTCGAAGATGATCATAATATGGTGGCTTCCCTGTCCATAACTCTTGTGCCACTTTCAGACCTTTGGTCGTACTAGGTGAAAGGTTAATCACATGAACTACAATCAATACTGCTTTTGCCCAAAAGCCTTGTGAGAGGTTTGCATGATGCAACATAGACACTACTCGATCTTGAATAGTTCTATTCATTCTCTCAGCTACCATTCTGTACTGGGGTATAAGGAGCTATAAACTCTCTACGAATCCCTCTAAACTAACAAAAAAGGCTGAATTCATGTGAGGTATACTCACCCCCATTATCTAAACATAAAGCCTTAAGCTTAGTTCCTTTTGTAGTCTCAACTAAAGCAAGCCATTTTTTGAAAGTGGGGAATACCTCATCCTTCGATTTGATAGGATGTACCCAGACTTTTCTAGTAGCATCATCTATGAAAGTGACAAAGTAAAGAGAACCACCTGAGGACCTAGTGGGCATAGGACCACACACATCTGTATGAATGAGGTCTAAAGGCTGAATTGAAGAGCGCATGTTATGCACATTTCTGGTTTACTTTCCATATTGACAATGCTCACAAAATGAAAAATCAGAGAAAGATAACATAGGTAAGTATCCACAACGAGAAAGATTTTCCATTCCGCTATAAGATATATGTCCCAAATGACCATGCCAAATACAAGCCATAAGTTGTTCAGTAACAGCTAACGTGTTCTTTCTGTGATACAAATAAAGGATAAAGTGAGCCAACTTTGCTTCCTTTTGCAATAACCATATTGCCCTTTGATATGCAAAAGGACTGAGCATAGAAGACCACCTTGTAACCAAGGTCATCAAGTTGACCAACTGACATCAAACTACGTGACAATTGAGGTACATGGCGTACATTATGCATAAGAAATTTTGAACCATCAATGAACTGCACAACCACATCTCCAATCCCCACAACATCACACTAGTAAGAATCACCAATTCTCACGGTACCAAGAGGCTTTGCTACATAATTAGAGAACCATTCTCTATGTGGTGTCACATGGAAAGAAGCACCAGAATCTAGCAGCCAGGTGTGGGAAAGAGGATCCGCCATAAGAGCCTCAGGTGGCATAGTACTATCAAGTGTCAACACATCAACATCATCAGAAATAGCATTAATTTCTTCAATCTTCACAGTCGAGGTAGATGGTGTAGGTAACTATTTAACATGCCCATAAACATTTTGTCCATTACCTTTAGCATTCTTTAATGCATAACAATCTTTCTTCATGTGTCCTTTCTTATGAAAATAATGGCATTCGATATCCCTCTTCCTTGACTTACTTCTACTCTTATTCCATTGACCATTCTTTTCCTTGTTCTTGCTCCTGCCACGTTGTTGATTCTTTCCTTGGTAAGAATCACAAACATCATATGCATCTCCACTGTGAGTGCCAACCATAGACTTTCTATGAATCTCCTCACTCAAGAGTGCTCCACATATGTCATCATAGATGAGTTTACCACTAGGTGCACTATTGCTAATAGTTGTGCAAAATGTATCCCATGATGACAACAAGGTGCATAACAGTAATACTGCTTTCATTTCATTATCCATATCCATTTTCTGATCCTGTAACTGAGAGAATATAGCATCAAACTCATTTAGATGAGCAGCAACACTATCTGTGTCCTTCATGAAGGTCATATAATTTTCTCATCAGATAGACTTTATTTGATGCCATCTCTTTTTCATATGTATTGTATAACTTCTTCCAAAGCTCCTCTATGCTTTCACAGTCTAATACTGTAAAGTAAAAATTATCTGCCAGGTGCAAGCAGATGGTAGACCTGGCCATTTCATCTAACTCATCCCAATCATCTTCATCCATGTCAGCAAGCTTCTTTGAAATTCCATTTACTCGCTTCCATTGCCTCCTTTGAATCGACACATCGTTAATCTGATTCTTCCATAGAGCAAAGTTTGTGCCATCAAATTTTCGAATCTCAAAATGGTCTTGGCCCTCCAATTTATAGCTCCTCCTCGGAACACTAGCACTAGACCATGATCCACTAGATGTGCTTGAGACCTCTGATGCCATGATGGTAGAGAACTGAATGGAATGATAATGGAGCTACAAGAGTCCGAACACCAACAAATAAGTGTATCAAGGAGTAAATTGACCACTGTGTAGTTGACAAAAACAAAAATCTGGAAAAATTTTTCCAAAGTATCCTCTGCAAAATGAGCGTATGACCATTGTCAAAATATCATAAAACTTCAAGTACGAACATGTTTGCCTGCATAGTGAATCACTGACTCCACTGCATATGATCATTACCCAATAGAAACCAAATAGGCTTATCGAGAACCTATGAACATCTATCATACATCTCCTATGGCAAGGCTGGGTAAGTCTTCCACCTGCATCACCAAAGAGACCTCGACATTTGGGTGTATCCCAGTTAAGAGAACCTCAGCACGACCCTCTTTATCAAACATAAAAGGCTTTATGCAAAGAACATAACTGCTATATCAATGACCACATGGACGTACATAAGCGATATCCACAGAAGCGTTCATGATGTGCTCAATATATGTAGTAAAATGACACTAGAAGGTTGAATGTAGAGCCTAAAAGCTAGCCAATAACACTTGTAAGTGTCTGTCAACTCTAATGTTTTTGGCTCAAAAAACCTGCATAAATTTGCAGCGGCTGCTCCCACCAAAACTGAAATCTTTCAAGAAACTTGTAGTTTTACAAGTGTGGCTGAAAAAATAGCCCCAAAGTTTCATATTTATTGTTGGAGAAGTAACAAAAAACACTCTTGTTGATGTTCTTGGATCTGTGTGAAGACAACTATGTGTGGAAGTACTCCAAAATGGCTCCAAAAGACATCCCAAAAATGCTTCAAAAATAGGCTTTGAAAGCAAAGAATGAAGCTTTGAGGGACCAAAACATGTTCAAGGTAATGTCAACCTTAGTCTTTCGCCTTCTTCAGACACCACAACAGTGTAGCTTAGTGGCAAGAGATTGCCATGATTAAGCAAGCTCCGAGGGGAACAGTACTGGGATGGGTGACCTCCCAAGAAGTAACGAGAACCTCTATATTCATTGATCATTGAACTCCTCCCTCGCACACAGCCAACAACGCCAATGGTGACTTCGGTGACTCGGATGACAAGATATGCCAAGGTATATGCCTTGGTCGCCACCTTAGTTGTAAGCCTTGGAGAAAGCCGAGGGGGGGGGTGCTTGCTTCACTCGCACAAAGGAACAAAGCTTTTGCATCGAACTGCTCTGATACCAGTGAAGTAATTCGACAACTATGCACCACAATCTGCTCTCCTTCTCGATAGCTCCACGACGATATCCTCATAGTAGAAAACTGAGCTCCTAAGGCCGTACACAGTACTTTGTGTAGAAGCAACAGAATATGCAGAAAAACACAGTACACAGGGAGCACGAAGATAGACTTCTTAGGTCTTACAAATGCAGTCGAACTTCCAGTCTATGACTTACTAGGCCACTATATGTTTTATTAAAGAACATATACAAAGAAGTGTCCAGTGGCCATTTGGCCTTTCACATGGACACTAACAGTAACAACACTTTGCTTCCTCTTTTTACAAGTGGACAATCTACTGCTGGTCATAATGACCCAACTTCTCAGCCTTTATAGATTTCATGTGATGATGTAGACCATTCCATTTCTGATGCAGATTTACATGATGCACTTGCTGATGATAGAGCTCATATTGAGGAGGCAAAAACTATGCCAAAATGTCTGGTGTAGAGTTTGTGTGATAGCAAACTAGATGCACCTCTATCATATTGTACTCGTCCAGGCTCTCAAAGTTCTTCTTTTGCATCTTATTGCTATGCTATGGCTGCCTCAAGTCTTTGTGATGAGAATGAGCCAGTTTCGTTTGATGAAGCACAAAATTTAGAAAATTGGATGGTTGTTATGCATCAGAATATGACGCTATCATGAAAAATGGTACCTGATCTTTATGTGACTTGCCTGCTAGCAAGAAGGCATTGTCACTAAGTGGGTATACAAGCTGAAATGTAAGCATGATGGAACAATTGACAGGTATAAGGCTAGGCTTATTGCAAAAGGTTATGTGAAGGGCTTTGATGTGCTGAACAAGAAGAGCAAAGAAGAGATGGAGGGAAAGAGAAGAGAGAAGAGATGCGCACAGATGTGTGGGAGCCTCAAAACCCACTTAATGATCTCTCTTTAGTAAATGCTCTATATATGACATATATATATGAATATGGGGTTAAGGTCACATGACCCTTACATCACCAACTTTGGTGTGCAGAACAAGAGGAGCAAAGAAGAGATGGAGGGAGAGAGAGAGAGAGAGAAGAGAGAAAAGATACGCACATATGCAAGGGAGCCTCAAAACCCACATAATGATCTCTCTTTAGGAAATGCTCTATATATGACATATATATATGAATATGGGGGTAAGGTCACATGACCCTTACATCCCCAAAAATCTCCGACTTAAGGGTCAATGTGGCCATAACTGGTAACATATCCAAAGAATGATGTAGGACTATATACCAATGTACAGGAAGAGTTCGGATCTCAACCTATACTGACAACCTACACCAACTACCTCGAACAAGGTGTATCCATGCACCTCAAACTGCTCTAGACTCATTGATAAGAGTGGAGCTCACATCTGACGGATGCAAGAACTGATGAAGTTCTTACAAAGCACCCACTCGCTCTATGCCTATGTCAATCATCAAATAACTAACAACTCCAAGTGCAAATGCTCCAATAGCAACTGCAACATCTCGTCTCGAGCATAATAACTTGTACATCAGACTCCCGAATGCTGATGAAACATGTGCTATCTTGGCTAACCTAAGCATGTCAGCCATGCCTATATCCACAGCATCCAAAGCACCGTTGTCAAGACCAACATGTCCCGATATATGTGTGTCAACATCTGGCATGTGAATCCAAGAATGACTTCATAATTGCCGATTGCTCAACATCCAAATCAGTCATCATATCAACCAATGATGTGTCTAGTTGTGCATCTCGAGAGCTAAACTGCTCTATCATACATTGTGTATCATGAGAGCAATCCTGCTCTACCACACCAAGTGTATCATCATGCTCCACATGAGCTAACAACACAACATCAATACCAAGGTGAAAGTGATGATCACACTCTAATTGAGTATCATCATAATGATCTAGATGAGCATCCAAAACATGCTCTACATGTGCATCCATCTGAGCATCTGAATCCTGCCATACATGTGCATCATGAATATCAACAGACCTATGTGTTGTCAGGGGAGCACTAGATTGTGCTCTCTGACTACGGAAGACAAGATTTCGGAAATACACTTCTGATTACAAGAACACCCACGTAGGGAAAATGATACAAGAATATGTGACTGATACAAGATGTCCCACAACCCGGGACCAATAGGTATGGAAAACTGGACTAGAGATGATACAGGAGATCCCACAACCCGGGATCGTAAGTATGAGACAAGATGTCTGGATTACAAGAACTCCCTTCTGGGAGATGAACTAGATACACGAAAGAACTCGACAAGATCTCGTACTACAAGATTACAAAGGGACAAGATAGGATGTCCAAGAACTAGACTAGAACAAGGAACAAGACAAGAACTAGAATTGGAACTTGAAGAGTACTTACTTGATGGTCACGACTCTTTGAGCTCCCAAGACTTGTATTGGCAAGACTGATTATGAATGTGGCCAACCCCTCCTTATATAGGTTTTCAAGGGCGGTTCCCAAGGGCGGTTGCGACTTGATGATGTCATCATGATGTCATCAACTTGTAACAGGACCTCCCGATGTCAGAATTCAGCGAATAGACAGTCGATCTTGGGGTTTTGGCACGTTCCGGACGCAATGGAAGCATTGCTTTCTCCAAAATCTGAGCCAATGATGAGATATAGAAATGGACATGGAATATAAAGTTCAAGATGGTTTTCTTTGTGTCCATGACATCACCTCCCCCTCAAGCGACGAGTTCCACAAGGAGTGGCCATGTTCTCTAGCTTGGGTTTCATTGGATTCTTATTATGGAATTCTCGAACCTTGATTTTTGCTCTCTGAATATTTTCTGTAAGTTCCCAAGTACGATGAGTGGCATCATACCCTTTCCAATTACTTAAGTCTTCCAATCGTCCTCGAGAGATTCTTGAATCTAAGATATGATCAATCTTGAATTCTTCATGATCCTTAATTCTGAAAGGTGGTGAGGGATTGGGTCTCCCTTGAGCTTCCTTGGGTTCTTCATGCAATAGATCCTTTGAGCTTCTAGTGGTAGGTTGTGGTGTCTCCATGATATTTGATGACGAGCCTTGAGTAAGAACACCCCCTTGATTGAACATGAACTCTTCATTGTCCTTTATCTTCTTGTTATCTTCATAATTTGTATGCTCCATATCATTCGTAATGACTTCTTGGCCTTCAAAGATTCTTGATTCAGACTCTTGAGGAATAGTGCCTTCATTATTCTAGACTTCTGACTCTTGGACTTGGCTTTCTTTTAACAACTGATTCTCACACTGAATTGCTTGATTGATAACATCCTCCAAGGTATTTGCTTGAGGCATGGATAGCAAGAGACATTTGACTTCAGGATTGAGGCCATTTTGAAATTGATTAACCATGTACTCTTCTTGATATGTAGTTCCACGAAACAACATCTTGATATTCAAAGCATAGCTTGAAACTGATCGATCATCTTGTCGTAGCAATCTTTTCATCTCTTGGACATGTTCGATGAAGCCCTTTATGGTAGATTGAATCTCCTTGCCTAGGGAATCCATGGTGCCTGGTCTTGATGAAGATAGTCTTGCCAAAATATCAGGGGAGCACTAGATTGTGCTCTCTAATTACGGAAGACAAGATTTCGGAAATACACTTCTGATTACAAGAACAACCACGTAGGGAAAACGATACAAGAATATGTGACTGATACAAGATGTCCCACAACCCCGGACCAATAGGTATGGAAAACTGGACTAGAGATGATACAGGAGATCCCACAACCCGGGATCGTAAGTATGAGACAAGATGTCTGGATTACAAGAACTCCCTTCTGGGAGATGAACTAGATACACGAAAGAAACTCGACAAGATCTCATACTACAAGATTACAAAGGGACAAGATAGGATGTCCAAGAACTAGACTAGAACAAGGAACAAGACAAGAACTAGAACTGGAACTTGAAGAGTACTTACTTGATGGTCACGACTCCTTGAGCTCCCAAGACTAGTATTGGCAAGACTGATTATGAATGTGGCCAACCCCTCCTTATATAGGTTTTCAAGGGCGGTTCCCAAGTGTGGTTGCGACTTGATGATGTCATCATGATATCATCAACTTGTAACAGGACCTCTCGATGTCAGAATTCAGCAAATAGACAGTCGATCTTGGGGTTTTGGCACGTTCCGGACGCAATG
>CM035434.1:92971550-93011550 GCA_020310875.1 Ceratopteris richardii
TCCTGGATCATATATATGCATATAACCCTAATGGCTAACTTATCTTTGTACATTCTCTTGGTAACACATTCAATATTGTGTTGTGCTCCAAGCTTCTTCTTCTTCCTTGTGTTGTTCGCGTGCTTCCGCAAACATCAAACTCCAACATATATGACTTGTAGATGGGAGAAAAAAGTTTTAAAAACCTTATTCACCATGATGATTTTTGGCAGTTTTGACTTGATCAAACTACCAAAAGTCGTGCCGTGGTGAACGAGGCTTTTTTTTTCATTTATGTGTAGAGTAATATCATTAGGTCTCAATAGGCATAGAACTTCTTTTTTAACCCCTTGTTCACCGTAGTGCAATTTTTCCAATTTGATCAAGTTAAACTACCAAAAATCATGATATGGTGAACAAGTTTTTTTTTCATTTTTTTTCCTAAATATCTAATACAAGAGATAATGTGCCAAAAACCCTCATAAATTGCAAGAAAGACTCTTTGATATCTTCATATTCAACCCTATTTTTCTCTCAAATCAAGAGGTATGTTGTTTTGATTTTTGTATTAAAGAGTATATTTTTTAATAATCTTCATATAAATGGAAAATAAAAATTAAAAAAGTGATGTTCGCAATGGCATGGCTTTTGGCATTTTGACCAAGTCAAACTATAAAAAGTCATGCTATGGTGAGTACCCCCTTTTCTTAATTTTTTTTTTCTTTCATTTTGTACATGCAAAAAATTGATAAAATGTGAAGAAATTCCCATGTGAATTTTCTATATCTCATGTTTTATTAAGGGTTTGGAGAAACTAATGCTTCCATTGCATCCAAAACGTGCAAAAACCCCAAGATCTACTGTCTATTTGCTAAATTTTGACATCGGAGGTCTTGTTTCAATTGATGACATCATCAATGACATCATCAATGACATCATCAAGTCGTAACCGCCCTTGAAAATCCTATATAAGGAGGGTTCGACCCCATTCATTCTCAATCTTGTGGATACTAGTCTTGGGAGCTCAAGGAGTCCTGACCAACAAGTAAGTACTCTCCAAGTTCCAATTACATTTCTTGTCTTGTTCCTTGTTCTAGTCGTGTCTAGTCTTGTATCTTGGACATCTCATCTTGTCCTCTTGTAATCTCATAGTACGAGATTTTGTCGAGTTACGTCTTGTATCTAGTTCATCTCCCTGAAGGGAGTCCTTGTAATCTAGACATCTTGTTTCATACCTACAATCCCAGGTAGTGGCTCTTGTTTCATCTCTAGTCTAGCTATCTAAACCTATTAGTCCAGGGTTGTGGGACTTTGTGTATCAGTTACATATCCTTGTATTGTTTCTCCTGCATGGGTGATCATGTAATCATAAGTATATTTCCAAAATCTTGTTTGTTGTAGTCATAAAGCACAATCTAGTGCTCCCCTTGATAGCATGTATATGACAAATGACACTATCAATAAATAGTGAAGTAAGTAGATCCTTTGATGCATCTTGTAATGCAAGGAGAGCATTAGACTGAACTCGTGCAATAAGAGTCTCAACATTTTTCTATTACTTCTTTCACTATTCGAAAAAAAAGAAGCTTTGGGGATGATTGGATTTTTGGTTCCTAATACTTGTATATCTCTCTTAACACCACAGTCCCAGCTTGTACTTGTATTTGTCATTGGTGACCTTGGCACATTTGTCCGAGGTGCATGATCAGCTTTGAATTTCTTCCTTGTCTCTTCCTTCATCCGACCACTTTGTGGTTGGTCAGCTACTCTATGTTGATTTTTCTATTGTTGCTCTTGTGTTCTTCTCTCTTGTCTTTATTCTTGTTGTTGATCTCAATGTTTTACATGAAAAGCTCTTCTCTAAAATTGTGCATGAAATTGCTCTGCTATTTCTCTATCTAGCTCTTCTTGTCTTCTCTTCACAACTAAATCTTGTGCTTATGCCTCTTCCTGGTATACACTTCCACTCCCTTATGAACTAATTTCGATTGTTATTCTTCAACAAGTGACCTTGAACCTTGGTTTCTTCAAAGTTGTTGTGGTTGATGATGCCTGATTTTTACTCTATTTGCTTGTGTGTCTATTTGTATCCCTTCCTCTAATGCTATATTGTGAGCAATCTCCATCACTTCATTTCATGCACGATGTTGAAAATGATGTACGATGTGTTGTTGGAGCATTGATGGTTTCAAGACTAGCAAAGATATCTTGTGTTCAGTTATGAGCTTTCAACCCTGTAGCATTTGCATCATCTCCTCTCTTGCTCTCTTCTCCCATGATGGATTTTGTTGCTTCATCGCTTGTGTTTGCAATAGTGTCAATATCTATGCTTGTATGGATGGATTCAACTACATAGATCTAGGCTAGAGTTCTAGGTTGGTCTCCTACTATCACAACAGGCATGTACTCAGCATGAGTTGTTTACTTGTTTCTTGCCATGCATAAAATGACAAGTGACTTTGAGACCCACTTTCATAAACTTCAAATTTTTCAAGTGACTTTTAGAAAATATTTTTAATTATTATATTTATTTATCACCTTATGCCAAAATTTGTGATTCTTTTTGGGGGACCCATCAGGATCCTTGTTGGCAACATGTTGCTATTGAAAGTTATATGCGAGCTCTTGCACAAGATTCTTTGTATACCCTATGTCAATTACTCAAATGTTACTTTCATAATTTTTCTTCTTAAAGATAGATTACCATGTGTTTGTCTTTTGCAGACACCTATTGTTGAGTAAAACCAATTAAACATCTCATGAAAAGGACTGCTCCTAAGTTTTCCTCCTCCATGTCTTGTTTGCTCAAAATGTATAGGTTTCGTTTGACAATGAGACCTCTCCATCCCATGTGTGCTCCATAATGACAATGACCCATATTTATCCAAAATGTATGATCCATGGGCATACAAAATGTGCTGCAAAAATATCAATAATATTCATTGTAAATACACACGTTTGATAACTTTCACTTTCCATGTAGTGTGTTATATGGGCTTCAACTCATGCATTTACCATGTCCTCGATAAATGTTTGAATGGTAATCTTGAGGTTATTGATGTCATTTTTAGGAGTACTTGGTTTTTCCATGATTTGCATCATTTCAATCCAAAGACTCCCAAACTTTTGCACGTTTTAGTGCCTAGTTAAATCACTTCCAATGAATGTTATTGCATTGCGAATTTCTATCCATGAATTGAATGCCTTATCGCTATTTGGCATGAAATAGTTAGAAAGTAGATGCCTTGCTTTTACTCCTCCCGTGAAAACTTTTGCCGGATTATTTTGTGTTAAGCTAGAGTATTTGGAATCCTTGATGAGAATCACTAAAGTATGATGTAATCCTATGCTTGACAATAACTCCGCAAGCTTCTAAATGCATTCTTGATGCCTATATGGAGGTTCCATGTTCCAAGCATATTTTATATGTAGATTCAAAAGTATCCAATATTCGAATACGATTCCAAATCTACTCATCTTAATGTCATGTTGAAGGTATACTCTAATCACAACTTAGAATACCTTGAGGCCATCGTACTTGTTGCTTCCCATTATAAGAAAAAATTTGCATTGTTTCTAATCCCTTGGTGTTCCTTTGAGTTTTTGAGTTTCACACCCATCTTGTCTTTTTTTTTCCCTAGAATTTGGCACCATCTTCTAACCTACCATGCACACAATTGAGACATGGATGTCCCATATTTGCACCTAGGTTGCAACCAAACATGCTTTTAAGTGTTTTGGGATATACTATCGTATGCCCTTCCACTTTAAACTTTCGAACCCCTTCAACTTCAAGCAAACTACCTTCTTCTTGATGCTCTATGGTACTTGGAATGCTTGTTCGATGTAAGTAACCATAATAAACTCTCATGGTTCTCATGGTGCAATACAAAGGAAGCAAGCCATCATATGTGCTTTTCTCATTGTATTCCAAAATAGTTGTTATGAGTGATTGATGGTTTCCATTGTCCTCTTCCAATTGCACACCCTTCAAAGCTTTGCTCATCGTTGTAAGACTAACTCTTTCTAGCCATTTTCATTTTACAATTTGGCAATTATCCAACTTCAAAAAAAAGACTAACTTAGCATTGCACTCTTGTATAACTCCATTGTACTAAACCATTGCTTTTTGTACTCTTTCAACATCAAGGTAGACATTATTGTGTTCATAATAATTACATGAATTTGAATCAAGCAAGTGCAATGAACCCTCAACATATTTATATCCACCAAGCAAGTTTGCAACATCTAAATTGGACTCTTTCAAATCCATATGCACATTGAATGGTGTTAGAAGTAAGAGACGCATAAATCCCTTTGATTTATGTACACTGGTAACAATATTAAAAAGCACCCAATACCCCCTTCCAACTTATGCATGTTGCATCACAAACGGCCAATATCCGTTTTGGCGTTATCAAACCCATAACTTTTTTGTAAACTTAATGCTAAAGTGCCTCCCAAAGATTACTATTTGATGGGTTGTCAACCATTTGGAGAATCTCTTGAGGTTTGACATTGTATTTGACCATTTGAGCTCTTCTTCTCTCTATAGAATCATGTATCCCCATTACTGATCATTCGAGATACCTATTGTATGTGTGTCGTCAATACAACTCTAGTGGTATTCAAAAATGAAATAAAATATAAAGACAACATTTACCTCGCTCCTCGTAGTTTGTTCTTCATGGGTCCTCTAATTTTGGAAATGGATTCTATGTGTTGATGTTTTCTCTTACTTAGGTTACATTCAACAAGAAAATATGTAAAATGATCTATACCACAATGCATATTGCAAGCCTTAGTCCTCGCTTGGAACAAGTTATCACATCTTTTCAACATGATCTACACTATTCCTCTTCTCATTCCTTAATTCAAGTTTAAGGTTTTTATTCTCCTTTGTCAAAGCCCAAACTCCTTACAGAAGGGTCACCTCTCTTTTGGTATTGTTAGTCGTTAAACTTCCGACTTCAGACTCAAAACACTTTCAAGTTCAGATGTCCCGAATCTTTCCTAACATTAAGTTATCTCTTAGCCACGTAGGTCCTTGCGAGTGGTAGGGGTCTGTTAGACAGAGGCCCTGTGCTATTTTCCCAACTCATTACACAATCAAAATTGCTCTTCGCGTCTTAGCTCAGTGCGCAACTCTGAACAACTGATGACTGCTCGTTGTACTGGACTTAGAATTCTTGAACTAATCCGGCTATAGTGATCTGAGCAGTAATTCGGTGACTTGTGTCCAATAAAGTGCTCTACTTCGAAGATCATCTAATACGTACTTCTTCAGAACATACCGATATACCAAACACATATATCTACCCTGAAGTTATGCAACTCATCGTATGCCAACCTCGAGCAACAAACTTCCTGACAACGCTCGATTCGTTACCGACTTAACAATATCCTACTCGTAATCCAACCATTACAGATGCTAGTCTTCCTGTGATCGGAGTCGACAGGGAACGTAGACTACTGCATCGAACTTGGTCACTTACAAAAAACGTTAACATGCGGACAGTTCTGGGCTACTTCCACAATTCCTCGTTCCGCATACTACGTGACAAACAACACACTGCAACTCAATAACATTCAGAAACACACTCAACCATTAACTAGCAGGTTCGTAACACAAGATTCCCAAATCGTAACTCTGCACTATGGTGCGAGTAAATGACTAGGCAGAGCATAGAACAGAACAGAACAGAACAGAGTTTAGTTCACTCTTCTAAATGACATACATACTTCAACAGTACGCCTACAATTCCCCAAACACTGGCTCTCTGCCACTCTTTTTGCATTGCCTTATATAGAAGATTTTTTTACAAGGGTGCGCGAATCTTTAGTTACCTACGCGTTTCCCGAAAGGTTCTTTTACATTTAAGACGCCTGTCTTAGTACATTTGTCCTTATTCGGCGGCCGTTTAACACTGGCACGCACGGTGGACTCGAACCCGCAGGTTCCTATGGTTCAGCTACGAGTCCTTCTAAATACATGTTTCGGGCGAGCCTAAACGTTCGGGTGATTTTCTTTTTAAGGGTTTCTATCATCTGAACTAAAGTATTTGGTTCTAATAACTGAGCATCCGTTCTAACGGAGCTAATGGCTATGGCTTGGGTTAACAAAATTTTGGCCTGGGTCTGTAGGAAGGCCTCTTGTAAATAGAATTCGTTGGATAATGCAGCGTCCCGGGATGTCTTCATTTCGGTGACTTTCTGCTGCATATCCGTGACTCGATCCTTCTGATTTCGCAGTTGGTTGTCTAATCGCTCGAGTTGCTGGTTCTGAAATTCGATCGTTTTGGAATATGCATCTCGTTCTCTTCGAGCATTTGCTAGATCTTTTTGGTATTTGGCTTCCCTGGTTAATTGGTGTCGCAGCATTCTGTTCACCTCGTCCAAACATTCCTGGGCTCTTCGTAGCTTGTCTTTGACTTGTTCTGCTTCTCTTTGTTGGTCGTGATTCTTCTGGATTGTCTCCTGCAATTGTGCTTTCGTTTCTTCTATCAGCTCTTCGAGTGATGAGCTGATATCTTCCTTTTCTTGTAGCGCGAGTTTTAGTGTCTGGATTTCTTCATGTGCTTTGTTTAATAGCTGGTCCTTGGCAGCCAGTTGCTCCAATGCCTCATCCTGTTGCTGTCGCAGTGCCTGTTGTGCCGAAACTTGGCCTTGGAGATCTGCTACTTTCATCTGTAATTGATGGTTCTCTGCTTTGACGACATCGACTTCTTCCTGGAGGGGGGTGATGTCGGCTTCCAGTAGGTCGACCTTGTGTTGCAACTCTTGACGAATGGTATTTGCGACCTCACTAAGCTGTACGGGAAGTTGTTGAGAGAGGGAAATAAGTAATTGGCCCATGGTAGCAAGCTCGGAAAAGACTGGAACGAAGGAGGGGAGAAGGGGATGTTGTGGTTGCGTAGAGGTTTGGGTATTGATTTGGGGGGATGTCGGGGGTGAATAATTGAGGGAGGATGAAGAAGATTCAGAAAATGGTGGGGGAAGAGGATTGACTGGTGGGGATCGAGTAGATTCGGTATTGTTGATGTGGGCGATGGCGGATTCGATGGCTCTTAACAGGGTGTTGAGAGCTTCATCCACAGCTTGGTGCTCGTCGTCCTGGTGTTCTGATGCTTCTTCGGTTGAGGTAGTCGCTGTTGGTGTTGGATTCTGCTGGTTGTGTTGGTCGGCCGATGATTCATTGTGTAAAGACGTGGTTGTGTCGTGGAAGGTTTCTTCTTGGTGTTGGTTGTCTTTAGCGTTTTCCTGATCCTTTCCGACGGAACCTTGTGCTTCGCTTTCTAATGAACTGATTCGGATCCTTTTGCTATGGAATAACTGATTGATTTCTTTGTCTTCTTCTTCATCGTCTTCAAGTGGTTGAACTGATTCTTCGTGCCTAAGTACGAGACCTTGGGGTGGTGGTTGTGCGGCAAGGATGGTTGGGAAGAGGAATGATATGATATGGGGAAGGCGAGAGCGCGGGGTGGTTCCCTTTTGGAGTTGCTTCACTATAGCTACACATTCTTTATGAATTCTAAGGAAAAAGTATGATGCGAAGTTCACGGGTTCTCGGGCAGCTAAATCTAAAGCGGAATAGAATGGGCGTGAGATGCCGTAGGTGCGCTTCTGAAGGTTGAGTATGGCAACTAAGAATTGCAGGGCGGATCGTTCGGGTTCGGGGCGGCAGAGAATGGCGTATTCATTGGACGAAGAGCGGGGGAATAGTTCGGTCATGCGGGCGGGGGGAATACTAGGGCCATTTTCACGGCCTTGCGGGTTGAGGCGATAGGCTTCAGCGAAGGCTTGGAAGGTGATGATTGTTCGCGAAGGGAGCGAGAGGAAGGCCCATTGGTGTTCGGTGGCGGGGGACTGAGCAATGGCGGTGATGATTTGCGCGAAGAAGGGATGGGCTTCCACTGAGTGCCAAGGCAACTCAGCAAAGTTGGCCAACCCTCTGCAACGCAGGTATTCACCTACCTTGATAGGGATACCATCGCGGAAGGCAGCATAGTTGGCTATCGCTTCCATGGCGTTTTCTGAGACAAACTATGAACACGAATACAGAGCGCAGGGGTCGCACAGAACACTATCACTCAACACGGTAGCGATTTTTGGCGCTGCCGAAAGAATTAAATAGGAACAATACGGTGGGGTGGGAAAGGGGTTGGTTATCATTGTGCAGTGCGGGAATGATGCTTGTTTTCATGCAGGCGTGCGTACTCGAGTGACTGTTGAGTGGGGCGGCTAGTAACATAAAGATTTTACAAAACACGGCTATTAATAAAAAGAAGAAAGAAAAGAGAAAAAGATTAAACAAATGCGGTCTACTGCTGATAAATTTAATGCGGGCTAGTGGCGTGATGATATGGCCGCAACTTCGACCCATTGATTACTTTTGGGAGTGTAATTCCGGTCAACGTAGTCAACCGAAAAGTTGTCGGACCGATTTGCTCTGAGATCTTAAAAGGGCCGAACCATCGTAGTTTGAACTTTCCTGCTGCTCTATCCGACTTTGCGTTATAGAAGAGCACAAGCTGACCTACCGAAAAGATTGTAGTCTTCAAATATCGATCGTGTGTCTTGGCTTGCCTTAGTTGTACTTCGCGCATGGTTAAAAAGCTGAGCCATCGGTGCTCATCAAGTTCTCTGAGTGCGTCCATTCGTGCTGTCAGCGAATCTTCCGGTAGCATCTTCTGAGTGATTGCCACACGCAGACTTGGGATGACTACTTCCATGGGTGCTATTGCTTCTAAGCCATAAGCTAGTTTGAAAGGTGTCAAGCCTGTCATTACTTTATATGTAGTTCTGTATGCCCATAATACTGCAGGTAGTAGTTGATCCCATCTTTCCGGTGCTTCCATGATCAGTTTTCGGAGGATATTTAATAGTGATTTGTTTGTACTTTCGGCCAAACCATTGGCACGAGGGTAATATGGAGAGCTGAGTTTGTGCGTCACCTGGAATGATTGGGTGAGTACTTTCATTAATTGATTTACGAAGTGAGTACCTTGATCTGTCACCAATTCGAGTGGTAAGCCAAATCGTGGGAAGACATCAGTTAGCAGACATTTTGCTACTGCCACCGCTGTAGCAGACCGTAGAGCCCAAGCTTCTGCCCATCTCGTTGCGTAGTCTGTACAGGTTAGTATGTATCTGTTGTTACTGAAGACAGCTGGAGGTGTAATTGGACCGATAAAATCTAATCCCCATTTCTGAAATGGTTCTAATGGCATGACTGGCTACAAGGGAAAGAAGTGTCGTTGCAGTGGTTGCCCAGACCTTTGAAAGTTATCACAGTGTTTGACAAATTGGGCCACATCTGTGTACATCGTTGGCCACCAGAGACCTCCTTGCAAAATTTTTTGGTGAGTCAAATCTGTTGCAAAATGACCACCGGAAGGAATTGAGTGGGCCAGAGTAATAACTGAATTAACTTCATGCGGTGGAATACAGCGAAGTAGGATTCCGGTGTGATCTACATAATATAATTCTCCAGCAATTAACCGAAATCGGCGGCTAAAAACTGCAATTTTCCTACGTACTGCTCTAGAAGTCTGAGATGGAAGGCAACCTTCAGTAAGAAAGGTCAAGATCTGATCATAATATGAAAATGGGATAGGTGGGTCTGCAGAATCTTCATTAATTGGTTCTGACACATAAATCGCGGGTGTCGTGTCATCTATGCCTACCGGAGCTTCACCGGAATCTAGTTGAGATAAGAAATCTGCTAAGACATGTGCATTTCCGGGTCGGTGAATGACTTCATAATCGAATTCCTGCAAGAGTAGCACCCATCGTGCTAATCGTCCGCCTAAATGCTGTTGTCTTACTAGATAGATGAGGGTAGCATGATCCACATGAAAGGTGAATTTTCGGCCTAGTAGATAGTGTCGGAATTTCTTGATGGAGTAAATTAATCCTAGACATTCTCTATCGGTGGTAGAATAATTCTTTTCTGCAGGTGCAAGCCTTCTGCTGGCATAATAAACAGGGTGAAACCACTTATTTGTTTGCTGCATCAGAATACTGCCGATCGCAATATCTGAAGCGTCGACAAAAACATGGAACGGATTGTCCCAGTCCGGTGGTTGTAAGATTGGTGCCTGCGTCAATAAATACTTGAGTCGATCAAATGTGGTTTGGCATTCTTGAGTCCATTCGAACTGTCGGGGAGTTTTGGTGATTAGTCTGTTCAGTGGTACAGCCAGATGAGCAAGCCACCGTAGGTGTCTGCCATGCCACCGTACTTTGACCCATGAAACGCATTACTTGTTTTGGAGTAGCGGGTACTGGGGCTTCTAGAATTGCCGAAATCTTATCTGGGTCTACTTGAATACCCTGGGTAGATACAATATGACCAAGTAGTTTGCCACACGAAACGGCAAACACGGATTTGCTTGGGTTAAGGCAGAGTCTGTACTCTCGGCACTTTTGAAAACAACATCGTAGATGAAGCAAATGTGCCATCATCTTCCCAAAAATCGAGAAGTCATTGAGATATACTTGCATAAACGAAGTGAGATAAGGAGAGAAAATCTCCTACATACATCGTTGAAAGGTGCTTGGTGCATTTCTTAATCCAAACCACATTACCGTACAAGCAAAGACACCCCAATTGGTAATGAAGGCAGTTTTTGGTATATCCTCTTCAGCCATTCTAACCTGATTGTAACCACTGTATCCGTCTAAGAATGAATACATTTCGTGACCTGCTACCTTATCAAGCATGGTATCCAGAAAGGGGATCGGGAAAGGATCCGGTACTGTTGCTGCGTTTAATTTCCGGTAGTCTACACAGATTCGCAGTTGCTTATTTTTCTTTGGCACGATCACAATTGGTGAAATCCATTCAGCATGTTCTACTGGTACGATGAATCCGACCTTTAATAATCTATCAAGTTCGGCTTTTACCTGTGATGCATAATTGGGATTCATCCGGTAGCTAGGCTGCTTATTTGGTTTAGCTTCAGGCTTCAACATGACTCTATGCTGATAGATGCGCGGATCTAATCCTTTCATGTCTTTGTAATCCCATGCAAAGACGTCTGAGAATTCGCGAAGTAATCGAATCAAATCAGCTTTAAATGTTTCCGGTAAGTTTTGCCTTATCTTTACAGGTCGTGGATGATCTTCGTCTCCTAGATTGTACGTGGTCAACTGGTCTTCGGGGACATAAAACAGTTGCGGTTTCTCTGTATCATCTGTTGATTCGAACAGTGATTGTAATTCATCGTCATGTGTTGAGACAGTATCTTCCTGCTTAGTTTTTTCGGTGATCGGTACAATTGTACAAGCTGAAGTGCTCCAGTTATCTATCACAGACTGTAGATCAACAGTCCCTAAGGTCATTAAATCAGCGTTATTCTTCAGAAATTCCTCTTCTTCATTATCTGATAGTCCATCTAACATGTGGACTGGTTCAGCAAAATATGGTCTGGCGTGAAGTTTGCAAGGTTGTATAGCATCTAATTTTACCACATATCTACGGTTGGCATCCTTGAACGTAAGCTATTGTGCAGACCAGTCCTATATTACCTTCGCATACTTCAGCCAAGGTCGACCGAAAAGAAGGTTGTAATCCAAAGTGGATTCCGGCAGATCTAGTATAACAAAGTTCATCTTGAAGGTCGTACCTTGTAAAGTAATGGGTACATTTCGCACAAGTCCTACGGGATGGACTCTAGATTGATCTGCCATTCTGACGAAAAATTGAACTGGTTCGATTTCGGTCCATCCTAACCTATTGCATAAGGCTGTAGTCGCAATGTTAACACCAGAGCCTCCATCAATCAATACCTGCGTAATTTTATGATTCTTATACCATACTGTAATCAAGGGAACTGAATGATCAACCGTAGAATCAGATTCCAGTTGCACTGCTGCTGTTGCCGGAATACAAGAAGGTACCGTACTGAATTGATGCTGGAACTGTTGTCGAATCCCTGGTACCAATGCCAGTAGTTGGCTTAGAGGTAGGGTGATACATGCCTTGGATAAAATTTCCCAGGCCTGTAGAGATTGGTTGTCCTGCTCCTTTGAACTTGAGGTCTCTGCTGATGCAGAAGTATCTGTTGTTATGTCTACTGCTGATGATGGCTCCGCTGCTGCTTCCTTTTGTTGTGTTCCTTCCTTTGTCGACGAGGCCTTGGTCACCGAAATGGGTTCTGGAAACACTGGTGGTTCTGTTGCGGTCCAGTGACTAGCCTTATTATACATCCTATGCTGTTCTTGTATCCCAGGTTCGAATATTTCTGCTGCCGGCTGCAGTTGTTTGCCGGATCGGGTCTGGACTGTAGCAGTCTGTGTTTCTACTGGTGTGATTTGTACCATGTTGGCCATTGAGTTTTGTCGCTCCTTCCTTTGATCATACTCAGCGGCATCTTCGCAAAATCTTCTAATGTGTCCGAATTCGCCACAAAAATGACAACGGGGTGGTGGTAGATTGGGATTTTCCGGTCGTGGTCCGTTCTGCCAGCGGTTCGCATTATAATTGTTGTTCCTCTGGCCTCGGTAGTTCCGATATCCTTGTGGTTGATTGTTTCTCAGTTGCGGAGGTACATAGTGATTTGCTGGCTGTCCATGTTCTTGAATAACAACATTGACCGTTGTTGTTCCCTATATTCTGGCATTGTAGACACAGTTTCCGGTGGTGTGTCCGACAGTGTTGCAGATAGCGCAGAACGTTTGATTTAGTGCACAATTGGCACTAGTATGACCTGAATTTTTGCATGTGACGTAGTACACTTGTCTGCTCATATCTTCAGTCATAGTTTTGTTCGTTTTTAACCACTCTAGATCTTCTGTAAATCCACCGATTTTGGATTCCAATTGCAAAGCCATGGCAATGACTGCATCCAGCGTCATAGCTCCGACACATCTTATGATCATGACCTGTTTCAATTGTGGGGTTAAGCCATTGTGATGACATCATCCGGTAGGTTAACGTGGGCCTGTGGTATCTGCCGCAAGTGTGTTCTAAACAGTGTAGCATATTCCTGGACAGTCTGATTTACCTTTTATCGGTTGTTTTGTAAATAATCGAAGATTTTGACGGGATTCTTATTTAGCCTAAATCGTTGCAGAAAGGAGTCTCGTACTGCGTCATAGGTACCGAAATTATTAATATCGTATTCCGTTAGTCATCTAGTTGCTTCGTTGACCAGTGTAGATTGAAAAACAATGGCCTTATATGCTTGATCCGGTGGATGGTTAAGAACTGCATAACTTATTTCGAAAGTGCGTACGTGAGCGTCCGGATCATCTCCTGGGAATCCAAATTTCGTGTATGTCACTCCTGTTGGAGGCGGCCTTGGCTGACATAACTGTTGTTGTTGTTGTCCGTTCATTGTGAGTATATTAGGCTCTCCTTCTATATCTGGAAGTTGATTGGATGAACTATCGGAGCTTGTATCGCCGGATGGTGTGCCTTCTGGTGTGCTGTTTTTACTTAGAATGCTTCGGATTTCTGCTTCGAACTGTTTTCCTTCCTCCTGGATATCCAATATCTGAAATCTTTCTTTCAAGCACGCTGATCGGGCTAAGGATTCCGCAAAAAATGCTAAGCCTTGGCCGACAGTTGGTGTTTCTATCACCGGAATGAACTGAAATTGTGCTAGAATGCAATGTTTTTCTGCTTTTACCGATGTATTTTCCTAGAGTATTTCTGATCGTGGATAACCCTGAATCTTTATCCAAGATTGTTAAACTGGTTTTCAGCGGCGTCTTGGTAGATTCTGGGATTACTATATCTTCGATAGGCTGGGTCGAAGTAGCACCAGAATGTACCAAAGGCGTTGATAGTTCCACCGAAATATGACCGGAATTAATTATAACGTCCTTAACTTGCTTGACCGTTGGGTCAGACTACGTTATACCTTCTTCTACTAGGTTTGTATTTAGCACTTTACGTGCTCCAGCCTTATGGTTCTTAGGATACGTTTCGCCAGACCGAGTAACCGGCATGTATCATTGCGCACTAACACTATCCGAGCAGTTTGCAACAATCTGGCTCTGTTGCTATTGTCAGTCAATCGAACGATAAACGTGATGTTTGATTCTAACAAACAGGTGGCACTCTAATGCTACTTTCTCACAGGTAACTGGCAATCTGGTGCCACTTTCCCACAGACGGCGTCAAATATTAGTCGTTAAACTTCCGACTTCAAACTCAAAACACTTTCAAGATCAGATATCCCGAATCTTTCCTAACATTAAGCTATCTCTTAGCCACGTAGGTCCTTGGGAGTGGTAGGGGTCTGTTAGACAGAGGCCCTGTGCTATTTTCCCAACTCATTACACAATCAAAATTGCTCTTCGCGTCTTAGCTCAGTGCGCAACTCTGAACAACTGATGACTGCTCGTTGTATTGGACTTAGAATTCCCGAACTAATCCTGCTATAGTGATCTGAGCAGTAATTCGATGACTTGTGTCCAATAAAGTGCTCTACTTCGAAGATCATCTAATACGTACTTCTTCAGAACATACCGGTATACCAAACACATATATCTACCCTGAAGTTATGCAACTCATCGTATGCCAACCTCGAGCAACAAACTTCCTGACAATGCTCGATTCGTTACCGACTTAACAATATCCTACTCGTAATCCAACCATTACAGATGCTAGTCTTCCTGTGATCGGGGTCGACACGGAACGTAGACTACTGCATCGAACTTGGTCACTTACAAAAAACGTTAACATGCAGACAGTTCTGGGCTACTTCCACAATTCCTCGTTCCGCATACTACGTGACAAACAACACACTACAACTCAATAACATTCAAAAACACGCTCAACCATTAACTAACAGGTTCGTAACACAAGATTCCCAAATCGTAACTCTGCACTATGGTGCGAGTAAATGACTAGGCAGAGCATAGAACAGAACAGAACAGAACAAAACAAAACAGAGTAGAGATCACTCTTCTAAATGACATACATACTTCAACAGTACGCCTACAATTCCCCAAACACTGGCTCTCTGCCACTCTTTTTGCATTGCCTTATATAGAAGATTTTTTTACAAGGGTGCGCGAATCTTTAGTTACCTACGTGTTTCCCGAAAGGTTCTTTTACATTTAAGACGCCTGTCCTAGTACATTTGTCCTTATTCGGCGGCCGTTTAATAGTATTTTGTAACTTAATTACAAGTTCATTACTCTTCCTCCATGCTTCCACTTGATAATGTTGTGACCACATGCAATCTCCAAGCATATCATCGTATCCATCACTAATGTATCACAACAACAATGTGACATTTTGAAATTATGGTGAATAACTTGTGGATATAATGTAACAACGCTCCATATGTCTAATGTCTTGCATCCTTAAAGTCATAGTTGGATTAACTTAGCTTCGTTCTTGTTGATGCCTTGGCTTCATAGGCATGCATAATCTTTCTCTAGAACAAAATGTAGATTGAATTTGTTAGTTTGAATCATTTCTTCTCATCAAAATTTTTCTCACAAGAAAAAAAAAATGTTAATATTGATGAGCACACTTAAGCAAATCACATAGTAAGCTTAATTTCATAGACAGAGGAGGTATGAGAAAAAGAGTGAACAGCGATGAGAGGAGGAATCTTGGGAAAAAGAGAGGCCAAAAAAGTACACCTTGTCACAAGATCTTAGTACTGACATTTTGAGAGTTTTTAGGAATGTTTCACAACTTTGAAAGGGGGACAAAAATAAAGAATTTTCAAAAGCTTATAGCATTAAATGAGGTGAAAAGGAATAAAAATCTGTTTTATAGAGAAAAACAGATCTGCCACAATATCTGAAAACTTGAGCTAAAGTCCTTTTTAAGTACAAATGTTAGATGGGAGAGAGAAGGATCTAAAAGAGAGAGAATCGTACTTATTCACTTTTTTCTATCTAAAATTAACATAATATTCTTTTACCACACTCACTTAAGGCCAAAGTCAAAGTGTGACTAGAGTTAATCCCTTTCCACTAATGGGCGAAATAAGTGGCCCTTAAAGACTTTCCTAATTTAGTTATTTTTCAACCAAGCATAGGTTCCTTATGTAGTCAACTCATGCTTACCTAAATGCACTTGGCATCATCCTCTCCCCTCACTCCATGCACATTCATTGCATACATCCTTTCACATTCACCATCCAAGACACACTCCAAGAAAGGAATGTTATGAATGTTTTAAGACCCACTCTTATGGGGAAACATGTTTTGTATATTTAGAAGCTTGTGAGATATTAAAAACAATTCACCTTAGAGGTGTGTCAAGTTGAACCATCATGCCAGCTCATAAAATGAATCCACAACAAGTGGTTTGAGATCCAAGGCACACTAGGGAAAGGAGAGGTAGGCATACCTAACATATTCAATCCATTTCAAGAACTTTTTACCTATCTCCAATCCCTCTCATTTCTTTTCCCTGCTTAATCGTGGAAAGTGCTCTACAGCCTTCCTTCAAAAAGGGATATTTCCTTTGCAACATTTTGTTTAACAATTAATATCAGCCCTTCAAGTAAAGGCTCAAAAGTGTGGTTGCGATTACTTCCTTCAATGGCCGACTTCCTGGAGGCTGGGAATAGCTGATAAACGCCAGTAGTGTTTGAACACTAGAGAAGAAGATCACTGCTCTCTTGTGGAATTGATTTGAAAAAAAGAAAGCTGAGGCACTTACTAAATTCTCAGACAATGTATCCTGCTGTTCTATAGAACAAAGGATTTACAGCTAACAGGAAAATTGCTCACCAATTCTTCATATTTGGAGAAAGCAAGGCATCCACAAACATGAATGGCACTCATCATCATTCTGTGCTTGAAGAAGGAAGAAAGTAAGCACTTTTGGAGGATGTGGAATACACATCAAGGAAAAGTACTCAGATGTTAATAAACACCGAGTCTACATCCTTCAAATGATGACACACTCTGCACACCCATCTTCAGTTGCTACAGCTGTTTCCACACCTTCCATGATAACACTTCTCCATTGGTGACTCCAAACCATAAAGGATATTCCATTTGCAAAGGCTCTGGACAAACTGTAAGTACTGAAGACCTTGCTAGCAACTCATCAATGCCCCAATGACTGTGGACGATGATGTGATAATGGCTTTCCACGAACCATTTGAGGTGCCTTGGCACGTTTGGGCCCTCCTTTTGGAAGTTGCTCTAGCTCCATCACTTGAATTGTTCGTTGTCGTTTCACTGAAACAGCCATGGCCAAATCATAAGAACCTTTACTCCATTTTAAGGGTTTCTGCTTTCAACTTGCTAAATAGATAAAATATACCTATTTCAGCTTGTTGGTAATTTTCTTGTAGCTTTCTCTTAGCCGCTAGTAGTCTTTCATCTAACTCCGGAGATTCCTTCAGAAAAGTAACATGTCAGCAATGGAACTACACGGTTAAAGACTGGAGTGCCAGCATAATGCATAAAACAAAATGGATGAGCCTCCCATGAAAAGCATCTAAGCAAGTATCTATTAGAAATATGAACGTTTCTGGACTCATACTACTCCACCAAAATAACATGCTGAGCATGGCAGAAGTGGGAAAGCACAACTACTAAACAAAACCAAATAGCTAACTATGCTGATTACTCATGAACAAGATTATACCTGAGGAACAAAACAGCAAAAGTGGAATACTTCAAATATGAATTCACGGCGAAAGATGATTCTTGTATGGGATTGTTCAAATGTAATGTATACTTTTTTAAAAGCATTTTGCAAGAAATGCATGTGCCTGTGTATGCATTTCAATTGTTTATTGGATATGTGCTTGTATCTCCTTCACATTGATACATGTAAGAGGAGGTCAGCGAACTTCAATGAGTGAATCAGGAGCATCACCCAAGAGAATCTTTCTTTCTTATTGATAGCTTGAATAATCAAATCAGGTAGACTGGTGGCCAATAGCTATATTCAGTCACACTTAATGTTACCAGACTATTATCCAAGAGAATCACTCAGTGTTTTGAATTGCAAACAAATGAAGTGCAAGCTTACATGAGAAGATTTTGAAGTTTGAGGTTTATAATTGAGCATTGCCTGTGTATCCTCCTGGTATCTTCTCTCCACCTTTTCTGTTACATGTCTCCTAATATCACTCCCATTTGATAGGCAATTGTCTTGATCCTTCTTACCATGTCCATTCGATGCTCCAATATTATCCATTTCTCTTTTTCTCAAAGCAGACTCCTTTTTCTTCAGAACACAATCTTCCCGATTGCTCTGCTTGCTTGACTGATGTGTGTTCCCAGAATCACCACTTGCCTTCCTTGTATGAGTGGAACCAGCCATATCATCCAGCTTCCCTCGTTTCTGTGGGGCTGCAGATATTCATCAAATAGAGATGCTTACAATCAAAAAGGGAAAAGCACAAACATACATCATGTGAACCTTACTGCATCAACATTCACTGTACAAATGAAATTTAGAAAGCTCAACAATGCAAAAAGAGAAAATGAGAAAATCATAAAATTGTTAAGAAAACTACATATAATAGTAAAATCCAACAAAAGCCAGTGCAATTAGGTTGAAAAAAAGCCTGCAAAGATAACGAACACAAACATCTTGCAACCACGACACAAAGTGCAGGAACAGCAATCACCCACAATTGATCTAGTTTAAAATTATTCTTGCATGACAACGAGTACCCAAAACTTCCCAAGAAGTGCATGAGAATTTTAACCACCAAGGGGACGGAGCAGAGACATACAGTCCATGCATGTAGCTCAACAGATGCCGAGGGAGATAAGGCACCCAGTTTTCCTTTGAGTCCGCTATGGTATGGGTGAAGATAGGGATTACGTTTTAAACGCCAAACTTTTGTGGTCACATGGCCAATGGCTAGTGTGTGAAACCTTCAAAACTAGTGGTCACATGGCTAGTGGATCAGGTGACTCAGGGAGAAAAATGTGATTTATATTGAAAGTCACCCATTTATCTTCTTGGTGATATGCAGTAGTGAGGAATATGGATTGACCTTCGTATACCATATACGCACTGCAGGAGTTTTGTGTTGTTCAACTGAGAAGTAGAAATTACCAAAGATATGTGACACACAGACCGATCAGAGACCAAAGTCAAACTCTATCAAAATTCTGAAATACAAAACCACAATTCGAAGTACAACAAGATTATTTGATGTGCTTATTTATAAATATAACCTAAGATCGCTTTCTACGGAAACTTAAAAGCTACGAATCAAAAAAAAAAAAAAAAAAAAGAAATAGGAAAAAAATGATAATCACAAAAAATATGAGAAATAAAGAAGATTATTGTCTACTTGAGAACCCCTTTATTGATTAGAAACCTCTTAACTATATTGGCACCTTTCTTCATTTTATAACAGAATCTTTCACTATGGTTTCGTCCACCACAAATCTTGCATGGAGAACTTTGAAACAAATTGATTCCTCATGTTATCCTTGCCAAGGTGCTTACACTTATTTTTATTTTTCGAGTTCTTTGAGTTCGTTGCAACCTTCAAGAAGTTCATTTCTTGAAAATCTTTACTATTCCTCTTTCCTAAGTGCATTCATAACTCTATCAAGTATTGAGTCCGCCAATGTTTGTAACATAGTCATTAAAATATCAGATGAAGATGGTAAGCTCTTCAATAACACTGCCATCTGTATATCTTTTGTGACAGATAAACCATTGAAACCAATTGTGATATACTTTTAAATAAAGTGGTTAATTATTCGGAGATAAATTGGTCTTCAAACGTTTGTCGCTCCAAAAACTTGATCATGAAGGTTAACTTAGATTGTTTACGCTTACCTCCAAAGAGCATTTTTAACTTTATCCGAGCTTCTACAAAAGATGTGCGGTCAAAGAGATGGTGTATATACTCGTTTGATAAGCTCGACCTAATTATAAATAATGATCTTTCATTATGCTGGTTGGAACCTCTTAATTTTGACCACTTCCACCCCATGTCCCTAGTTCATCCCCGGTTGAGGTTGTAGACGAGTCTTCAGATTCTATCCTGTTGATATCTACACTTATAGCATCCCATATGTTCGCCTTTGTTTGCCATGTGTGGAAACCAAAATCTTCGAGCTTCTCTAAGGATACAACTTCGATTCCTCACATCCTCAAATTAGCTTTTCTTCAAGAAGATGTAAGTAGAAATGATAGGTTTAATAACCCCCTCCTGAGAATAAGATTTCTTCACTCTGGAACTCTTGTGTCAATACACAAATACCTTATAGAACAGTTGTATGATCAACTGCATAAATGATTTAGCAATAATAAGTGAGAACACTTTATATTTGCCGAATTATCAAATCTCTAAAGCACCTAGTCAGGTATGAACATATGAACTCCAAACTTGTTCACTTTTATCTCTAAAGACTTCAAAATTGTTTAACGAAACTAAATCAAAGCTGAGGATTGAGTTTCCAACTTTGACAAGGGATTCACTAAGATTGAGCAGACAAATTGACTGAACATGCACCTGACTGACTAACATAAACTAAGAACAAACATAAAGTGCACAAGTCATATCTTTTTGAGCTCGATAACTGACGATTCTGATGACTGATCTGATGTCGCAGAGTGAATTGAATTTGCTGGCCTGAACAAGATACACTGAGAGGTGACTGACAGAGCATACAGTGATGGCATACTAAACTTGAACCTCTTCATTGCTGAGTAATATCTGATGTGGAGCAGACAAAACTGACTAGCTCCTTACGTATTTTCCTCTGATGTATTAAAGAGACCTGATGACCTGCTGTTTTACTGTGATAGGAGTTGTAGGACTTTTGTGTTGTTCAAGTAAACGGTAGAAGCCAAAAATATGTGATGCACAGATTGATTGGAGACTAACATTACATTCTATTAAAACTCTGAAATAGAAAACAAAAAATCGAAGTACAATAATCATTTGATATGCTTATTTATAGATGTAACCTATGAATGCTTTTTACGAAAACTAAAAAGCTACAGACAAAAAGTTAGGAATAAGAAAAACATTAAAGCTTTTTACTTATAAAACTTAGGAATACAAATAAAATAAAGACATACATATAACAATATAAAGTAGGAAAAATAAAGAGAAGTAACAGTCACCAAAATATGAAGAATAATCAAGAAATAAAATAAAATTAGATATAAAAATAGCAAATAAACTTACACACATCTAGTTGACACAAAAAATCAAAATAATAATACACACAAAAATATAATAAACACATCAGATATAAACATACATACAAAAACATATATATCTCCTACATGCATATGAAGTTGAGAGAAAAGTAAGGTGAACAAAGGCACAGACAAAAGAAGGCCAACATGAAGGAAGTTGCAAGCTTGGCGCTGCCAAAATGTGGGCAGTTATCTGACACCTCTGGGCAGCCACCTGGGGGGGCCCTCGGCATCATCCTTTCTCCTTGTGGTGTGCAGGTCATCCGCAGTGGCTGCTCCAGCCAGGGGTATTTTATCCATGCAGAGGGCTTTCATGGCTATATAAAGTGGTGTCTAACATCATTTTGGGAGTTCGCGAAAATAAGAAGTGGTGATCAATAGAATATTGACAAGCTCTAGGGAATCTTGTTGCCTTTTCTCACGAGTAGATGTGCTATCTTCTGCTAGTCAAAGAGTCTAGGTGTGGTGATTCAAGAAAGGAGCTGCTCTCTCTGGGCAGGCAACTGAAGATCCTAGTTGTTATGTTTTCCCATAACTCATCTCTAAGGGATGTGTTGCTTGTTGGATCATCCGTCTATTGTATTGCTGTTGATTATTATCCTTTTACTTTTTTTGTTATCTGTATTGTCCTTAGTGTCTGGTACAATCCTCAGGGAACTTAGCATTGTTCTCTATACTTATCTTGGATGTGATTTGTAGTGCTTGCACTGTTCTAATGAATGAGTTTTTAGTGGCTTGGTTGGCATATTTCCTTGTTTCAGTTAACCATCTGTGTATTGTCCATGAAGGGGGGATGTATGTTCATTTTGTCCCACAAGAGCTGTCTGTACATTTTCTCTTAGAATCATGACATGGTAATTTATTGGCAATAATAACTATTCCATCATTCTCTGTATTGAAGTAATTTATTGCCAGTTCCTAGAGTAAGCAAAGGGTGTGTTACAGAGTATACATCTCCAAGCAGAACCCAATCCCAAATTTAGCAACTTGTAAGGGGCCGTTACAGTTTGGCATGCCCAGTGGAAAACTTGCATACTTTGTGAAAGGACTAGAAGGAGGCTATCATGAGGTAGATCCTAAATAGTATTAGGAATGACAAACAATGGCAATCATTTACAACTACTTATGATCTTATCATGGATGTGCAAACACCTCGCTTCAACATATTTCGTGGACAACTCTTTAATCAAAAGGCCAAAAACAACTTGAAGGAAGGTAGCTCTTTATGTAGATAAGAAGGATAAAAAGAATAAAAGAAAGAAGTAGGATGATGATGAAGAAATTTCCCAAGCCAACTATGCAGGCAAGAACAAGTGGAAAGGAGAGAAGAAAAGAGCAAAAAAACAAAAGGACAAGAAGTCCAACCTAGTGCCATTTGTAACAAGACCAACCACACCACTCAAAATTGTTGGCTCAATGGAAGAACACAAAAAAGAGGCGGTAGAGGTGGATTTGGCAACACAAGAGGCGTCGATGGGAAAACACAAGAAGAAAAGAGCAAAGCAAGAACGAGTGGAAAGGAAAGATGAAAAGAGCAAAGCATGACAAAACAAAAGGACAAGAAGTCCAACCTTGTGCCATCTGCAACAAGACCAACCACACCACTCAAAATTGTTGGCTCAATGGAAGAACACAAAAAAGAGGAGGTAGAGGTGGATTTGGCAACACAAGAGGCAAAGGTGGACAAAACTACTAGAGAAATGCATTGTCGGACTTGTTCCCATCTATCTTCTAAGATTGATGGGAAAGCAGATAAGTGGTATAATCAACATGAAGAAGGCATTTTGCCACTTGGGAGGAGCTCAAAACCACCATCTATCAGACAATCCTGCTGAGCAATTCATCGATACAAACCTTGTACCAACTCGTAAATCTCCAACTTGAGCCTCATGAATCATTTCATGAATAATATACTTGTGCTAAGGGCCTGATTGTATGCTTACCCATGCACTAAGAGACTTGATGATCAAGAAATGGATTGAGAAGGCCCTTGTCAAATTCTTCTAAGCAGAAATTGAGAGAGTCTCTCATATTGGACTCTACATTGGACGAGTTCGTATCTATTTGTATCATGCATTGAAGAAGTATGCTCCATGTAGCTGCTCTCATCGGCTGCCCACTTCAAGAATGGACTCTCCTTGGAGAAGTATACTCTGAAACATGTTTTGTGCATGGAAGTTCACACCACAAAAAATAAGAGTCTGAGGATACACAATCTAAGCCTTAGGAGATATGCAGCCTTTAACTATACATACCAAGCTTGAGAGAGAGGCTACAGCCACAAAGTACATCACATAAGTGGGTGAAGGATAGACAATGTATCAAGGACTCAACAAATGAATCTAACAAACATACACAACAGTTAATACAAAGTAATAGTTATACTCAGCTGGAGACCATATCCCCGCCCCCAAACTTGTCCCAGTAGGCTTAAGACTTACATAAGTGATCACTCAGGTTAGATCATACTATGAAGAATCTATGGGAGCCTATGGACCAGCTTATTGTTGTCCCACTTGCCCACTTCACTAGAGGCTACCTACTCAGACACACTAGTGGGGATACACCTTCCACAAGGAGCACAAGTGGACATGTGTAGCTTGCCAGATTCAACCACTTAGTCTACTGGCTATTGCAAATACAGAGGTGGCTACTCCTGATCAGCAGATCTACACACCAAAAGGGATGCACAAAGAGAGATAAAACAGTAATGTAAATACAACAGAGGAATTTGAATAGACCAAACTCAGTAAATAAATTTCCGTGTAGCACACAATTAGAAAAAGAGTCTACTTGAGCAATCATGCATGCTCTAGGGACTTGCTGCACACTCCAAGGTCTAACCCAGCACACAATATGAGTGCCACAAGTACAGTGCAACCGAGGAAAACACAAATAAATCCTACAGTATAAGGGCCTCTTCCTCAACACATAGAGGTATATGAGATGAGTGCCAAATGGTTGCTTAGATAGATGCTGGGTAGCCGCAAGAGTGGCTCTCCATGTACAAGGCTGCTCCATGGTGGAGAGCTAAAGTGCATGTGCCTATGGTATGAACTCCACAAAATTACTTGCCGGAGAGGGCCCCCTTGGGCAGTTGCCCACAGAGGGCACTATCGCCTCTTGGACCCTGTAATGTAACTGGCCTGACGTTCAATCCCAAATGGGCAACTACCATTACATGGACCTGGGCAACTATTTTATGAGACTTGAGCTGTGTGACAATTTTCTGATGGCCCTGGGTGACTCCCTTGGTGTAGTCCTTTGGCCTTGTGCAACCATACCATTTTGGCTATAACTTCATGGCCGACTAACATCTAATGCCTCGGTGACTATGCCTTGAAGCCAAGCTCCCTTATTTCAGTCCTTGGATGATCTCTCATCTTTGTAGCATTCCCTTTCATGACTAGATTTGTTGGGCGATTATACTAGTTGCAAGCCCTCATAGGTGGCTTACCTTTCGGTGCCAATCTGTTCGCAGACCACCAATTGTTGGGCACTACACCTCATGGCACTTGGGCAACCACATCTTCCAGAACATGGGCGACAACCATATGCCCTTTCCCCTAGACCAATACCAAAATGTTAGAAGAATACTACTGGTTGAATGATTCCATGTTATAGACTCTTTGTTGCTAGGACACAGTTGAGTTACTACCCATCTATTGGGTGACTCTTCTAGTTGCCAGAGTAAAGCCTTGAGCGACTATACTTCCTTTTCTTGCACGACTACCACCTCCTAGGTGGCAACTATCCATTATTTAGAATTCAAAGTTCATGGACACCCATATGGCAAGCTCAAGCATTAAATTGAAGATCCAAAGGCAACTATTCATTGTTTAGAATTTAAGGTCCATGGACAAACCATAAGGCAAGTTCAAGCATGAAATTGAAGATCCAAGGGTTTACTAAGGTTCCCAAGAATCACAAAAGCCGGGAACTTATCCAAATTCGTAAGTTTAAGCACCAAAAGTCAAGGTATAAGAAAGCCAAAGCAACAAGGAACATGGAGAGTCAACTTGGAAGGTGAAGAGTAACTTGAGGTGTATCTCCTAGGTAAAAATACATGTAAGGACCACTCTACTCATCCCCAAACTATAGATGGACAAGGGAGATCACCTTGATGTTGTAGGAGAGCCATATCTATTCCAAGCTTATCTTTAAGGCTCCAATTCTTCTCCATACTCTCTCTAGATTAGGTTTCCTCCCAAACAGTTTGTCTTGGTGAAGTTTTTTTAGGTACGTTTTGACATCCAATTTTTGTAATATTATAGTTATTGGAAAGCTTATGAAGTTTATCTTCATCAACCAAAATTTCATATTCATTCTCTATGTGAATCACGAGGTATAAGCAATTCTCTATTAGTGTGTCAAGTCTATTCGTTATGTATAAAAGGTAGTCTATTTTGAAGAGACTCTTTGCAATGGCTAACAATGCCCAAATTGAGCATGCTATAGATCATTAGAAAGCTACAGAAGTCTATCTACTATAAGGTGCAAACTTTCATATTTATATGAGCTTGACTATGTCAAAAAAAACACCTTAAGAGAGTCGATGCACTTTTGTTTTAGATAAAAAGTGTACAATCCAAAGTATGAAGGGCATCTACATCAACCGAAAGGGGCTGCTAAAAGAAAAGAGGAGAAATTTAAAGATTGAAGGAAGAAGCAAGGAATCTACATTGTGAAAGCAAGGGGAATCAAGACACAACCAGAACTTCAAAGCTATAAAAGAACAAGCTAAGGAGGCCATAGAGGTGACTTGACATCAACCATACCTCATTTTCATTCAAGTGAAGTAGAAGGCCAACAACTAAGGCTATGGCTGATAATACCAATCCAAATGAGATATTAGATAAAAGACGCTATGAGCCTTTGAGGTAACAATTACCTAGGGAAAGATTTGCAGGGTTCAATTAGTGGTAGTGATCCAAGGCCACTTCTTGATGATCAAAACCATATTGACGTTGAGAGAAGCGAAGCCAAAGAGTGGGAAGAGATGAATAGAAAAGTAATCTTCACATTCTCTTCAACATATAAGAAGCACCATCATAGATCGTATACAAAATTTTGATATGGCCAAGGAGATATGGAAGTGTCTTGAGAGACTATACTGTATCAACACCAAAGCAAGGAAGATTCAGCTCAAAAATGAGCTGAATAAACTTAGTAAGAGTCCGATCCAATCCATTAATATCTACATTCTCAAAGTAAAGGAGATACCACATTCTTTAAGGCCCATTGGTTATACCATCGACAACGACGATGTAGTTGCTCATATCTTAAATGGATGAAGAGGATGAACAATGGAAGTCCTTCATCACATCATTGTATATGAGGAACAATATGTCTGATTTTGACCAACTAATCTCATTCATGGTAAAACAAAAGCTCAATCTTGATAAAAGTAAAGCCAAAGATGATCAAAATCAACTTCTTTATGCAAGTAGAGACGAAGGAAAATTTAAAAGAGATTCAAATTGAAGAAGAGGAAGAAGAAACCATCAACAAGGCAACCAAAGAGACAACAACCAAGGATCCAATGAAGAAGGAAATGATAGAGGAAGAGAAAGATCAAGAGGTTCAAGAGGAAAGTACAATAATACTTACAACTCAAGTAGGAAACAAAACAATGGATGCTATGCTTGTGGCAAACCGGGACATTATGCTAATGAACGCTATCATAGAGGATCAAGGTATGGATCTATCCATTATAGAGGTCACAGAAACTATGCTATTTTTCAAAATAACCTGGAGAATGTTTAATCACTTGCAATGAGGCATACTTATGAAGACAAACATATTATAGATGACAAATGATATATAGATAGCGGCTATAGCAACCATATGTCATGTAGGGAAGAACTTAATCATAATTTGCAAGTGCCAAAGTAAAAAAGATGTGTTGAAACAGGTAATAACACATAGCATATAATCAAGCACATGTCGGAGATATCAAGTTTGAAGGAAGGCACAAATCCGATTCTTTATGAGAGGTACTTCATGTCTTTACTACTTATTGTCACAAAAAACCTTATTTCTATAGGATAGATAGTGGAAAAGAGCTAGCAAGTGTTGGAAACAATGTCAGAATAGCACAAAATCCTAATTTCTGGCAACCCTAATTTTTGGGTACTTAGTCAAATTTTGGTCAAATAAGGTAAAAAATTATTATTTGCTCATTAGATGGTGGTTGAGAGCTTTCATTTGGTATATAACATTCAAGCATGAGAGATCGAGATTGAGAGAAAATCCTAACCCTAATTTCTGCTCAAAAAGGGATTTCTCCATTATTTGGATTCCTCTCAAAGCTACTTCATATAGTGAGTCGAAGCCTAAATCATGAGATCATAGCCATATTATATGTGTAAAGCATTTCTTAATGATTAAAAATTCTATCGTAGTTTTTTGCAGTAAGTGTTTTTTCGCATGCGATGGTAGTTTTTTTTGTGCTTTTCATGGTTGGAGTCGTGGGTTCTGCTGATTACTATATAATGGACCCATTGGGATCATTTAGAGATATAATCATCCATCGTTGAAGATCATAACTCAAAGAGTGCTCTACTTTGGAGGTGCTCTACTCCTGAAGATGTGCTCTACCTTTGGTGCAGCATTGGAGGAGATTTTGGCAGCCAATCACCAGCATCATCTTGCTGACTTACTGTGAGTAGCATGTCTAATTTCAATTTCTCACTTGCTAGGTCATTAATTCTGATTTAGGGTTTTTAAAACCCTAATTTCAGAATTAGGGTTTGCTGTAGAACAGTTCTAAACTGTTCATATTCACTCCATTTTCACACACACACAGTTTCTACATGCCCCTTAGGCATTTTACACACAAACTCTTGTATCTAGTGTTGGGGATAAAGGCCCCAAGGACTCTGCTTTTGTATATTTTGACCCTTCCATGTGAAAGCTCTCTTCGAGAGCTTTCCAGACATATTTTTGTTGTATTTTTTGGACCCCAAATTGGGGAGTTATAAGCATTTACATTATTTTTATGACTTTTGGTCATTGGCCATGTGTGAACATGCCCAAATGACCTAAAAGTCACTTATCAATAAGACTTGGTCCCAAATCTCTCATAACTTGATTGGGACTTCTTCAACTTCAGCTTCTCCATCTTCTTCTCCAAATTTCTGCGCAGGTTTCTCTCTCTATTTTCTCTCTCCTCACGCAGCAGCCCACTCCCTTGGTGTTTGGAGCAACCGAGCACACCACGACGTAGCTCTCCGCGGCCTCTTTCAATGGTATCATAGCTTTGAGCTGTTCCATCGCGACAAAGTTGCTCGAAGTGCTTTTCTACTTCAGCCTATGTTAAGCTGAAGGTGTTTTCTTGCATTTAGGAGAATTTCATCGCGAAAAACCTTCTTTTTTCGCGATAAAAGTGCTGTTTTTGGAGGATTACTTCAGCCCGGAGCAAAGCTGAAGCAAATTTTGTGCTTTTGGTTTTGCATCTATGTATGCCTTTTGTGGTTGAAAAACAACAAATTTGTTGTTTTTGATGCAATTACAGCTTGCTGGAATTTTCTGAAATTTTCTGCAGAAAATTTAAAAAATTGATTTTTGCAAGTTTTGTACCTTTTTTTGGTGAAATTTTGAAATTCTTAGTGTGCAAACATGGCCTCTACCTCCTCTGATGTCAAAAGCTTGTTTGAGATCAAGAGATTTGAAGGTAATGGTTTCAATTTGTGGAAAGAGAGAATGTTGCGCACCCTCTTTCTTAAAGATTGTGAAGGGGCTCTTGAGGAAGTCAAGCCTGAAGATATGACAGATGCAACATGGATGAACCTAAACAAGAAGGCCATCACTTACATCAAGATGGCTGTATCAGATGAAATCTTAGTGGATTTGAAAGGCCTTACACATGCTTTTGAAGTATGGGAGAAGCTAAAAGCCACTTATGAAAATACCACGCCTGTAAATCAAGTGCATCTTATGCGTAAGCTAGTGTGTATGCAGCTTGCTTGATGAGTCAAAAAGTGCGACTGAGCACTTATCTTCGTTTACAGGTACTCTTTCACAATTGCAGGACTCTGGATTACCTCCATTTGATGATAAGCTTAAGGCCATCTTCTTGTTGATGACCTTACCTGATTCATGGGAAACATTGGTTGTTTCACTTTCGAATAACCCCAGTCTTACCTTTGATGGTGTAAGGGGTTCTATTTTGAACGAGGAAATCAGGAGGAAAGTTAGTGGAGAGGGCAGTGGTTCAACCAATGTGGCTAGAGGAAGAACAAAAAAGAAAAGTGGAAATGTACAGAGGAACAGTAGCAAAAGCAAAGGCAAGGCTGAAGTGACTTGTTATCAATGTGGTAGGAAAGGTCACAAGAAGCATGATTGCAGATTCTATAAAGCTGAACTAGAAAGAAAGAAGAACACAGGTGACAGGAAGAAAAAGAACACCAAGAATGAAGCACATGATACCTCAAAGGACAAAGACAAAGAGAAGGCCAATCTGGCCTCTAGTGTCATCATTGAGGAGCTATCAGATGCAGAAGATATACTTTGTGCTACTATGATAGCAGAGCATGCTGAAGTTATTGATGCTTCTATTAATATTCATGCACAAGATATGCAGATCACAAAGAGGGATTTGATTGATGCCTTGCTTACTGTGAATGATGCTTTATCACAAACATGGATTGTAAATTCAGGTGCATCGTTTCATGTAACTCCTATTAAGGAGTGTTTTACTACCTTTCATGCAGGCAACCATGGACATGTATATCTTGGAAATAACCATGCTTGTTCTATTGAAGGTATTGGCACAGTGCATCTCACAGTGGATGGTACTAATGAGCTGGTTTTGCATGATGTAAGGTATGTACCAAGCATCAAGAAAAGCTTATTGTCTGTTGGGCAAATGGATATGCATGGATATAGTACCCTCTTTGAGAAGGGGTCATGGAAGCTTATCAAAGGCTCTAGGCTGATTGTTAAGGGTACAAAGAAAGGGACTCTTTATTGCTTGCATGGTAAAGCTTTGCTGGGCAAGTTTATTGCTTTGGCTGAAATCCATTCACATATGGAATTATGGCATAAAAGGCTTGGCCACATGAGCCAAAAAGGCCTTGATAAATTATGTAATTTGGACAAGTTTGATGCTAAAGGCTCAAAACTTGATTTTTGTAATGAATGCCAATATGGTAAGCAAGTAAAGAATTCCTACTACTCTAGTGTCTCTCGTAAGTCTAATGTGCTTGATCTTGTTCATTCTGATGTTTGTAGCATGCCCACAAAATCTATGGGGGATGCTCTTTACTTTGTTTCTTTTGTTGATGACTACTCTAGGAAGCTTTGGGTATATTTGTTAAAACCTAAAGATGAAGCCTTTGCTGCATTTAAGAAATTTCATGCATTTGTGACCACTCAAACAAGTAGAAAGCTGAAATGCTTACGTACAGATAATGGGGGTGAGTTTACAAGTGCTGAATTCAATAGATTTTGTGAAAATCTTGGTATTAAGAGGGAGCTAACAGTCCCATACAGCCCCTCTTCCAACGGTGTGGCTGAAAGGTACAATAGGACTTTATGTGAGAGGGTGAGATGCATGCTGTCCACAACTAATCTCCCTCATGGATTTTGGGGAGAGGCTTTGAAAACTTCAGTTCATGTTTGCAATCGATCCCCTCATATGTCCTTAAAAGGTGGCATTCCAGAAGAGGTTTGGTCAGGCAAACCAGCTTCATATGACCACCTACGCATCTTTGGTTGTGATGCTTTTGTGCATATAAGGCCTGAGTTGAGAAGCAAGTTAGATGCAAAGTCCATGAAAGGAATCTTCATGGGTTATGGAGATGAAGGTGAAATGGGCTATAGGATTTGGCTACCTCAACTCAAGAAGGTAATATGCAGCCGAGATGTTGTATTTAATGAGGCAAGGCTGCTCAAAAACAATTGTGCCTTTAAAGATGACCATAAAAGAGTCAAATTTCAGCATGTACAGCCACCAGTTAAATCTGATATGAACCCTCGGGATGCACCACATATGGCTGGAAATGACAATGAGCCCGTGGTTATTGAGCCAGATGATGCTGGACAGCAAAATGATGCTCCTAAAGGGTATACGCAGCCACCTATTCATGCTGAAAACAGGGCTGGAAATGATGTACAGCAGCCTGTTAACAATGAAGAAGTTAATGTACCTCCTGACGTAGATCCATTGCTTGGTAATGTGGATCATTGGGTAAGAAGATCTATACGTCCTAGGAGGCCAGTGACTAGATATGATCCCTCTATACATTATATTATGTTATCAGATGAGGGTGAGCCTCTTACTTATAAAGAGCCAAAGCTATGTGAGCACAAGAAGAAGTGGGAGTTAGCCATGCAGGAAGAGATAAAGGCCTTGCATGCAAACGATACTTGGGATTTGGTTGAGTTACCCAAAGAAGGAAAGCCATTCCCAACAAGTGGGTGTACAAAATCAAAACTGTTGATGGCAAACCCAAGTATAAGGCAAGGCTGGTTGCTAAGGGATATGCACAAAAAGAGGGCATTGATTTCCAAGAAGTGTTCACTCCAGTGGTGAAAATGACCACTTTACGTGTGTTGTTTGCTCTCACAGCTGCGTTGGATTTGGAATTATTCCAAATGGATGTTAAAACAGCCTTTTTGCATGGTGATTTAGATGAAGAGCTGTACATGAAACAGCCAGAAGGATATGCCATTCCTGGAAAAGAGCATCTGGTATGCAAACTGAAAAGGAGCTTATATGGGCTGAAACAGGCCCCCAGACAATGGTATAAGAAGTTTGATGCACTTATGCTCAAACATGGGTTTAAAAGAAGCCATGCAGATCACTGTTTGTACACCAAAAAGGATGAAGATGGCAGCCCAATTATTCTTGTACTGTATGTAGATGATATGCTGCTGGCTGGGAAGAAAAAGAGCACTCTGAATGCTCTAAAACAGCAGCTGAACTCTGCATTCTCAATGAAAGACCTTGGGGAAGCTGAGCATATTCTTGGTATGCGTATAAAAAGGGATAGACAGCAGCATACTTTGCAGGTATCCCAAGAAAAGTACATTGAAAAAGTGCTGGACAGATTTAATGTGGCTGATGCTAAGCCTCTTGGAGTGCCATTGCAGCCACATGTTAAGCTTTCCAAGGATGACTGTCCCAAAAACGATGATGCAGCCAATTACATGATGAGTGTTCCATATGCATCAGCTTGTGGTTCACTTATGTATGAGGATTTTGTGATTCAGACATGGCAGGTGATGTGGACACACGCAAGTAGACAAGTGGCTATGTATACATCCTTGGAGATGGAGCTATTTCATGGTGCTCTAGACTTCAGAGGATAGTTGCACTATCTACTACAGAGGCTGAATATATTTCAGCCACAGAGGCTTCCAAAGAAGCCATTTGGTTAGCTCGCCTCTGCAGTGAGTTTGGGATGCCTGAAAAGGCACCTATTCTTTCATCAGAGAGGTGTTAGAGGATGGCCTGATCACTTTGATCAAGGTCAATACTTCACAGAATCCTGCAGATGCTCTCACGAAGTGTCTACCCAAGGCAGCTATGTATACAGATGGTGGGAGTTACTTAGCTTAAAGGAGCCTCCTTGGTCCTTTAAGTGGGAGGTTGTTGGGGATAAAGGCCCCAAGGACTCTCCTTTTGTATATTTTGACCCTTCCATGTGAAAGCTCTCTTCGAGAGCTTTCCAGACATATTTTTGTTGTATTTTTTGGACCCCAAATTGGGGAGTTATAAGCATTTACATTATTTTTATGACTTTTGGTCATTGGCCATGTGTGAACATGCCCAAATGACCTAAACGTCACTTATCAATAAGACTTGGTCCCAAATCTCTCATAACTTGATTGGGACTTCTTCAACTTCAGCTTCTCCATCTTCTTCTCCAAATTTCTGCGCAGGTTTCTCTCTACTTTCTCTCTCCTCACGCAGCAACCCACTCCCTTGGTGTTTGGAGCAACCGAGCACATCATGACGTAGCTCTCCGCGGCCTCTTTCATCTAGTTTCCAAATTTCTGCCTAGATTCAGATTTTGTATCCAAATTCAGCTTACATTCAGTTTTGTATCATCTACACACATTGTAATTTGACATTCAATATAAATTAGTGTAGGTAAGCATTCTAACTTACCGTTACGCTTTGAAAATCTTTTCTATTCTCTCTCTCACTCATCTCTTTTTTATTTTTAAGGTGTGTATGTTAAGGTTTATCTGTTGGAAGATCCTATAAACCTGTGAGTATTGTTATTAAGGCCCACCCTAATTCCAACATGTGGTATCAGAGCATAGTTGAGATTCACCCTTAACAAGATGAGTGATTATAGACTTGAGAATGAAGATAAGCTTGAAGGAATGTCTAACTATCCAATGTGGCGTCTCATCACTATGAATTTGTTAGCATCTAAAGACTTACGGAATATTGTCAATGGCACTTATCCAAGGCCAAGACAAGTAGGAGAAGATGTTGCTTCGTCTTCTAGAAGACCTTCCGTTCCAATTTCTTCTCAATAGGAGGTTAGTGAAGAAGAAGAAACTCTTTCATAATCCAGAATCCGTCATACTACTACCATATTACTTCCTACAGAATAGCAATCCAATAGGATTCAAGGGATGCACAAGCACTTTCATATATTGTTATGGGAGTCAAGAGATATACCCCAAATCAAGTAATGAGGAACCGTCAGACTTGATTGGAGTTAGAAAATCTCTATCAGTGGAGAAACCTACTATGAAAGCTCGTCTGAGGAGACCGATAGCCAACACAAGGATGAAAGTTGATGAGTCAGTTTGGTCACACATTTTGAAGCTCAAAGACTTAGGAGATCAGTTACTAAATGTTGGAGTCAATATTTCAAATGAAGAGATGGAAAATACACTTCCAAACTCACTTCCATCTTCATATCGTGCTTTTGTTACTTCTTTATCTCTCTCTACAAGAGATAAAGAACTTTCATTTGAAGAGTTGCAGTTCTTGTTACTTCAAGATGAAGATCAACAAACTAGTATGGAAACGAATGATAAAGCCATGTTATCATCATCAAATGGTAAGAAGAAAAAGAACATCACAAAGAAGGAGAAGAAGAGTCAACAAACTAAGAAGGAAAGTAAATCTTCTAACCCTAAACCTTCTAGTCCTTCTCCTATTACTTCCTCTACACCCCAAGAAAAGTCCGCTACTACATCTACTTCAAAGAAAGGGATTCGCTATTATTGTAAAAAACTAGGTCATTTCATAGTAGAATGCAGAAAGAGGATTTTTAATGAGAAAAACAAAAACATTAGGTAATAATGTTAAAGATGATTCAAAACCTAAGTCTTCTAAGGAAGAATTTTATGCATGTGTTAGTATTGAAGAATTAGCTTTTGATCAAGCAACATTAAATGCAATCTCTAATAATCCTTGGATTTTTTATTCTAGAAATACTAAGCATATGACAAGTTGCATAAAGGTATTTTCTTCTCTTAATAACTCTTCACATAGAAGAGTGACCATTGCAGATGGTCATGATTTGGATGTTGTAGGTGTTGGAGAAGTAAACCTTAAGTCAAGAGCAGAAAGAAATTTCACAATTTCCAATGTTTTTTATGTTTCGGAAATGAAGAAGACTTTAATCTCTATTTCTACTTTCTTGTCAGAAGGTTTTAAAGTTGTTTCTAAGAAAGATTCATGTCAAATCCTCTCACCTAATAAGGAGCATTGTCTACTTCAAGGTGAAAACAAAAGTGGCATGTTTGTGTTATCCAAAATTAGTCGTGCTAATGTTGTTAGGTCTTCTATACATAAGAAGAATATGAAGTTATGGCATGCTAGATTTGGTCATATCAGTTATAGAGCTCTCAAGCACATCAAAGATCATGGAATGGTGGAGAATTTGCCTACTTTTGCTTTGCAAAATCATGTGAAGGATGTCTTGAAGGAAAGCTTCACAAACTTCCTTTCAAGAAGCATGGATACATCACGGCCATAAGGAAGTTGCAAATCATACATTCAAACGTGAATGGTCCTATGAGAATGGATTCCATTCAGGGTTTCAAGTATTACATTACTTTCATTGATGATTTTTCACGATATTCATGGATTTATGGTCTCAAAGCAAAGTCAGAGGTCTTTCCTACTTTTAAGAAGTTGTTAGCTATGGTTAAAAATGAAAATTAAAAAAAATAATAAAAAATAAAAATAAAAATAAAAATCAGATTTTGAGAAGTGATAGAGAAGGAGAGTACATGTCAAAAGACTAAGTCTTATCTTGAAGACAAAGGTATATCTCATCAACTCATTATTGCTTATACTCCAGAATAGAATGGTGTTGCAAAGAGAAAGAATAGGATACTTGTTGAGATGATGCGTAGCTTGATGTCATCCAAAAAGCTCTCCTAAATTTTAGTTTGATGCAATACATGCAACTAATCACATTTTGAATAGGTCTTCCACCAAAGCTTTGAAGATTATCACATCTTATGAAGGTTATTATGGGAAGAAACCCAATGTGAGTTACTTCAAAGTTTTTGGTTCTTCAATTTATGTTCACATTGTGAAAAAGAATCATGGTAAGCTTGATGTAAAAGCCATTAAAACTGTCTTTATTGGTTATGCAATTGAAAGCAAAGGATACAGATTCTATGTTCTAGAAACAGGTGATATCCTACCCTCACGCAATGCATATATTACAGAAGGTCACATTTATGATAAAAAGGCATAAATTCTAGATTTCATAAGGGCATATGATTATGCATTTTTTAGAACGAATTTGGATTCCTACATTCAGTCATACAAGAGGATGATCAACCTTCTTAAATACTAAAAGATGCACTTAATAAAGGTGAAGAGAGAGTTCCATTACCTACATCAGTACTTAATCCATCATCAGTACCTCTTGATGTTCCAATTTGTGAAGTTTAAGAAGGTTCCAAAGTTCCAGAAGAAAGAGATACTGACACGAGAAGAGATTTACCTCTTTTCAAGAATACGCCAAGGAAGGACAATGGTATAAAGAACTTTACAAGAAGAAACAAAAGTCAAACAAGGAGGAACAAGCACATCAAGTAAATTACGCAAAACATTTTAAGACTCATAATGTATTAGCACTAAAATGGACCAGCTAATGATAAAGATGCATTACAAAGTAAGCCATGCAAGAAGAGATTGATTCTATTCATAAGAATCAAACATGGAAGCTTTGTGAGTTACCAAAAGGTAAAAAGGCAATTGGTATTAAATGGATCTTCAAAATCAAAAGAAAACAGATGGTACGATTAACAGGTATAAAGAAAGCAAGGTTAGTTGTCAAAGGTTATGCACAAAAGAAAGAAATTGACTATGATGAGACTTTTGCACGCACTTCTAGAATGACAGTAGTCGAGACAACACTTTCTCTTGTTGCATTCTTTTGTTGGAATGTATACTAGTTAGATATCAAAATTGCCTTTTTTAACGGTGATCTTCATGAAGGTGTCTACATTTAATAACCATAAGGTCTTGAAGAGACAGGTAAAGCACATTTAGTATGCAAGCTTATTAAAGCTTTGTATGGACTAAAGAAAGCACCAAGAGCTTGGTATGAGAAGATACATCTTTATCTTTTATCTATTGGTTTTGAAAACTCAAATGCAACTCCTACTCTTTATATTAAAGTTCAGAAAGATGTTTTGATTATTATTATCATATATGTCGATGATATGATCATGAAAGGTCCCAAGTTTTCAAACCTTAAGTATTTTAAAGCACAATTTAAGCATTTGATGTGAATGATTTAGGTATTTTGCAATATTATATTGGGATTAAATTTATAAACAGGAATGCTACTTTGTATAATCAAGGAGTTTGTTGCTCGAACTATTTAAGTAATACACATCCTCATATTGAGTTTGCAGTTTCTCAAGTATTCAGGTTCATGCATAGTCCACTCAAGATTCATTGGAAAGTAGTTAAGAGAATTTTTAGATATTTGAAGGGAACTTCTAGTTATGCTATGGTATTTCCGAGATCACCACATTTTTTACTTATAGGTTTTTCTGATTCTGATTGGGAAGGTGATAAAGACTCAAGAAGAAGCACAAGTGGCTACTGTTACATTCTAGGAGATTGTCTTATCTCTTGGTCATCAAAGAAACAACCTAGAATGTTGCACAAAACCCTAATTTCTAGCGACCCTAATTTTTGGGTACTTAGCCAAATTTTGCTCACATAAGGTCAAAAATTATTAATTGCTCATTAGATGGTGCTTGAGGAGAGCTTTCATTTAGTATATAACATTCAATATGACAGGTCCAAATTGAGAGAAAACCCTAACCCTAATTTCTGCTCAAAAAGGGATTTCTCCATATTTGGATTCCTCTCAGCATAAGGATGAAGGGAAGCTACTTCATATAGTTAGTTGAAGCCTAAATCATGAGATCATAGCCATCTTATATGTGAAAAGCATTTTGGAACGATTAAAAAGTCTATCGTAGCTTTTTGCGATAAATGCTTTTCGAGTGCTTTTTCGCATGCAATAGTAGTTTTTTTGTGCTATTATCCGTCGTTGAAGATCATAACTCAAGGAGTGCTTTACTTTGGAGGTGCTCCACTCTTGAAGGAGGTGTGCTCTCCATTCATTCTCTCTCTCTCTCTCTCTCTCTCTCTCTCTCTCTCTCTCTCTCTCTCTCTCTCTCTCTCTCTCTCTCTCTCTCTCTCTCTCTCTCTCTCTCTCTCTCTCTCTCTCTCTCTCTCTCTCTCTCTCTCTCTCTCTCTCTCTCTCTCTCTCTCTCTCTCTCTCTCTCTCTCTCTCTCTCTCTCTCCCCCCCCTTCCTCCCCACTCCCCCCACTCCCCCCACCCCTCCCTCCCTCCCTCCCTCCCTCCCTCCCTCTCTCTCTCTCTCTCTCTCTCTCTCTCTCTCTCTCTCTCTCTCTCTCTCTCTCTCTCTCTCTCTCTCTCTCTCTCTCTCTCTCTCTCTCTCTCTCTCTCTCTCTCTCTCTCTCTCTCTCTCTCTCTCTCTCTCTCTCTCTCTCTCTCTCTCTCTCTCTCTCTAGGGGTACATTGCCACCGAAAACGCTCTACTACGGCGAGCATTTTCTACATATATCGGGCACGGGCTTCATCGAGATTCCGAGATACATGCAGACCTACCTTCCCCACCACCTACGAGTCGTCATTGGGTAGCTCCGGGTTTCATCACATCAGCTCGAGATTGAGAGATGTCGGTCCAGGGGAGTCCCCCGGGGGAGAGGTGGTGCCCAGTATGCCGGGCACAGGTAGAGAGTGAGGAGCATTTTGTTATCAGATGTCCAGCATACTTAGACCTACGAGCTCAGTTCCAGATCGAGGAGTCATTCCAGCTCTGCATGACTATGGGAGACCAGAGACGCTTGGGGCGCTTTCTCACAGCAGCATACGAGAGGCGAGAGCGGTCACTACAGCCCATACATCAGCCACGGGTGAGTACCCAGCAGACCATTACCCAGTTCTTTCAACGAGTTGAGCTACATCAGAGAGGTCCATCTATAGGGCTCACGCTCCACCAGGAAGCAGCACAGAGAGCACGGCGCCGACCACGCATGGGCGGATATCGTCGACCACGACTATATCAAGAGGATATCTCACGCATCAGGATTGCCTACGACCACATGATGGAGAATAGGCGTACCACCACCCCCTGGGTTGTCTTCCTTCAGGAGGCACTCAGACCACCACCGATGTACACATACTACACCCACCTCCACCCATCACCAGTAGCTAGGGCGTTTTACTTACATTTTGGATCCCCCATGTATTAGGTGGCCACTATCTGCAGAGTCAGAGCCACGTCTCGCCAGCCTTTTCCAGCCCTATATAGCTTTGTGTAGCGATATACTTTTTATTTCATTTTATCTTCTACACAGGGTTACTACACTTGTACATGGTTTTTGTCTCATAGGCCAAGTTTGGCCTCCAAAAGACGTTAATATGACTTTCTTTCTTCTCTCTCTCTCTCTCTCTCTCTCTCTCTCTCTCTCTCTCTCTCTCTCTCTCTCTCTCTCTCTCTCTCTCTCTCTCTCTCTCTCTCTCTCTCTCTCTCTCTCTCTCTCTCTCTCTCTCTCTCTCTCTCTCTCTCTCCTCCCCCCACACTTCCGCAAAGCATTTGACATTGTTCCCAAGGAACGACTCTTCAAACAACTACTTGATATCGCAGCTCTCGAGGAGATGATATGGGGGATCTACGCCTTATACAAGAGAGTATATGGTAGCATGAGATGTCCACGGGCTTATCTCATCCACTTGCTAGCACTATCAGGGTGAAGCAAGGATGCCCTCTTTCACCCACAATCTTTGGTCTCTACATTGATGAGATAGTGGACTACATACAGTAGCATGGGGGTGATGGCATTGAGGTACGCAGGTCCACTCTCCCTATTCTTTTATACGTGATATTGTACTGGTTTCAGAGTCCGCAGAAGGTCTACAGCATCATCTACATGGCCTAGATGACTTTTGCAGACACAGAGGGTTATCTGTGAACCTTGGTAAAACCAAGGTCATGATCTTTCATACATCACACAGGTACGCAGACAGAGTTTGTTCACAGTAGCAGGTGGACCGATTGAGGTGGTCGGATCATATGTTTACTTGGGCGTGACATTTACAGCAGCATCAGGGGTCTTCTCTATGTCTCAGGCAGCCCGTGACCGCATCACACATGGGTATGCAGCACTAGCTTTGATGGAGAGACAGTGCCACCACTCATATTTTCAGGAGCCCCGCACAAAGGGGTGGCTCTTCGACACTTTGGTTACGCCAGCGCTCATGTATGGGGCAGCCATATGGAAACCAAGATTAGCTACATCAGTATGGACAGCATTAGAGAGGCCACAGATCCTCGTGATTGCCAGACTTATCCGCAACAAGCCTTCAGTACCACATGATATCATTAGAGCAGAGCTCGCTGCACCACCGA
>CM035434.1:93016550-93259050 GCA_020310875.1 Ceratopteris richardii
GATCCCTTTTCTTCCTGGGAAGAGAAGAAGAGTTCTCAAAGGGAAATAATCCCTATCGTCCCATACCAATGGTTCTAATCGCTAATCCATAGAAGCACAAGGCCACTAAACAAATCATATACCTAGTTCATATCACAAAGATGGAACTTTCATATATCATATCTAGTGGATTCTCATCAATCTCATAAGGTATAGCTAGACGAGCTTGGTTATGATACAAAGATCATCAATCTATCAGGGCGAGCTAATTCTCAAGTACCAATATAGGTACTTATTAGATTCCCTTACTATATGGCATCCTATCTAACTTCCTCTCTTAGTGGAAATCCATTGCTCATAAGTGAGCTAAGATCAATATTAAGACCCAGGTGAGTCGTGTGAGCATGTATCAATGCTCCTTGTGAAACCCATAAGTGATGCCAAACACTCTAAGTGGTTTCCATCTAAGCTATGCCATCTAGAATAGCTAGAGCCTAGCCCTAATGTCAATTGACTACATTGCCTTCTAAGAAATTAAAATACGACTCCATGTGGGCATTTCCTTCAACACCCCATACTCTCAAGTAATAAGAGACTCTCTTTGAAGGCCTTCACTTACTATAGAGTTAACTTACTCTTTGGGCTCCTTAGTCTCCATAAAATAATCCATGAGACTCTTATGAAGATTCAATGATATTCTCTCATGTGGAAATGAATAAGATTATCTCCCATCATATAAAGATAAACTTCTTGATGCCTTGAGATGCACTGGCATATGCTTCACCTGTCCTCTTTCTCTTTTACAAAACAAAAATAATATTTTCCCTTAACATTGGGACATAATTATTAATGATAAATGTTACAAGTGCACGGGCATGTGCTAATATACATATATAAATGTCCCTAAGGCACCTTCATATGCCAAATATACATGTACCAAATTTCCTAAGGCACATCGTGTGCTAAATATACAAAATTACAAGGTCAAGTAGGTTTTCACTACTTTCATAAGCTCAAGAGGTGGCTCTCAGAACAAATTCTTTGCAAAGACGTGCTTAATCTCCTCAATTTCTAGTGATCTTCATATCATTTGAAAGCTTATGAAAGGAGCTGTCCAAAGGATAAAAGTCATCAAACACTCGAGCGAAGAGAAGCACGTGTCCGAAGTTGACTAGCTACTCGGTTGTCATCGGCTGAAAACAATGTTGAAGTGACCACTTTGGATTCTCCCCAAAGTGAACTTGGAGATAGATTCTCAACTTTGAATCTATATAGCTGTAGAGAATACTCCAAACAACACATATAAATAAAAATCACCGAATTTGAACATCATATGGTACCTTTTCAAAAGAGTTAAAAATACCTCTTGCATGATTTGCATTTTTCTTCTCTATGACATAAATGACTTGTTTTGCAAAAGCATCTTTCGGAGAACATATGGATGGGCCTTCATGGATAGATCACGGGTCTTTCATGCAAACGCTGCAGGTTCGATTCCCATATATGGCGCCATACAAAAAGGTGAACTTTTGCTCTTGCTTTGGAGGACTCAGCTCTCCACATTGCAGAATATGAGATAAGTAATGAGCATGATAATTCCTCTCATACATGCATCTATGGCACAACATAACAAATTCTCCTCTTGATGAATAGATCAATGGTTCGAATCCTACACAAGTAAAAGCTCGAGAATACTTTTGCTTCACAAAAGTGAAATCGAGAGGTAAAGAGGAGGGAAAAACTTGTGTGTGCTTTGAACGAGAGCTAGAGGAAGAAGATGAGACTAACAAGTTCACCATCAAAGCTTGCCTATAGCTCTGATACCAATGAAGCTTGAACTCGACAGGATCTCGTACTACGAGATTACAAGGGGACAAGATAGGATGTCCAAGAACTAGACTAGAACAAGGAACAAGACAAGAACTAGAATTGGAACTTGAAGAGTACTTACTTGACGGTCACGACTCCTTGAGCTCCCAAGATTGGTATTGGCAAGACTGATTATGAATGTGGCCAACCCCTCCTTATATAGGTTTTCAAGGGTGGTTCATGAAAGGCGGTTACAAATTGATGATGTCATCAATGATGTCATCAATTCGAAACATGAGCTCTGGATATCTGAATCAAGCAAGTAGACAGTCGATCTTAGGGTTTTGGCACGTTGCGGACGCAATGAAAGCATTGGTTTCTCCTAATTCTGAACCAATAATGAGATACAGGGCTCACATGGAATCTAAGGTTTAGGATGGTTTCCTTTGTCCATGACAAGAGGTGTCTAAGCCAATTCAAACAAATTGATTGAGCTACCTCAAAAAAGTCAACACATACCTTAACGATAAAGGAGAAGGTAAGATCCTTGACAGTGTCTAATGATGAGCTCTTTTTCTATGATAACACTTCAATCGGCTCTTAAGAGGACTAAGGAGTCTCTCTTCTAGAACGGGTATGGGTCATAAACTTGTACCCATGCACATTCTACTACAATAGCTGCCTAGCAAGATCTTGACTATTAAAAGAATGGATAAGTGTAAAATTTACTTCCAAATGATTTGCCTTTCTTCCAGCCCCACACACATGTAAGGGTCCCACTCCGCATGCCAAACTGTAGCTTTCACTTGCTTGATGCTACTTTAGGTATGGTTTCTCCATGAAGAAGCATACTCCATAGCACACCATTGTGTTCCAAGGCAGTTAATAGATTAATAGAATAGAGAGTATGCTAGAATAAGAATCAATCACATGAAAGTTAGAAGATCTGAATTTTGAAGCAAATTGTAAGGACATCTCTAATATATGAGCAGTACATATGGAGAACACACAAACATGGAAATAGCCCACTATAATGACACTAGAAACTCATTCCTTAGAGAAGTATAAGTGTCACCCAAATCGCTTCTGAAATAGTACAAACACTTCCAAGAATAGTGCTAAGTCTCTTAAGACTTAAAAAAATGTTGAAACACCAATCAAATGGAAGACCACAATACCATAATGGCAGACTGCAAGGCTCCTAAGCATACTACTCAATAAGGACGACAGACAAACAAACTATTACAAACACACTCCTTGGTAATGAGTTATAGACAAGCAAAAGAGCATTCCAAGCCTTCACTCGCTTGCCCCCAAGAGAGAGGAGCTCTTGTATAAAAAGAGAAGTAACATGCATGTACTCTTCTCAACAAAATGGAGTTGTACAAAGGAGGAATATAACACTGAAGTTCGTAAAAGAGCACAAATGAAAGAAGAAATGTCTAGTAGCACAAAAAACATGAAGGAAAGCAAAAAACTTCGTAGAGTGCCGAGATGACAAAGCTGATGAAGCCAAAACTAATAATGCAAGTTACTCTAGATTCAAATTAAAGAAAACAGATAAGAAGAAGTGAAATTCTCCATACAAAAGAAAAACAACTCTATAATCAAAATGATTGAGTATCAATAACTCTCTAGAGGATGCATTCATAATCTCTTTATATATAGTTTTTAAAATGAATATGTGCCAATGAACTCTTTCACAAAACTTATGGAAGATAATTAAAGCACTAAAAGAATGGACTGTAACTAAATAGTTGTTAAACAACTTTAAATGGACTTTTTCACAAAAGTAATGGATGATAATTAAAGCACTAAAAGAATGGACTATAACTAAAAAGCTCTCCTAACATATAGCTAAAAAGATGTGAAACATTCTCCCCCTCAAGGTTTGCTAGAACATTCTATCAATCCAACCAACTATTTGAATCTTTGTATCTTTCTTCCATCAACAGCTTTTGTCATCATATCTGCCAGCTGATCTTTTGGAGATACGAACATAATGGTAATGAACTTTGATATGCTTGATACGTGCATGGAAAACTGGATTAGCTTCCAACTGTATACTACTCATATTGTCGCCATAAATTTGTGGAGTTATATAAGGAAGATGCAAATCTTCAAATAACTTTTTGAGCAACATTACTTCACATGTAAATATTGCAAGCACACGATACTCTACTTATATAGATGAAAGCACCATCGTTGGTTATTTCTTAGAACTCCAAGATACAAGTCGATTTCCGGTCATCAATCTGTAGCCACTTGTGCTTCCTCGATCATCTTTATTTCCTACCCAATCGGCCTCACTAAAAGCTTTAATATCTAGATTAGTATCAAGTGAATAAAATAAACCATTATTCAAAGTGCCTTTCAAATAGCATAGCACACGCTTAGTCACATCCCAAAGTATATGTAGGCTTGTGCATGAACTGTGAAAGTACTCCAACTATATAACCAATATTTGGTCGTGTACTCATAGCATACAACAATGATCCAATCAACGATCTATACATGTCTACATTTTCAAAATAAACATCATCATGTATACTCAATTTTACATTACGCTCCAAGGGATTGCAACTGCTATACATTCTAATAAACCAAACTTTTGAAGTAAATCATATATGTACTTCTTTTGACTCAACCATATACAATGGTTATCATAAATAACAGCATAAAATCTTAAGATTTGAAATCTTAAATTCCATATCAAGTTTCTTCTTAATTTCATCAATCTCGTCAATAACACTTCTTGCAATGATAAAATCATCAACATAAATGCAAATATACAAACATTGATTTCTTATAAGCTTTACATATAAAGAAGGATCTGCATCACTTTGTTTGAATCCTTGAGCTTCCAAATAGCTTACCAATAGATGATTCCAAGCTCTAGGTACCTGTTTCAAATCATATAATACTTTTGTTAAATTGCGAGCAAAATTTGGATACTTTTCATCTTTAAATTCGTCTGGTTGCTTCGTATAAACCTGTTCTTGTAATTGATCATTCAAAAATGTATTTTTAACATAAAATTGAAATATATTCCAATATTTACTTATTCCAACGCTTAAAACACTTCGTATAGTTGACATTCTTGCAATTGAACTAAATATCTCTTCATAATTAATTCCATATGTTTGTGGAAAACCTTTTGCAAATAATCTTTCCTTGTACCTAGAAATAGAACCACCACTATTTCTTTTAATATGAAATACCCACTTATTTCCAATTACCTTCATCTTATTATCTCATGGTACAAGCTTCCATATCTTGTTCTCATACAAAGCATCTATCTCTTCCGGCATCACATTAAACCAATTTACATTTGAATTTGCATCTTCGAAACATATAAGTTCCTATTCTTCAATAACTTTTGACATAAAAGCTGAATGTGAAACACAATAAGACTCAATATACCTTTGTGTAGGCTTTCTTTTTCTTGAACTTCTCCGAAGTTCATGTTCATGTTTTATCAAATCATATTTAGAACGTTCATCGATTTCTACTTCATCACTTAACAAGTTTTGCTTTATCTTTTCTTTTCTCGTTTTATGTAGGTGATAATCTTTTTTCATCATGATCATTCTCATCTTCTGAGCTTAGTCCTTGGGTATCATGTAAATCACCCTCGATTTCTTCTTTCATTTCTTCTTCAACCTGTAAAATATGGTCAATATACCAAGACAATAACTCATCAAAGCATACATCTCGACTCATAATCATTTCCTTATTGGATTATAACACTTATATCCTTTCTAATCATCTACGTAACCCATGAAAATACATTTTTGTGCTTTCGGTTCTAATTTAGTTCTCAATTCATATGGAACCATAGCAAAACAAACACATCCAAACACACGTAAGTGATCAATAACAGGTTTTCTATTATACCAAACCTCAAAAGAACTTACATTATGTGTTGTAGACATTGGCATACGATTCATCAAGTATACTGTTGTATTTACTTTCAACGGCATATGCTTTTCATTTAACATTACTATAGCTATTTCTACAATAGTCCTATTCCTTCTTTCAGCCACTCCATTCTGCTCAAGAGTATAACTACAAGTGACTTCTCGTTTTATAGCTTCATTTCAAAGAAAATCATTAAACATTCTTGAAAAATATTCACTAGTGACTACCACCATCATATCTTAATCTTTTAATTACCTTTCCTATTTATTTTTCTTCCATTGCTTTGAATTTGATAATGGAGTCAAACACTTCACTCTTATTCTTAAGAAAATACATAAAAGTTATTCGACTAAAATCATCCACAAAAGTAACATAATACTTACTATCTGCAAGTTATAGCTCCTTCGTAGGACCCCAAACATCAATATGCATCAACTCTAATAAATCCTTGCTTTGCAATTTTGTACTAGAAAAGGGATGCCTTGCTTTCTTACCAAATTGACAAGCATCACACAAATGTACCATATTTTGCTTTGAAATGTCAGGTAAACTAATAACAATCTTTCTTCGAGCCATATCCATCAACTTTTGTACATTCATATGTCCTATTCGCCTATGCCATAACTCAATTTAAGAAATCTTATCATTACCAATTGAATAATAAGAAACAAAGTTAGGACTTACATCCAACGTAAAAAGTCTTCCTTGTGGTTGACTTTTTGTCAAGACTTTATAATTCTGTTTCAGATTTTCAACAAAACACCCAGATTTGTTGAACCTTATTTGATAGCCACACTCCACCATTTGACCTACTAGAATAAGATTTTTACTTATAGATAGCACATCAAGAACATCTTTTAAAACTTTATTGCCTTTTTTATCCTCAAAACATACATCTCCAACTTGCGCTATTTTGTGCATTAGACTGTAACTTGTTTCAACCTTACCATTAAACAAAGATGCATGCAAATTAACAAATCAAGATGATTGCTCATGTGATTACTACATCCACTGTTGACATATCATATATCATTGCTTTGAGTTGCATCTGTATTCACATTCATCATTAGTATATTTTCTTGATTTTTTTCATAAACAAAATTACCTTGTATATGATTTTGCCTTTCATGTCCATCTCACCCCTCATTATACCAATAATCACGAGATATATGACCAACTTTACCATAATTAAAACATGTAATATCTTGATATGCACTACGTCCTCTTCCACGGTAGGAATATCTCTCCCTACCACTCATATTCATTTCTGAGCTACCTTCATTATTATTGTTTGTCACTCTCCATGACCTCTGAAAGTTCCTCTTCTACCGTCTGTGTGACCACGATGATTTCCTGCATAAAGCGCATGATCTACACTACCTACTCTCCATAGACTCTCCACCATTTATATTAATTTCTTTTGTTATCATAAATGACACCAACTCTTCAAAATCAAGTAATTCCTCTCTCACAAATACAAAAGTTATAAAAGCTTTCTATTTTTCATTCTCTTTTAGACCACTCAAAACAAATGCCACTAAATCATCATCCTCAGCTATGCATAAAATTAAACCAAGTGAATCAATAATTTGCTGAATTTCTAAAATATAATCATTTATCGATTGTCGTACATCTTTTCGTAAATTATTTAATTCATTCTTGAGTTGAATATGTCATACCTTTGTTGTCATTGAGAATAGTCGATCTAACACTTCCCAAATATCCTTACTTGTTTTCAAGTCTTGTATGTGTTCTATCATACTTGACTCAATATTTTACGATAATACAAATATTATCTTTTTATCACGCTCATTCCACTTTTGACATTTGCGAATTTGTTGTGATATTGGATTTTTGTGCATCTTTTTAGCTACATGTTATGAGAGCTTTTTAGTTATAGTCCATTCTTTAAGTGCCTCAATTATCATCCATTACTTTTATAAAAGCGTCTATTCAAAATTGTTTAACAACTTTCTAGTTATAGTCCATTCTTTTAGTGCTTTTATTATCCTGCATTACTTTTGTGAAACAATTCTTTGGCAAGATTCATTTTCAAAACACTTTATAAAGAGCTTATGAATGTGTTTTTTGTAGAGTTGTTGATACTCAATCATTTTGATTCTACAATCGTTTTTCCTTTTCTACAAAGAATTTCACTTCTTATCTATTTTCTTCAATTTGAATCTAGAATAGCTCACATTATTAGTTTTGACTTCATCAGCTATGTCATCTCATCAGTCTAGGAAGTTTTTTGCTTCCCTTCATATTTTCTGTGCTATTAGATATTTCTTCTTTCATTTGTGCTCTTTTACGAACGCCAATAATACAAGAATTTATCCTTCAACATTCATATGAGCATACTTCTTAGAGTTTCAATATTCAACATTAGCATCAGAGCTGGTTGACACATCAAAGTTGCTATACATGTGGTATATGCATGAGATACAGCACGAATGTGGTCATTCTTCGCAAGTGTGTTCTTTTGTAATGACCTTGGAAATAGTCAAATAGAAATATTGAACAAAACCTATTATCAAGCATGGCGTTTGCATATCTGATAGGCAAGAATATGCATGGATTAATAAGTGAAACAAAACATGAACCGGACTTTCCAAGACTTTCCAAATCAAAATCCAACAGCTTAGAAAATCCGCGAATATCAAAGGTGGAATGAGCGTGACAAAAAAGTAATATTTGTATTATCGCAAAATATTGAGTGAAGTATGATAGGATACATATAGGACTTGAAAACAAGTAAGGAAACTTTAGAATCATTAGAATGACTATTCTCAATGACAACAAAGGAACGACATATTCAACTCAAGAATGAGTTAAATAATTAGTGAAAAGATGTATGACCGTCGGTAAATGATTATATTTTAAATATTTAGTAGACCGTTGATGCACTTAGTTCAATTTCACACATAGCTCAACATGATCATTTAGTTGCATTTGTTTAGAATGATTAAAAGAGGATGAAAAATGGAAAGCTTTTATAACTTCTCTATTTGTGAGAGAGGAATTGCCTTGACTTTGAAGAGCTAGTGTCACTTATGATAACAAAAGAAATTAATGTACATGGTGGATAGTCTATGGAGAGAGGTAGTGTAGGTCATGCACTTTATGCAAGAAATCAGTGTGATCGCAACGGTGATACAAGAGAAACTTTCAAAGGTCATGGAGGTCAAAATCAAACAAACAACAATAATGGTGCAGGTAGCTCAAATATGACTATGTGTGGTAGGGAGAGATATTCCTATTGTGGAAGAGGACGTAGTGCATATCAAGGTAATCAAGGTATTACATGTTTTAATTGTGGTAAAGTTGGTCGTATGTCTCGTGATTACTGGTATAATCAAGGATGGATATGCAAGGCAAAATCATACACAAGGTAATTTTGTTAATGAACAAAATCATGAAAATGTACTAATGATGAAAATGAATACAGATGCAACTCAAAGCAATGATATATGGTATATTAACAGTGGATGTGGTAATCACATGAGCAATAATCTTGATTGGTTCCCCGATTTGCATTCATCTTTGTTTGATAGTAAGATTGAAACAGATGACACTTCAATGCATAAAATAGTGCAAGTTGGAGATGCATGTTTTGAGTATAAAAAAGGCAATAAAGTTTTAAAAGATGTACTTCATGTACCTTCTATAAGTAATAATCTCATTTCAATAGGTCAAATGGTGGGGTTGGCTATCAAGTATGGTTCAAGAAATCTGGATGTGTTGTTAAAAATCTGAAACAGAATTATAAAGTCTAGGAAAAAGGTCAACGACCAAGAAAACTTTTTACATAGGATGTAAGTCCTAATTTTGTTTTTTATTATTCAGTTGGCAATAATAAGATTTCTCAAATTGAGTTATGACATAAGCAAATAAGACATATGAATGTACATAATTTGAAAGCTATGGCTCGAAGAAAGATTGTTGTTGGTGTGCCTGATATTTCAAAGCAAAACATGATACATTTATGTGATGTTTGTCAATCTGATAGGCAAGCAAGGCATCCCTTTTCTAGTACAATATTGCAAAGCATGGATTTATTAGAGTTGATGCATACTCATGTTTGGTACCTACGAAGGAGCCATAACTTACAGATAGTAAGTATTATGTTACTTTTGTGAATGATTTTACTCAAGTGACTTTTCTGTATTTTCTTAAGAATAAGATTGATCTCTTTGTCATTGCTTTGTCAAATTCAAAGCAATGGCAAAAAAACAAACAAGAAAGATATTTAAAAGGTTAAGATCTAATGATGATAGTGAATATTTTTCAAGAATGTTTAATTTTCTTTAGAATGAATGTATAAAAAGAGAAGTCACTTGCAAGTACACTCCTCAACCGAATGGAGTGGCCGAAAGAAGGAATATGATTATTGTAGAAGTAGCTAGAGCAATGATAAATGAAAAGCATGAGCCACTAAAGTTTTGGGCCGAAGCAGTGAATACAGTAATATATTTGATGAATCGTATGCCAACATCTACAACACATAATGTAACTCCTTTTGAGGTTTAATATAATAGAAAACCTTTCATTCATCACTTGCATACATTTTGTTGTGTTTGTTTTGCTATGGTTCCATATGAATTGAGAACTAAATTAGAATTGAAAGCAAAGAAATATATTTTCATGGGTTAAGGATGGTTTATATGATACTACAGGATTAAGCTAAGAAGATTAGAATGGTCATGATGAAGATACCACGTACATCAAAAGAGAAAAGAAAATGTAAAGCAAAGCTTGTTGAGTTAAGTGATGAAGTAGAAATTGGTGAAAGTTCTAAATCTGATATGATAAAAAATAAACATCTACTCAAGAGAAGTTCAAGAGAAAGAAAGCCAATACAAAGGTATATTGAGTCTTATTGTGTTTCACATTCAGCTTTTATGTCAAAAGTTATTGAAGAACATGAACCTACATGTTTCGAAGATGCAAATTGAAATGTAAATTGGTCTAATCCGATCCAAGAAAAGATAGATGCATTGTATGAGAACAAGACATGGAAGCTTGTACTAGGAGATAATAAGATGAAGATAATTGGAAATAAGTGCATATTTCATATTAAAAGAAATAGTGATGGTTCTATTTCCAAGTAGAAGGCAAGATTAATTCCAAAAGGCTTTGCACAAATATATGGAATTGATTATGAAAAGACATTTAGTCCAATTGCAAGAATGTCAGCTATACTAACTATTTTAAGTGTTGCAACAAGTAAATGTTGGAATATATTTCAACTTCATGATAAAAGTGCATTTTTGAAAGCTCAATTACAAGAACAAGTTTATACGGAGCAACCAAAAGGATTTAAAGATGGAAAGTATCCAAATTTTGGTTGCAAGTTAACAAAAGCATTATATGGTTTAAAACAAGCTCCTAGAGCTTGGAATCATCAATTGGTAAACTATTTGGAAGCTCAAGGATACAACCAAGTGTCGTAGATCCTTCTTTATATGTGAAGTTTATAAGAAATCAATGTGTTTATATTTGCATCTATGTTGATGATCTTATCATTATAAGAAGTGCTATTGATGAAATTGATGAAATTAAGAAGAAACTTGGTATGGAATTCAAGATTCCAGATCTTGGGATTTTACGTTATGCATTGGGGATTGAAGTTATTTATGATGAGCATGCTATATGGTTGAGTAAAAAGAAGTACATATATGATTTACTTCAAAAGTTTGGTTTGTGAGAATGTAAAGCAATTGCAAATCCCTTGGAGCCTAATATTAAATTGAGTATACATGATGGTGTTCAATTTGAAAATGTAGACATGTATAGATCGTTGACTGGACCATTGTTGTATACTATAAGTACACAACCAGATATTGGTTATGCACTTTGAGTACCTTCACAATTTATGCACAAGCCTACAAATGTACATTGGAATTTGACTAATCATGTGCTAGGCTATTTGAAAGGCACTTTTAATGATGGTTTATTTTACTCACATAATACTAATCTAGATATTAAAACTTTTTTACTGCTCCACATTTGACAACCAATAAAGATGATTGAGACCGCACAAGTGACTACATATTGATGATTGGAAATCGGCTTATATCTTGGAGTTCGAAGAAACAACGGATAGTGGCGATTTGATCTATAGACGCATAGTATAGTAAGCTTAGAGTATTGACATGTGAAGTAATGTGGTTCAAAAAGTTATTCGAAGATTTGCATCTTCCTTAACTCCACAAATTTATGGCGACAATATAAGTAGTATACCTTTGGAAGCTAATCCAATTTTCCATGCACATACCAAGCATATCGTAGTTCATTACCATTATGTTCGTGAGAACATAGTATCCAAAGAGATCAACATTTCTTTTATATCTATAAAAGATCAGCTTGGAGATATGATGACAAAAGCTCTTCATGAAACAAAGATATAGAGATTTACACAGTTGGTTTGATTGCTAAAATATCCAAGCAAAGCTTGAGGGGGAGAATGTTGTGAATCTTTTTAGCTACATGTTAAGAGAACTTTTTAGTTATAGTTCAATCTTTTAGTGCTTTAACTATCATCCATTACTTCTATGAAAAAGTCCATTCAAAGTAATTTAATAACTTTTCGGTTATAGTCCATTCTTGTCGTGCTTTAATTATCCTCCATTACTTTTGTGAAACAATTCATTGGCACATATTCATTGTCAAAACTCTATATAAAGAGTTTATAAATGTGTCTTTTGTAGAGTTGTTGATACTCAATCATTTTGATTATAAAGTCTTTTTTTCTTTTGTACATAGAATTTCACTTCTTCTTATCTATTTTCTTCAATTTGAATCTAAAGTAACTTGCATTATTAGTTTTTGACTTCATCAACTCTGTCATCTCAGGAGTCTATGAAGTCTTTTGCTTCCCTTCATGTTTTTTGTGCTACTGGACATTTCTTCTTTCATTTGTGCTCATTTACAATGTCAATAGTACAAGAATTTATTCTTCAATGCTCATATGAGCATACTTCTTAGAGTTTCAATATTCAACAATTTGATCTAGCAAGTCCGGTTGAGGTTCTGTCGTACTAATTAATCCATGCATATTCTTGCCAATAAGGTATATAGACATGCGAAAGCACCAGCCTTGATAACTGGTTTTGTTCAACTTTTTTATTTGACTTTTTTCTGTCGGCCATCATAAAAAAACGCACTTGCATCTTATGCATATACTACATGTATAGCAACTCTGATGTGTCAACCGACTTTAATACCAATGTTGAATATTTGAAACTCTTAGAAGTATGCTAGTATGAACATTGAAGAATAAATTATTATACTATTGATGTTCGTAAAAGAGCACAAATGAAAGAAGAAATGTCTAGTAGTGCAAAAAACATGAAGGGAAAAATAAACTTCATAGACCGCTCAGATGACCGAGCTGATGAAGCCAAAACTAATAATGCATGATACTCTAGATTCGAATTGAAAAAAATAGATAAGAAGAAGTGAAATTTTCATTTCAAAAGAAAATCGACTTTATAATCAAAATGATTTGAGTCTAAGAACTCTCTAAAAAACACATTCATAAGCGCTTTATATAAAATTTTGAAAACAAATTTGTGCCAATGAACTGTTTCACAAAAGTAATGGAGGATAATTGAAGAACTAAAAGAATGGACTATAACTAAAAAGTTGTTAAACAACTTTGAATGGAAGTAATGGATGATAATAAACGCACTAAAAGAATGGACTTTAACTAAAAAGCTCTCCTAACATGTTGCTGAAAAGATGAGCAACAGCTTCTCTAACCCACAAGAGCAGACAGAAAGGTTGCTAAACAATATGCTGCAGATCACCATTTCCTAATTTGCGCCTTATTTCCTTCCACTCCCTTGAACTCTCTGAAGTATCTTGAGATGCTCTTGAAGCAGTCTTGAGATGCTCCATAATGAGACTGAACACCTCTTTATACAGGCCATGGAAGACCTCCGCATGGCCCGATACATACTCTCACTTTGTATGAATATGAATGGAACTGCCATCTGTAATTGACCCACACATCACAAGGAGAAAGGACACTGCCCAGAGGCTCCAAAGTGGCTGCCCAGAAGTGGCATCATGCATGCAAATGCCAAGCCAGCCCACTGGTGTCAGGTAACTGCCCAGTTAGGGTCACCTGCAATTGCACTCCTTCCTCTACCTTCATTTTTCCTTTGTCACGGCCTGCACCTTTGATCACTGTTGATTTCTCTAGCCTCGTTCACTCACATGATAGTTTCACCATGGTAGGCCGCCACCTCCTCTGACATGTCACACAAGCAATCACCTTCCCTAGCATAGTAGGTCGACCACCCCATCTTGACTTGTTGCCACATACGGCATTTTCAATTTTTGGCAGGCCTTTAAGCAAAAATGAATCAATTTCAGTATAGTGAAACTTCTTTGACATTATTTTGGTTCATTTGCGGAGATTTTGTTGCAACACAGGAGCTTAAAGTAGATATTATATAAACAAGATCAATAGTCATTATGTACTTCATTGAAACCTAAAAGCATACCAAAAAGGATGTGAAATACTTCAGAAATAGCAATTAATTTATAGAGAATGAAAAAACTCCTTACAGGTGTCGTCATCCATGAAGTCGAATAGCTGTAAATTCCACCAGATACAAAACACCAATAAGGCATGGGAAAAGAAAAGCAAAATAACTTTCTCAACACAAGAGAAGCTGAATGCACCTGAGACATCTCTATGGAGACTGTCCGCCCAGCTAGCAAAGCACCCTCATCCATTGGAGGTGAAGGCAAACCATCTTCTTGACCATCAGGAGTAGAGTGATCAGATATATGTTCTATTACAGGAATCAAATATATCAGTTTTTATTTGTAAAATTGAGCCTGTACACGCACGTTTGCAAAGAAATGGCGAGGAAACAAACAGATGAGGTCAAAGTAATACATTGGTTTATCAGCAAAAGATATATGAAAACTGACTATGAACCTATACACGCCTATCACCCATACATAAGTCAAAATCCTAAGGTCCTCGGAATCAATAAAAAAATATTCATTTACCAGCCCTGGCAGCTGCTGTGACATGTTCCATGCTCTTGTACCAATGGTTGGCTGTGTCCTTCCACTCACTGCCATTAACTCCAAAACGTCTTAGAGCTAGCATCATTATAGAAAGCAATGGAAAATTGAAATCACTAAGCCTCATAAAACAAGATGTTGATTTCAACAACTCAAACTTTGTCCGACTTGGTATCAAATGCAAATACCAAAAGTTCAGAGAATCGAGAAAACTCCAAGAAAGGTGACATAGAGTGCGGTATTTCTCATCAGCGACCTGTGGAGGAATGAGTACATTGTGAAACTAAAAATGCGTGAAAGCACGTACACAAATGCACCTTCTATGTCCATATACTTATGTGCAGACTTGTAACCACAAGTGAACTTCTCAAGTGAACATGTCATTACCTTACAAGCTTTTTAACCAATGATCGGATACTTGCACATGGGTGTTTGCGCAAGCTATTAACCGTTTTGCCTATTTCTGTCTCCTGAGCTCAAAAACAATGATAAGAGATTAAGTCGAAGCCTGATCCCTCGACAAGTGAGTAATTTGTTGCCTGATCGTTCGGCAAGTTCATATAGATTGTGCTCGACAACCACATCAGAAAAGTTTCAAGTACCTTCAACACATCAAATGACAGCTGCATGTATTCCAGCCTTTGCAAAGAGATCAAAATCTCACGTTCAGACTGCAACAACACAGAACTACCTCAAATAACAGACGGACAGAGGGTTATGCGGCCCCTCGTAAATAAAGATGCAGATAAAAACCTTGTAAGAATCCACTAGCACATCTTTGATCTCAAATACATCCCTTTTCAACAAAGTTTCTTCCTCCATTTCTTCGGTTAAGGCCTCCGCCTCGTCATAATTATCATTCCTGGCTAAACGAAATGCAGGATCCACACCATTGCTGCTGCTGTTGGTCTTCTTTCGATTGCTAATTCGCTGACCTTCCCTGATCCCAGTTATCAAGGGAGCCTGGTCCTCCCTCACGTCTTGCTCGAGCTTCTCCGGTGCAAAAAGTTTTTGGGCGAGCCTGTCTCTGCGGACAGGGAAATCGATCGGATTATCAATGTAGGCGAGGGCCAAGGCACGTTCGCAAATCGTCCAAAAATCAACGCCGGAGCTTTCCAAATATACCCGCCATTGCTCCATAACTGTTCAACTGCGAACTTATAGTATCCGTGTCAAACAGTGCGCGTAACACAGGTTACTCTGGCTCTCACAAAATCTAGCAGAGAGTCCATAAGGCATGAAAAACATTATCGCGATGGAATCAAGGTATGCCAGCGAGCTTCAGGATTCAAATGGAGGTCAATCTGCAATCTAATCAATGCGTCTCAATTTAAATCGTACGTAACAGAGACGGGAGAGAGAGACAGACAGAGAGAGAGGATTCACTGTCACATTGGTGTATCCAAGAAGGAGAGCCTCTTCATTAGTCAGAAACTCACAGACGGAAGGGGATGAGGAACAGTTAAATTATGGTTAAACAGGTGAATTAAGCGAATGACAGATGATGTAAGGGATGAGAGGTACAGGATCGAGGACGGGGACAAAGCGCATATTGTGTACGTGTGAACAAGTGCGCGCGAACGTATATGAGAGAGGGGAAGATAGAGAGAGAGACACACGCAAAATCTGCGTAGAGATAGCGGGAATATACATTGAGTGCAACTAGAATCAATGAGCGGAATCGGCCAATGCAACAAGAGCGTCAGAGGGCAACATAAAGAGAGGTAGAAACAGAAAACAACGAAAGATGGGTTGATGTGATAGACACAGAAAGGTGATGATATTGATGATGATGATAGTGAAGCATCGCCCATCAATGGAGCTCGGGAATACGCGAGAGGCGATGCTCGATTTTTATCTCTCTTCTATATCATAGGCGTAGCTCCTCGTCCCCTACCTCTCTCTATCTCTCTCTTTACTGCAGCTCCCCGTCATCCACCAGCTTCGACTATTTGTGACGTTCTGATCAGCAGATCTCTCACTCTATCCTCTGTTTCTCTCTCTCTCTCCAACCCACGATCGGTGCTCATATAAGGCAAATCCTCTCGAAAGGCAACAGTAGGCCTCTCGTATACACACGTTCCGGGTGTCAATGGTCATCCTCCCGATGCGCCTCACAAGCATCTCTTGCCCTCAGAATTCGTCCTGCACATCCGCAGACAAAGGCCAATCTGATCAAAATGATCTTTCCGCGTGTGTACTGCCAATATACGGCATTCCCCATCCTCTACTATTCCTTTTGTCAAAACCCACAAGCAAGCTTGAAGCCTAAACTTGATGGGCGATTGGGCATCGATAAGTACACAAGTTGGCTTCTCCTGTTAGTCCTGTAGGCTCTCCCTACCGGGAGAGACTCCCCTTGTTTTAATATGTTCTTTTATTCTGTCGAAGCCCGCGGCCGCGACTGTGAGTCTTGAATCGGGGCATGGAGACCTCCATCATGATTCATCTCTAGTATGTAGGTCTAGGTCAGCGAGCGTCATAATTTTTTCTTTTTAATGAGAAAGGGCGATGACCTAGAATGGTTTGAATTCTCTTCATTTTTTTGGGTGAAAGAGGAAGAACTCCTTTTGGTGGTTGGACCTCTCGCCTCTTGAGGCGGGAACGAGGGTTCAACCCCTGGCAGCAACATGTAGGGACATATAAATCCCAGGAACTGATGTATGTGGCTGTTGGTCATCGTTTGACCATCCCCGCGATAGTTGTGACCGTCGTTTAACCCAGTTGTAAACCCCTATTCTTGTGGGATAAGGGGGGTCCCATGGGTACTATGCCCTTCCTTGTACAGTTGTAATTTCAAAGTTAAAGTCCGGGGGAGTAGGCCTCGGCCGAACCTTCATTTAAAAAAAAAAAAAAAGAGGAAGAACTCCTCTTCTCCCACTTGTCTATTCATAGAGATACCACATGGATTCATTTTCGGGTGACTAGATTTCGCTTTTTTGGGTGACCCGAAAAATGAGTTGAGTGTACATGATAATGAAGTGATTAGATTCCCAATGATTATATCGAATGTTCGATGACCATATTTAAGCACACATGATAGTAAGGTCATCGGATCTCAAGTGGTTTTATTGAATTTTGATTTGTTAACATTATATGCATATAAATTTTAAAAATCAATAAATTACAAATAGATAAACACACTAGTGCAACTTCTTTTTGCACGGGTCGTAGAAAAAGACAAAAAGTCTGACGTTGAATTTCTATATTTTAATATAAAAATTGTATTTTAATTCCACTTACTCTGTACATTTCAGATATTAAAATAATAAAATAATACATCCCTGATTTCAGGTGACCCAAACGGACTGGTGCTCAAGGGCACCAGTCTGTTGGCTTCAACAGTTTCAACTCACCTTAAAAGTGGAAAAATCACCCGAAATATGGTGAAATCCTTCCATGTAGGGTATGAGAGTGAACAGGGGAAAACAAGGTGTTGAGTCACCATTCTATGTGAACATAGTAGGAAGACAAAAGTGAGGCCATCAACACCATACCCAATTGTTTTCTCATATGGTTTTTTCCATAAACTTTACGTGCATAATTCTATAGGCAATCAAGGTTAGTTGTTTCTCTTGTTTCTTTTTTGTGGGCTGAGGGTTCACTCTTCAGTGATGGTGATGGGTGTTGATTGTACATGCTCTCATCTTTGTGGTGAGATGAAGTGGTGTTGTTTGGAGAAGTATCTTATTTGTCTTTGGGTATTTTTTATGGACTTTACAGACAATATCATAGACTATAAACATGCACATTGTCATAGATTTTCATCATTTCATCCTAATCTCTTCGACTCACCTTAGGTCTATGCTTTTCCAATTCTTTTCCTTAGCAAAGTTTTAGGTTTTGTACATTCATAGTAGGTGATAAGTGTTCATGTGTGGGATTTGAGGGATCCCATGATATTATGCTCTTCATTGCACATTGGTATAGTTTCAATGCAAGTCTTGAAAAAAAAAACAAAACAAAAATAAAAATTGTAAAGCATGTGGTGACATAGAAATCATTTAATGGCATCCAAATGGGTGTGGTGTAGCGATGTGCCTTGATTGTCATGGAGCAGAGTGCTTGGATTCAAGCCCCACTTAGATGGACATTTTAAATTTCATGTACTCTCAAAGAAATCGTCCAATGTGTCTTCAATTTACCAGCAAACATTGCTACATATTGGATAATGATAGGGGTGAGTATTTCCCTAGTCAAGTGACACATTGGCTTTCATAATGAGTAGGGCTCATGTTGCACGTGATTAACAACAGAGAGTCTCTCTCCCATTCATTCACGAGAGAGGGTCTCTCTTCCATTCACATAGTTGTAGAAAGATGAAAATCTAAACGGAAAAGCACACTATCCTCATTGTTTAGGCGTTCATTTTCACTTTTATGCTACAAGGGGGCTCCAAAGCTTTGTGTTCGGAATAGTATAAAGGTCCTTTTTTGGCCATCCAAATCTCATCACTTAATGCTAATATAAGTCTCACATGACAAGATCTTATTATACACTAGACAAAAATCATCTTTTTTCGTTTGTATTATTAGTGGTTCCAACAAGGTTCCAACAAATTGATTCTGATTATTTTGTATAAATTATGATGGGTGTGATACAACTCCCACCATAACAGAAGAGCATACAATGACTAAACTTTCAACATAAGTCCCTACATAACTCGAAGAATAGACTGAAATTGCAGAAAAAAAGTTGAAGACTCAGGCTTACATTTAGCTTTTGATAGAGAGACAAGGAGAGCAAATTATGAACCAATGATATTTTGGCCAAAATTCCATATGGAATTTGCATTTAAGGTCGCTCAATATACTATGGGAAGGGGGGAGGGATAACATAGGTGGAAGTTCTTTGACCTCACATGGAATTTACTAATTAAGAAACAATGCTGAACACATAGAGGGTTTACCATTGAAAGAAAGAGACTCTCACAAGTGATAGTAATTGATGGAGTGCCTCTAGATATGAGTTTTAGGGTGGGTATTCACTCTTATATTGTTTTTCATCTACCCTTCCAAAGTATGGAGGATTGTCTATAGATGTACATCTTTACAACAAATTATTTGCTTTATATGGAGTTTACTATTAAGAAACAACATAATCACATGTAGTGGGCATACGATTGAAGGAAAACTACCACAAGTAATTGAATGGATTTAGCCCTTAGTATTAGGGTTGGCATTCACTCTTATGTCGCTACTCCAACTGCTCTTCCAAAGCAAAGAGGGTGGCTTGTTACATCTTCACTTTCACAAAAGAAAATTGTTGATTTCATGTCAAATCCCGACCACTTAATCCATATGTAATCATGTCGTTAACCTCTCAACTTGGTGGTCCCTTAAAACAAATGTGGAAAAAGTAATAGAAATTGGGCTAAGCTCTAGATCAATTCAAAAGAAATTACATGCCATCGCATGCACAAGCTCATGAGATGTCCAACATTTCCAAGCCTTCTGTGAATGGAAGATAAAGGAAGTGTCAGAACTTTCCTTTTTTTTGAAAGAGGAAGTTTGGCAAAGGCCCAATCCCCCTTATAGCTTGAATTTGATTGAAAAGACAATTGTATAGGTGAATGGGCATAGTACCCCTGTGACTCCTATATCCCATAAACCAAGGGTTATACTGCCCACGGGTGATACTTGGAAAGGACCACCTCAAAATAACTGGTTTAAATCTTCTCAAAGGAAATACATTGGCTTAGAGCCCAAAACTATCCTGTCGTATGAAGGAAATGAGCCCTCACCCTCACCTCAAGGGGTAAAGGGTCCCAATTAGACAGCATAACGTGTGAAGACACACAATTTTTCTTTGTTTCCCTTGTTGTTATAGTTAAATGCAATAAATTTTCAGGTCGGCTCACATGTTATGGCAAAAGACATCTTTTTTTTCAATTTATCTTCATATGGAGTAGCTTCATGAGTAGTGACATAACAACATCAGCATATTTACATATTAAAACTATCGTAGTTGTCCTCCATGTGGCCTCCCATTTTTGGGTGTGCAAGAACAAAAATCGAAGAAGGAGATGGGATAATCACCGGCGAAATTCACAAGGTCTCACGAAGACATTCTCTAGAGTAAAAGTACTACCCCACCACATATATAGTCACACATACATACATACATACATACATACATACATACATACACACATATACATACACACAAACACACACACACACACACACACACATATATATATATATATATATATATATATATATATATATATATATATATATATATATATATATATATATATATATATATATATATATGAATGAGAGACACCCTAATCCTCCTTTCTTTTGTTCCCCCCTTACAAAGTGGATAGGTCCATTGTGCATGATTAGGAGACAAACACATAAAGCACATGTTTTCCCTCTTAGCCCTGTCATATTGCTCAGTAGGTAGCTTGGGGCATCGTGAACTTTGTGTCTTAATAAAAATTTTGTTTTTCCCCATAATTATTTTCTTCTTTAATTTAGTGGTATTGACATGTTTGAGGGGTTGATCCGTCTCCATAGGAGTGATGTTTATGGTCCTCATAGATCTATGCATATTTGATCACCTCCTCGAAGGTTTTTGGTGTGTTCCTTCTTACTTTTCTATTTATGGCCTTATCTAAAGCCTCTTAAAAACTCCTTGGTCTTCTAAAAGTCATTGTAGCGGGATACGTAGATAGATAATGGCCTACCTCTTTGTGTAATCATATTCCACTCATCCCAATTCCTCTCTTCCTCATTCTCATAAAGAAAATCTCTCAAGAAAAGAGTCTCAAACTGATTCAAGTTAGTAGGGATGGAGTTTGCCTCCTTGAGACTCATCCACCACTTATAAGCATGTGATCCAAGAGAGAGAGACTGAGTTCAAGCACACAATACTCAAGTGGTGACCTTCAATTGATGGAATTCATTCTACTTTTGCAAAAAAGTGTAGACTTTATACTTATTTCTCTCATGGATATCATCTGTAAATGCTGGTGGTTTGAGTTCTTTCAGAAGGGGACTCTCCCAAGAGATCTCTCTCTTTTGTTGCCATGTTGGAGGATATCCTTCCTAGCCATCTTAGATGTATGAAGAGTAGGAATTTCTCTTTCCGTCCTAGTTGGGAATGAGGTGATCGAAGTTTCTAAAGAGACCATTTGAGTCTTAAGTTGTTCTACAAAAGAGTTCATGCTACCAATGACCATCTCTATCTTGAGGGTTTGGTATCTGAGCTCATTGAATTTTTTGTGAGTCACAAACTCATCATGAAGCTCCCTGTAGGAGTACTCTGTTGATATATTTAGGTAGTGATGTGTGTGAACACACTAGGACCACCGGGGCACTTTTTTCCCTCTTTAGGAGGTTTTTTTTCCCCGGCTTGTATATACGCCTATATCCCTAATGGGTTACTTATCTTTGTACATTCTAGTGGTAATACATTCAGTATTGTGTGTTGTGATCCAAGCTTCTTCTTCTTCCTTGTGATGTTTGCATGCTTCTGCAGACATGTAACTCCAACAATTGGTATCAGAGCAAGTCACCGCTTCATCTATGGCATCGTCGACACCCCTCTACTCACAGTCTCAAAATCGCATGAAATTTGGTGAGCATACTCAAGGTGATTAGTAGATAAAAACAACTTCGCTTTGTGGTGTTGAAATCGTTGTTGGCCTAAGTGTTGGTTTGCCCCAACACTTCCATAGGGAAGTGGTAGCAATTGCAACTCCTACACCTGAGTCCAAAATAGCCTTGGTTGTGTAACCTTGATGAGTGATAGGGAGATATATGTTTCCTTCTTCTCCTTCACTCATGTCACCTATCTTATCCAAAGGCATTGCTGGCACTATTTGATGTGATCCTACTTGGGAATGAGATTTAGCTACTTCCAACACTTGATTGGCTATGTGTTTCCACAACTCTGGCTTAACCTTGAGTAGCTCCTCTAAAGTAAGATTGCACTGTGCTTTGATGTTCTTTACTACCTCCATATTTCTAGGCAAGATAGAGTTTTCATTCCTTACCATGATCATGGGTGGTATCATATAGGTGGACTTTGCTTCCCATGGAAATGTGAAATGAGGCAAATCTTGTAAGGAATTAAACTCAAAGTCTAATCATTCACTAGACGGGGTGTCCTCTTGTTCTCCATAAATAGAAGGAATTGATAATGTAGGTCATCCACAATTTCAATGGGAGGAGGATTTTCACTTTCTTTAGCCCATTTCTCTTTTTGACCCTCTCTTAGAAATTCTTGTGAGTACAAAGGAAATTAAAAATGAACAAGTGACTGATACATCAAAGAACATTACAACGTGTGTGTACTCTAAAACTAATTGGAAGAGTAAAGGAATCAAATTCATTAACCTTAGGTCAGGCATACACATAGGAAAGGTTGATCAACAAAGCCTCAAATCATCTATAGCTAGTGTCAATCTCATGGCTAGATCTTGGTCTCAATAGTTGAGTGATTATCCCTACATAATAAGCTTAAACACCAGTGACTCAGAGATGTCTTTCAATATGGAAGACCTGTAGGGAGTTCAATAGTAGGTCAACCAAACATATTACCTCACAATGCAATTTTGTCACTTCACTCGAGCCTGCCCCTATAGGGAATACTATCACATGCGCCAATAACTCCTCTTGTCCTATCATGGGAGTTGGGAAGATCATTTTGACTACTGTTGATATTAGTTCTTTCACTTTGTTGGATGCTTTATTTGTGTTCAAGGATCAAGAAAAATCTGTTATCAGTTTTTGCATTAGCCAAGAGTTTTGGTTGTGAAATTTGTTGATGACTGATGTACAGTTCATGATCTATCAAATGACGACATGATTATTGCTTCTTGCATTTTATGTCGTGGGTTGTATAAGCTCATAGACTATGAAAAATCTATGAATGATTCAGCATGTGCAGTACACGATTCTCAGGCTATGTCAGATGCAAAGCTTTGGCATGCACACTTTGGTCATCTGAATTTTGCTAGTTTGCTACGCCTATAGAAATCTGAAATGGTGTACTCTTTGCCCAAACTTGAGGCACCCGAAAAACATGTCTGTGAAGGCTGTATTTTGGGCAAAATGCAGTGTTCCCCCTTTCCAAAAGATGGTTCACTTCGAGCTACTCAAAAATTACATCTTGTTGACAATGATGTTTGTGGTCCTATGCATACACCCTCTTTTGGAAACTATCTTTACTTTGTGACTTTCATTGATGATTTTTCCAGGCATGCATGGATATATCCATTGAAAGCAAAGTCTGAAGTATTCAAGTGCTTGAAATATTTTGTTGGTTTTGGATGAAAATCTATCAGCGTGTAAAATGGGCACCTTCATTCTGATCAAGGGGGGGAATATACATCTTCTGACTTTAATGCATTTCTGGATGAACGTGGGATAAAACATCAGTGTACACTATCGTATACACCTCAACAAAATGGAGTTGCTAAATGGAAGAACAGGGCACTCATGGAGATGGTGAGGTGTATGGTCAAGAGTCAGGCTTTACCACATAGTTTCTGGCTTGAGGCTATCATGTGTGCATCATATGTACTTAATAGGTGTCCCATTAAAGCACTGCAATCTATCACTCCATATGAGGCTTGACATGGTCTCAAGACATTTGTTGCTCATCTACATTTTTTTGGTTGTCTGACATATGCATTAGTGCCTGAACAACATCGTAGGAAATTGGATGATAAAGCAGTAAAATGTATTTTTGTTGGGTACACTTCTAAAAGCAAAGGCTATCATTTGTATCATCCACATACTAAATGCATTCTGGTTAGCCATGATGTTGTGTTTTGTGGAAGATGTTATTCAACCTTTACTTTCATGTATGAAGGAGACATTTGTTAGCTCCAAAGACATGTATGGTACTTTGCTTCCTCTTTTTACAGGTGGATAGTCTAGTGCTAGTCCTATTGAGGCAACCTCTCAGCCTTTATAGGTTTCATGTGATGATGCTGATCATTCTATTTCTGATGCTGATTTGCATGATGCACTTGTTGATGAGAGTTGATATTGATAAGCCAAAGATAATGCCAAAATGACTAATGTAGACTTTGCATGACAACAAATTAGATGCACCTATATCATATCATACTCGTTCAGACTCTCATAGTGCCTCTTTTGCATTAGATTGTTATGCTATGGCTGCCTCTAGTCTCTCTGATGAGACTGAGCCTGTTTTTTTTTATGAAGCACAAAATTCTGAACAGGGCCATTGGCACTAAGTGGGTATACAATCTGACGCGTAAACCTGATGGAACAGTTGACAAGTATAAAACTAGGATTGTTGCAAAGGGTTATGCGCAAGAAAGAGGCATTGATTTTGATGAAACCTTTGCACCTACTTGCTGAATGACTATTATTCGTAGCATCTATGCACTTCCAACTCATCATGGTTGGAATGTACATCAATTGGACATTAAAACAACATTTTTGAATGGTGACTTGCATGAACAATTGTATGTTTTTCAACCTCATGGCTTTGTGCAAAAAGGGCATGAAAACCAAGTGTGTAGGTTAAAGAAGGCATTATATGGTTTAAAGCAAGCACCACATGCTTGATATGAAAAGATACATGCCTATCTGATTGCACATGGTTCTGAAAGCACCTTATATGTGAAGCATGCTAATGATGTGCTTCTGATTGTTGTTCTGTATGTTGATGACATGCTGCTCACTGGTCCTCATGAGAAGCATATTTGTTGAGTTCAAGGCTGATTTGCATGCCTCATTTGAGATGTCTTATTTGGGGCATTTGCATCATTATTTGGGCATTCAATTTATGCAAGTTGATGGCAAAATAGCTTTATGTCAAACAACATTTATTGACACATTATTGCAGTGTCTTGGCCTTGAAGATTGTAAACTTATTGCCATCCTATGGAGACAGGTCTATGATTGAGTCTTCATGATGTTGGAGATGCACTTGATGATGTTCTCTATTAGCAAGCCATGGGATGCTTGATTTACTTATGCATTACTCAGCCAAATATTCAGTTTGTTTTCTCACAAATGAGCAGGTTTATGCATTGCCTAGGTGTCAAGCATTGGCAGGCAATTACGCGCATCTTTCCCTACTTGAGTGGTATTCGATTACTTGGGTTGTTTTATCCCAAGGGGGGATCACTATCGCCCGATTTGCATGCTTTTTTTGACTCTGATTGGGATGGTTGCTACGACACTCGTGTATCCACTAGTGGTTTTTGCTTCATGTTTGGTAGCTCATGCATATCTTGGCTGAGAAAGGAGCATCCTACTGTGGCCACTTCTAGTTGTGAGGCTAGGTATAGGGCATCTTTCATAGTGATTGTTGAGTGTGTGTGACTCAGATGAATTATGGCTGATTTGGGTGTTGGTCAATCTTCTGCCCCCACCATCTTCACTGACAGCCAGAGTGCATTGGCAGTTGTGAGGAACCCTATGTTCCATGCTCGCACTAAGAACATTGAGGTGCACTATCATTATGTCAAGGAGAGGTTCTCTATTGGAGAGATTAGCTTGGCATATGTGCCCACGCAGGAGAACATTGCAGACCTTTTCACAAAAGCTCTGCCTAGGGAGAAGTTTGAAGCTTTCCACAAAGCTTTGGGCTTACTTCCTTTTGTGGATTGATTCCACATAGCTTGGCACTTCCTTATACATGAGTGCCAGCTCCTTGTTCACCGCATCACTCCCAAGGGGGATTTGTTGATATATTTAGGTAGTGATGTGTGTGAACACACTAGGATGTCGGGGCACTTTTTTCCCTCTTTACGAGGTTTTTTTCCCCCAACTTGTATATATGCCTGTATCCCTAACGGGTTACTTATCTTTGTACATTCTAGTGGTAATACATTCAGTATTGTGTGTTGTGCTCCAAGCTTCTTCTTCTTCCTTGTGATGTTCACGTGCTTTTGCAGTTGTGTAACTCCAACATACTCTTCCTCTTGCTTGGCCTCTTCCTCTTTCCCGGCCTCTGCCATCCTTTGATCTAATGCCTCTAGATTTTGTTGCTTAGGTAGAGAAGTGTGTTTTAATGGTTATTTACCCTTAGTTTCCATGTTTAAATTCCCCCAAATGTATAACTAGAGTGTTTAAATAAAATGGGAGTGAACTTTATATAGCAAGAAAGAGAGAAATGACACAAGAACACTTCCTTCATACAATCCAAGTTGTTCCAAGCAAAGTTGAAGTGATCTTGGAAGTGATGAAGCTCTAATTTGAACTCCTCACCAAGCGCAAAGGAAAATCTCCTCCAAATTGAAGTTTTGCTTGATGATTAACAACAAAATTTAGGAGAGTAGCTTCAAAAGGAGACAAGAATCACTCGAATCTGATCTTTGAGCTCCAAGCTATGGCTTGGGAAAGGTAGAAAGATAGGCGTGGGAAGGTGGAATGGAAATATTCATGGAGAGGTTACTCCATAAAATCAAACGAAGTATCCCATAAGAGGTCCTTCACCTATTTTTTCTGCTCTATCCCATCAATCACATCCCGTACTACATGTGTGCATAGTTGCTTGCTCAATCTCACCTCAATCTTTCCTCCAAAATGGTTCAAGAAGTGTGCAAAAAAATCAATTTGTAAATGCTCTTTTTACCTTCTCCCTTAACTCAATTCGTGGATGTGTAGAGAGCCTCTTCACATAATCTCTCAGAGGGCGATGTATTATCCCACATGATCGAAAAAATGTGCTTTTTCTAGGTGCAAATGGAGAGGCTCGCTTCTCCTTTGCTATCCAAGAGGGGAGGAAGAGAGGAGGAGGAGGAGGAGGCAATGCCCTCACAAAAATGTGGAGCAATAAGAGGTTTTACAACTTATATGGTTCAATATTGATATCAATGGGTCTATGTTTAAAGAAGAATGCCTAACTCTCTTGTAAGTTTGTAGTATGAATGCATATGTGAATGTAGTTAATGTTGATTGTATTGAGCAGTGGTCAAGGTGCCTTTAGTTCCTTAAAAAATGTTAGACATTAAAAATTAATATTTATTCCATTGAACCGTCTTAAGACAAAGATGGGGATGGAGGTATTTCTCCTTCCTACATGTTTATAATGTCTTCCATCAATCTCATCCCCCACCTTAAACACAAGTTGGAAATCAAATATTGTAACACCTTGAAGAGATGATCCCCATCAACATGGGGTCTCACCTTCATAAATTGACCTTTGATTTGTCGTTTTCGTAACACCTTCAAGAGATGAACCTCGGGAACATCTACTTTGCAAGACGCATGGAGTACAATATGCTACTCTTTTGCAAAATATGAAGAGCATGAATGATATTCTCATTGACCGTGTAGTTTCCAAACGGTTTACAACCACAAAATATGCAACAATTTTTTAATAAATAACTAAAAATAAATCAATCAATTACTTTCATTTCCATATATATATATATATATATATATATATATATATATATATATATATATATATATATATATAACATATGTTTCATGTTGAGGTGGAGAGGGTGTGATGTAAACATAATTGACCCCTTGGACGAAGATACATAGTTCATGTGCCACTTGTGGCTTGAGATGAACCCCTATACATATAGGACAAGAGGGATCCATTGGTGTGTATTTATCATAAATTCCATTTTAAGTTTAAAAAATTATGAAAAAAATATATGTATGATAAGCATGATGTTTTATACAATGCATATATATCATCCTCCGTTACACCATACTCTTTAAATTTCTTCTTTTCCCTTTTTCTTTAGAGAGGTTGACCTTATGATCTACTCTCACACCTATGAGACCCCCTTGATCCTAAAAATTAGAGATTCACATCGATTCGGATTGGTAAGACTTGAACCTTGGACCATGTGATAGGGTTTCAAGAGTGTTTACCAAACGACCACACCTCTTTGAGTTTTATTCTCTTAAGTATCAAAAGAACAATTGTACAAATGAAGGTCATAGCACCCATGAGACCCTCCATATCCCATAAATCAAGGATTAGATTGTCGAAGCATTACAATGAAAGGGCTTCCCAAAAGGCATTTAGTTTCAACGACCCAAAAACATTACACGAATAGACTAGCCACACCGACCTAGGTATGTGCATCAGCTCTGAGAGGTTGAACACACTTCCTCAAGAAGTGAGTGCCCAACCAACTCACCTACGGATTTTGGACTCCTCTTATTTTCTATATCAAGTTTGTTTGTTGTGTATTAATCATTGTGGTGGACCTCTTCACATATTTATTTTCAAAGATGTTGTCAATTGGTTTTCGAGATAACATAAAGAATGACAACGTTTCTCTTTTTCACATATCTTTTTCGGACGATAGATGGAGAAGGCCCATGAAATTCCAATCTCTTGAGGGCCAAAACTTATGGCATAACTTTTTCACGTTCCATTTTTTTTTGAGAGTACAATGAATTGGAAAGACGCACACACTTAACCTCGTAAGGTAGAGGCACCCATCTTGGGGAATTTCATGGACACCGATCTTTGGTAACTCATGGATATGTCCAGCCAGGATTTGAACTCAAGACATCCTCCTATAGATTCAAAGCATCAACCACTAGGCTATGCAGGCTTGGACTTCACATTCTATTTTTAAGGTGTTACATAGTATACTATTATTGAAATTGAAGTTAGTACTATTATACACATGAATGGGCATAATAATCATGTACATAGTGTTCATGGGATCCCTCATCTCTTATAAAGGAAAGGATAAACAACCAACTCTTCAAATAAGAGACTTGGAATGCTACTTAAAAGGTAAGGCTAAACATCCAACAAATCAAATGCATGTGGTCTATTCTCCTCACTCATAGGCTTTTTGTCCAAAGACTATGTAACCACCTAGCCTAAGGCTATTTAGTTCATTGCTTGAAGGAAAAAGTTCATTTTCTTTAAGGCACACAAGGATATGAGGGTTGAATCCTTGCTTAGGAGCAAGGAGCATTACCATGTCCAAACTACTGAATTCCAATGGACTTTTTTTAGTTCATTGCTTGAAGGCCAAAGTTCATTTTCTTTAAGGTACACAAGGATATGAGGTTTTAATCTTTTCCTCCTAAGAAAAGAACATTAGCATGTCCAAACTACTGAATTCCAATGGACCTTTTTTGTAATTTCATATTAAAAAGTTAAGTTAAAATAAGTAAGTCTCAAAAAAAAAAGATATGCTTTTGATTTGTATTGTTGTTGTCTAGCATAGTCAACATGTTCAAAAAAGACCTACCAAAAAGTGCCCATTGCAATTTGCAATAGTCAAACATGCTCACAACCAAAAAGTGCCCTTTGCAATTTGCAATAGTCAAACATGCTGATTTCATTTGAGTGATTATAAGAGCACAATCGATGTATGTGATATCAGGATCTCCTCACTTTTGGATTTTCTTCATCACTATTGTAGGTCATATTCATTGTGTACATTATCTTTATGGCATTTACACTAGTATACAATGGAGAGGAATCATATCTTCACATTAACCCCCTAGTCTTTTCATACATGCACAAGCAAAGGAATCATATCTTCAAATTAACCCACATGTGAAAATAGTAGTATAAGGTCAAGGAGAGGAATTATATCTTCATATTGACCCACATCTGACATGGGGCAAGGGAGAAGACATAATGGTGAAAACTCAAACTCAATTAATTGATAACATATAAATCTCTCTCTCTCTCTCTACACACACACATAGCTAATCCTTACATCACATACTGATAAGTACACGTATACAAGTTCAATTCATTGTATGTGGAAATTATGGTGGGAATCCCTAATTTTAGTTTAGAAATTAAAGGGTGTAGCCTCCGTCCTCATAGTCTATATAAAGGTTAGATTGGATGAACATTGAGACACACCTCTTCATCTGTGTATATTTTTATGTATCAATGATTCTCTAGTCCACATATTAATATTAAAACCATCTTAGCACCTTGTGAGTAAGTACATGGAATATTGCAAGTTTAAGATTCTTTTCTTTTTAGATCACTCCTCATAGAATTATCTGCATTGATTTTTGGGTCTCAAAATTGAGGAGATTAAAGGATGATTTATACCCATTTGTACTTTTGCATACAAAATTTTGTAAGAAACTTGCATATGGCTACATTTAGCTCCGGTTTAATGGAGCTAAAACCTTTTTCTAAGATCTCAAGCATCAATCTCAAGAAAATTTGATGCCCCTTTAGTGCTCTCCAAAAAGGAACTTTCACAAAACAATTGATGGACCAACAAAGAAACCCAGATAGCATATGTAATAAAAAAACGATCCCCTTCATACCCCAAAAGTGAGGGTTTAGCACTTCACATACTATCAAACTCATGAGAGAGAGAGAGAGCAACCCTCTTTTTAGTTCATGATAAACGAAGTCCAAGGGAGCTCTTTATGGCCTCTTATTTCTAGGAATCCACCCTATTGTATGAGATTTCGCTCTTTTCTCATTGATTTATAATCAAAACCACTCCATATCGCCCCACCCAGATAAATCCAAGGAAACATCAACTTATGTAGGCTATCCCTTTGCTTTCTAGGGTCCAAAATGAGTGTTTTCAAGTGTGCAACAAATATTCAAGGTCCTTCTTTATGATTTTGAGAAAAGTATTCCAAAAATTGCATAGATGTCATTCAAGAGAAAAATTGAAAGAGGACAACTTGATTTAGTACATGAGAGCAAGAAATCAACCAGTTGAATTTTGGAGTCAAAGGCTTGAAACATAAAAGAAACTTCCAAACCAAAAAAAAAACTTATATATCGATTTTGATATTTCTTAGCACTTCTCATCAATTTCTTTTGTAATATTATCAAGCCCTCTTGTTCTTCCTGCTCCATGATACAAACCATACCAAACATCCCCTCCCCAATCTACAAAAAAGAAAGGAAACTCAGCTTCTATAAGTTTATATTTCTAGAGCCCAAAATTAAGTGTTTTGAAGTTTGTCACCAATCTTTGAGAATCCTCTTCATTGTTTTGTGAGATAATTACAAAAAAGTACACGAAACTCAATTTAAAGAAGATGGAAAGAGGACTAATTGGGTGACTACATGTAAGCAAGATTTCAGAAAGAATATGGTGGATTTTTGGAGACAAATGAAAATCCAATTCTTATATATAAGTACACTTCCAAATGAAAAAAAACACGCACAAAAGTACCCCCTTATGTCTCTCTTTTTGAATTTTGAGGACTTGGGACCAATTTCTTTTGGTAGTTTCCAAGGTAAATAAAAAAAAGGAATGGGGGTCAAGGCTTAGTGGCAATAGTTCAAGGGGAAGTAGTCACAATTTGCATGAATATAGATCTAATGCATCGCATGAGCATGGATCAAGTCAAAATTTATGAAGTGAAAATATACCAAAAGTTAGATCGACTCGATGATAGGCTTCAAAACATAACATAGAGAATATAGTCAAGAGGCTACTGCCCATAAGGAGGAGGAAAAGAAGTAATAAGAAAATTAAATCAATTTGATCCAAAATCCATAGGAATCTAGAACCCCTAATTTTAGAATCCAATACATTGTTTGGAATGGTTGTTGCCTCCACACTCAAAAGAGAGTCTACTGATCTTGTGCAGAATGAATAATGTTCATTTACTACTGTTTGCAATTATGATCCATCTCCTCATGAGCAATGTATGTATGCACTAGACTCAAATGTTTGGTACTTCGATAGTGGAGCAACCAAACATATTACCTTACAACACAGTTTCTTCAGTTCACTTGAGCCTACCCCTACACAGAATACTGTCACATGCACCAACAACTCCTCTTATCTTCTCATGGGATTTGGTAAGATCATCCTATCTAGTGCTGATGGTAGTTCTTTCACATTGTCAGATGCTTTGTTTGTGATAGGGATCAAGAAAAATCTATTGTTAGTTTGAGCATTAGCCAAGATTCGCTTGGTTGTCAAATTTGTTGATGACAGATATACAATTCATGCTCTATCAAATGGTGATGTTATTATTGCTTCTAGAATTTTATGTCATGGGTTGTCCATAGAATCTTCTTCATTCATATCCTTACTCTCCAACTATTTTTGGAGATAAGCAACATGAAACTCATTGCTTTCCTAGTATAATGTGGTAAGTGTATCCCAAGCATCCTTTGATATTTTACAAGAGCAAATATGCGGGATAATGGCACATTTGATAACCAAAGCTATCAATGCATGTGCCTGATCATCTCTGCCATCCCATCAAAGTTGCTCTATAGTAGGTGCAATAGCAATCTTATCACAAATAAGAACCTAAAGATCATCATCTTCAATGCCATCTGCATCACCTTCAATAAGTATATTTGCAGGTGTAGTAGGGCATTTTTCAATACCTTGCACAATAGTCCTTTTGCAACCAATACATGATGCATCATATATGCCCTCAATGGGTAATTGGTACCATCCAACTTGTCCTCAACAACCAACATATGGAATACGTCATTGCTTTCAGCCATGGCCACTGACTAAAATACCCTGATGCCAAAAATTGATTGTATCTCAAATTTCCAGCTCAACCAATTGATAGGGTAAACCACTTGTAGACTCCCCTAGGCCTTTTTCCCAAAAAGTATTGGAAGTGATTAAACCCATAGATATGTTAATAAGATAGGATTGAAAAGCTCCCTATTTATCAAGAGAAGATAATGATAGAAATAAGGATGTGGTCTTGATTCATTCTATAGAAATAATAGGAATAGCATCAACTCAAGAATATTCTCATAGAATGTAGAGTACTTAAGGCATCATTATGACTTGGGCCCAAAGTTTACAAGTGGTGGATTCACATAAAGAATCAATATGATATCAAAGACTTTATGTAAATTTAAATTCCTTCTCAAGAAGTGGTTCTTCTCAAGAATGAAGAGAAATGAATTAGGAGTAAAAGCGCAAAGTCATATAGGAATTTCTTTTATCCATTTACATTCCTCACTGTAAAATAATTAATCATCAAGTTGAAACTTCTTAATGATTTTTACAAAGTACAAGGATTCATATGAAAATTAGTTTAAAACATCAAAGATGACATGAAGAGAAATGCACTAAATGCTTCTGAAGATTTGATTAGGCATACAAAAATACATGAGCATCATACATGCCAAGATGCACTACTCTTAGCAAAATATATTGAAACCAAACCCTTTTATAGTGGAAATAGAAAGGCTAAGCCAATGAATAAAAAGATCAAACCTTCCAAGAAGCACAAAGCTCCATGCTTAAGGCTGGATCTTGGAAAACTATAATGGGCTTAGAAGGATAATATATGCTCCAAGTACGCTACATGAACCATTGAAGCATTAAATCAAAAGGATTTACAAGCAAAGGAAGTGAAGAAATGGAGCTAGCAAGAAGACATAGAGCATATATGCTGCAAATGTCCAATTTAGTTTTCTTGATGAAATCATAAAATTTTAGTATAAATGGAACTTTTTGTACACAATCCTTGTATAGACATCAAGGGTATTTTTTTAGTATATTGATAGATAATTAAGAATCTACCAGCTAGAATTTTTTTGCTTTCTCTAATCCTCAAGTAAGAAGTGATATTAGTTTTACAAAGTTGGTACATAATTTAGTTGATTTGACTTGCACGAGAAATTTTTATCATTTTTATATCTTTGCACTTGAAGTAGAGACTCTTTCTTGTACTTCATGTCACTTTGCTTCTCACTTCACATGTTCCTATTTTTTCTTGGAGTATGAGACATTGATCCTTGATGTCTTTGTGCTATCTTCTATGTTATTGATAGTTTTAGCTTGTCTTATGCATTAATGTGGTCATTAAAGTTATATGCATATACTTGCATATATTCTTTTTGGATTTCTAGAGCTATACCAAAGATGATGGGATTTGCTTCATTTTTTATTTGGGATATGAACATTTTCAAGTTGATGGATCTAGAGAATTCATTGATTGCATTCATTAACTTGAGTCATCATGATCTTGAACGATTATCTTCATGAGCCATAATTTCCTTGATTCTTTTTCAACTTGAGCCATTTTTAAATTTGAGCCATACTTGGCTTGCCCCATTGCCCAAGCCATCATGATCTTGACCTATGATCGTCTTGAGATGTTTTTTGCTTGAGAAATTGTGAGATAGAGTTGTCGGAGGTGTCGTGGATTTGACATTCTTACTATTTTGTTTGCATACAACTTTGTTTGCAATTTTTTGATTTGCATCCTCCTAAAATTTACAAATTGAAGGTGTTGATCCCTTGTGCTAGAAGATCAAACACCTTTTGGCACTAATGTTGGAAGTTATCACTTATCCTAGGCAACTTGGGTGAGGATCACGTTGAAGAATAGGTATGTGAATTTGATTTCATAGGTGTTGTTGAATACAAGCAAATTTATCCCTTTTTCACTTTGGTCATTATACTCTTATTTTGACCTCTCTCAAGTGGTGGTGAGAAGTTCGGGTAGAATGCATGGACAGCTAGAGTAAAATCTTATTTTTCTTCTTCACTCATACCTTATTTTTCAGGCCATGATTTCTCATGTCGTTGTCCATCTTTTGAACTTAAAGTCTTGAATTGCAAGATTGCAATTTTCTCATACATAATTGGTCCCATACATTGATCCATCAATTGATATCATCCATTAATAAAAGAGTGACTCCCCTTTGGTAATATAGAAGATGATTTCTTAAGTTGCAAGGAGAAGAGTTTTCTTCTCAAACGTTAGATATTAAGTGACTAAGTTCACATTTGGGTTTTGTCCCTTTGGTGGATATTAGATTACAAGATTGTTGTGAAAATTTCATGTTTGAAGAAAGTGTGGATTTTGGAATATTTTGATAAATTAGGAGAATTCTTGCCTCATAAAAAAAAACACAGCTTATTTTAGATCCAGCATTTTTCTCGATTCAAGTGATTTCGAAATTGAGCCAAAAATCATGGAAATATTTGAATACATGTAGAGGTTATTTGAGGATAAGGAGAACATAGCAAAGGTTCAAGGAGTGTATTCTACCTCTTTGATATATCTTCTTATGAATGCACTTGGTGAAATTATATACTTAGATATTCTAAAGAGACATGTAAATGGATTGATAAATCTACAAGGAATCGCGCCACATGAGTATATTATGATCGAATTTGAAGGAGCTAGCTACATAGATAAAGAAGAGACAATGTATGAAGTCTATGAAAAAATTACAAAAATGAATTCCTTTGGTGTAGTGCTGACAAAAAGGTCATTTTTTAAGAATGAATCATCAAAGAATTTAATCTAGAAGGAGCCTCTTTGCCTAGGATAAGTCAACGATCATAAAAATATCAAAGATCACATGAACTTGCACAATGCTTCATTGATAGAAATCCACTTGTTGAAAGATATTGAACCTTTTATGTGGTCTCATAGGCCAAACTTTGTAGTAGTATATTAGCTCAAATATCCAAAGCTAATCTTTGGCATGCCCACATATAAGACTAAGAACCAAAATCAATACAAGTTATCCATCAAGATAGGAAACACAAGTACACATACATAAGACAACTAATATTTTCATTGAAAAAGGAAGGGACCACAAACCAAGCATAAGTACATATCACGAGAAGCAAAAGTCGAAACCAAAAGAAATGAAAAGATTCAAGAGGATATACACTTAAGTTTGCCTCAATAATCAATATTTTCAATATTTATTAAGAGTGCAACCCACATGAACAAAATCCTCATTTATTTGATATGCATGATAGGGAACCTAGACCTCAACTAAGAGATCCTCGTGTATCCAAATATGTAGCGATACAACACATTCATAGTACCACATCCCCTAGGTGTAGGCTACCACTTAAGATGATCTTAAGCCAGTAGGTACATAAAGAATGCCTTTGATGGCATTTGAGATCCTGATCATTTCGTGGAGTTTAAATAGATATTGATTACTAAATAAATGGATGGCTTGTTCACTAAATATCTATTCTTCATTCATATGCTCAATCTCCAAATGTTTTCAAAGGTAAGAAACATGATCCTCATTTCTTGCCTTGTATAGTGTGGCAAGAGTATCCCACACATCTTTGGCTATTTCACATGAGTGAATGTTAGGGATAATGGTTCCTTTGATAGACAAAGTTGTCAATGCATGTGCATGTGCATGTGCATCTTTGCCATCTCAACAAAGCTGCTTATATAGTAGGTGCAATAAGAATTGCAGTAGGACTATGAACATGAAGATCATTGCAACAGAATGACCACCACGTGCTAGAGAGATGACTCTCCTCCCAACCAAATGCCTCTATATATATCGCTCTCTAGGGGACTGCCTTCTTGGGTAGGTGGATACTAACCATCCATGTGTCAGCCATGTAACTGCATGTGCACCAAGTGTCCCCATCAACTCGAGTTAACTCAAGTGGATGCTTCTAGAAGGCTCTAGATCTCTTTGGGAAAAATACTCTCCCCATGTCGCCCATGGGGATTGAACCCAAGACCTCCTCCTTCACATCCTTGAGACTTAACCACTAAGCTAAGTGGATCACTTGTTCACAAGAGCACAAGACCTCCTAGGAAGTCTAAACTCGAGATCTTTGGTCATACACACGGATGATCAAACGGTCTCTGATTTCAGATCCGTCTGAACTGGTCAGATCCTTAGATCATAGACTTACTTTATTACATTCTTCCCCCCTTGGAAAATATTTTCATCCTCGAACATAGAGCTATATAACTACTGTAAGCAACTCCCGAGCCTCATGTTCTAAAACTAGAAGAACATGGTCATGTTCTAGAACTGGAAGAACATGTCTCATCTCTGTGGTGGCATCCCTACCCAAATGATTCAAAACACTGTCTCATTTTGCACTTTGATGAACTGGACAAAGTACAAACTAGTGAAAGAATAACAAGGGTGGATCTGAAAACATCCCTAGCCAATTCATAGTTCCTAGATGTGCAATCTAGGCCCAAACATGTGAACTGGGTGGATTCAAATTACTAGTCCATTTCTGGGCATGACTGGTGCATGGACTTAGTAACGAAGGTGGGATTCTTATCCCTTGCAAGACTTTGAGAACTCTTGATTGAATTTGTTTTGGAGAACTTGAAGTTTGGTTGTTCCAAACATCTAACTTGGATGTTTAATATACAATGGTTAACTCCTATCCAATAGTTACTTGATTTTTTTTTTCACCCGACTAGAGGACTACTTTGTCCTAATGAGTTTAAAAATCCTATGTAAACTGTAGGAGAAAGTTTACCATTTTCTTTGAGTCAACCATACTATAACTTGACCAATTCAAATTCAATGAAAATTTTCCAACTTAGGATACTTTTCTCATAGTCTTGAGCTAAAAGTTCTTGGGAATTGTCAATCTGCTGAGCAATTCCTAACTTCTCTATTCTAGAGTATAGTGGACTCTAGGAAATCATTTATGCTATAACTTGAAGCAAACTCAAATGAATAAATCAATGTTGAACTTATCATCTTTCGAGTTTTGAAAAGGTTCTTGTACAAAACATCTATTTAGGATGTTTAATTTAGTTACCTATATGCCACTAACCCTTGACTTTTGTGAAAAGAATCAGATACTATATCTGAGTCAAATCCAAAAGATTCGAAAAGTGGAAAAGAAAGAATTAAAACTCTGTTCAACCAATTTCAAACTTTGAAGATACGTAAACTTGCTATGAGTCAAAGTCTAGATGACTTAGGACTTTAACTTCTCAAAGATATGTTTCAATAGGATATTGAAGCACTTTTTCTTATCTTTAAGAGAAATAAGATGGATTCTCAAAAAAGATTCAAAGAAATCGAAAACATCATCCAACCACAAGATACTAGTGTGGTCTCTAACATCAATGTGTCGACCCACTGAAGTTCTATTGATGAGTTTTGTATGTAAATAATGCTTCACTTGACAGGTCACATTCAGTCTTTCTGACTCCTTACTAGGAATGCGATTCTTGTGCATTTCTTTGACTCAAAAGAGTGAATTTACCAAGTTACACTAGGAACTTGGTGCTTGACTTAGTCAATCAAATCCTTGGTTGAAAAGATTAACTCAAAATCAAAGTCCAACTTTTTTCAGAAATTTATCAAATATTTCTGATCGATAACACTTAAGCTTGAAGTGGTCTAAGAAGATCTTGGAAGTTACTTACTTCATATCTTCAGTTTCCTTGATCTTGAAGTTATCTTGAAGTATCTTGAGATACTACTTTTCTCCTTCTTGAATTAAACTCCTTATTAGAAGTCTTAATTCTCTTGAGGATCAAACTTAACTTCAAGATCCAAACTAGGACTAAACGATAATTATCATTCCACGGTCCAATGTCCCATACCATCTTTCCTACATCAATCTGAGTATAAAATTTGGTGTCCCATACCACCCTATTTTATATTCACATTAATGTGTGGGTGATACTTATCCTAAAGTCAAAACATCTCTTGATAGAGTACCTTCTTGCTTCAATTCTTTACAAAAATTTTGAAGTTTCAGGCATTACCTCTAACTAGATATTCTAGGTTTTGATTCCTTCACATGATCGTCTCACAATCATGTGCTTTGTCTTGGAAACTTGAAAACCTCTTGATAGAATATCAATTCTTCTTTGCTAGGGTTTTCAAATGAAAAACAATTAGAATTCCAAGTACTTGAATTTTCATAGATTCAAGCTCAATTGGTTTATTCTTGACCAATTTGTAGTGACAAGAGTTCTTTGACTTCTTGTCTTTAGATTCCTTCTTTACTGATGCTTTAGGTACCTATCTCGAACGAGACTTTTACATGAATCTCTCTACTGCTTAAGTATTAAGCATCCGCTCATGCTTTCTAGATTTGTACCAAAATCCCTTTAAGGATAGGCAAACATTATGTTTTACCTTCCATAGACTTAAGTACCATCTTCATAGTTGCAGACTACATTCTTGGAATTTCTTCACTCTGTTCAAACTTGGAACAGCTTACTCTTTTCACACTTTTCCATGGGATAAATTGAACGTGAGTGAATAATTCCCAAAAGGAATTTTTATTACCAATGCTTGGGAAATCTATGAAGTAATTACAATCGCACATTCTTTGGACAATCATGGCCAAGCTTAATCAAGTCTGGTTGATCTTGCGACTATCTTTATCTTTAAGATCTCTTAAACTATCAAAAGCATCTTTTTTTGCTTACCCATGGGATTTTAGAGATCTTTCTCCCACTAAGTCCAAGCATACAATGATGCTTCTCAGATTCCAAAGCTAAGAATCTTTGATATACCTTTAGCTTATATCACTATTTGGACGTAAGTACGAAGACTAGTAGTTTGGCAATTACTGGGAACTACTATTAATAAACTTTTCTTGAAAGATTCTAATCTCACATCTAGGGAGATTTTGTCTTTCAAGAACTTTAGATTCTTGCCAAGGAATCAAGTAATACTAAGCCAATGATTCATCTTGGAATCTTTTGCTTTACTAGAATAATCTCTCTAAAAGAAATCTTGACTATTGAACAAGAAGAAGACTTAAGGCTTTATTACTTGTCCAAAAGATATTCCTTTTTAACCAAGAAAATAGTTAACCAGACTATTTTCTTTGTTGGCTTATCTTTAGGAAGTAGCTTAATTCCTAAAGATTACTTTGATATATCTTTTAGGAAAATATCTTGATTCCTAAAGATTACTTGGGTTTCTTCTTTAAGCTCTACTTAGCTTAAATAAAACCAATCATACTTTTCTCATCCTCAAAAAAGTGCTTAATATAAGTATTCATACTCGTTGAAAACTTTGCATCTTGACTAGAGATGCAGTCATGGAACTTTTGAAGTTTGTTCTTTGATTTCATCTTGATGAGTGATGAACCTCAAAGAGATGAAAAAACTTTAGCATGACTTAAACTTTAGTGTTCAATAGTTGGATGCTAGAACGACCACCACGTGCTAGAGAGATGACTCTCCTCCCAACCAAATGCCTCTATATATAGCTCTCTCTAGGGGACTGCCTTCTTGGGCAGGTGGATACTAACCATCCATGTGTCGGCCATGTAACTGCATGTGCGCCAAGTGTCCCAGTCAACTCAAGTTAACTCAAGTGGATGCTTCTAGAAGGCTCTAGATCTCTTTGGGCAAAATACTCTCCCCATGTCCCCCATGGGGATTGAACCCAAGAACTCCTCCTTCACATCCTTTAGACTTAACCACTAAGTTAAGTGGATCACTTGTTCACAAGAGCACAAGACCTCCTAGTAAGTCTAAACTCGAGATCTTTGGTCATACGGATGATCAAACGGTATCCGATTTCAGATCCGTTTGAACTAGTCGGCTCCTTAGATCATAAACTTACTTTATTACAATCATCATCTTCAACACCACATGCATCATCTTCTATCATAATATTTGTAGGTGTAGGAGGACATATTTCAACATCTTCATAATATTCCACAAGCCTGTTTCTACCAATACAAGACACATCATGTATGCCCACAATGGTTATTTAGAACCATCCAACTTATCCTCAACAACCAACATACAAAATACATAATTGGTTTTAGCCATGGCTAGTGATTGTACCTTGATGCAAAAATTTGATTGTTTCTAAAAAGGTTGAACATAAATACTCAATCAAGCTCCACTAGACCTATACAAAACTTTGAGGCACTTATACTAGAGAATTGAGAATTGTATATATGTTTGGCACAAAAGGATGTAACTTCTTGCACATTCATTGTGATAGTGAATTCATAGGTTGAAAAAACCTCAAATCGTCTTTTAACCCCATAAAATAGGGAAATTTTGAGGTATTAATGATCTCTAGTATGCTCCAAAATTTTTTTGATTCTAAGATAGTGCTCAAAAGGGTGCCCAAAATGCCCTATAGAAAGAAGCAAATTGCTCTGATACTAATTGTTGGAGTTCGAGGACTAGGGAAGTAGGCAAATAGCATGAGGAGGAAGAAGAAAAAGCTTGGATCAAAGCATAGATTGTATTAATAAGTGAATGTACAAAAGATAAGTAGAATTTTAGGGTTATAAACATATATGAAACCAAGGGAAAAATGCCTTATAAAGAGGCACAAAAGTTCCCTAGTGGTCCTAAGTGTTTTCACACAGATCACTACCAAAATATACTAGCATGCACATTTGCATAGCTAATACTATTGCACATCTTCATAGCCACCACCACTACAAAATCTTTAGGCCTTCACAAGCAGCATCCTTCTAGCATCATCAAAACTTCAAAAGAGCTAATGTTTTTTTAATTCCTCGTAGTCATCATTGCAACATCTTCAAACCTTTGCCCATCTTCAAGAATAGGAAAATGTCAAAAAGAGATATTCTGCAACATTTTTAGATCAAGAGAGTTAGCTTGGCCCACATTATAGAAGAGAAGAAACATACTAGATTAGAACTATGATCAACTTTACCACAAGCTTCGACATAGGTGATAATATTGATTAAATTTTTTTTCTTTACCCTGCAAAAATACATTTCATACCCTCATCATCCAATTTTTTGAGTTGTGCAGACATTAATGGATATGCAAGATGAACAAAAAGACACAGATGAGAAATAGATGGTTTTCTACCATGCCAAGCATCATATGAAGTGATATACTACAATGCTTGGATGGGACACTTTGTTAAGTACATATGTTGCACACATAACAACCTCAAGCCAAAAGTTATGTGGTAAATCGTGACTTTTGACCATATGCCTTGCCATTTCAATGAGAGACATATTGTTCCTCTTAGCAAATCCATTTGTTTGAGGTGTATATGACACTGTAGATTGATGTTTCATCCCACACTCAACCAAAAATGCATTAAAATCAAAAGACATATACTCCCCCCAATCAGAATGGAGGGTTCCCATTTACATGCCGATGGATTTTTTTGCCATAACTAGGAATTGTTTAAATCACATTAACACTTTGGAATTTTCTTTCAATGGATAAGCCCATGCATGCATAGAAAGTTCATCGATGAAGTCCACAAATTATAGGTAATTCCCAAATGAATGTGTCTACATAAGACCATAGAAATCACTATGAACAAGCTACAATTTATGGGTAGCTCTGATCGAACCATCTTTGGGAAGGAAGAAGCTGCATTCTGGAAAAAATACAATCCTCATAGACATGTTTAGAAGGTGCCTCCTCAAGTTTGGGCAAAGAGGACAATATTTTGGATTTTTGCAGGCAAAACAAACTAGTAAAATTCAAATGGCCAAATCGTGCATGCCAAAGCTTTGCATTTGGAATAGCTTGAGAGTCATGGATTGTCTATGCTAAATCATTCTCGCATTTTTCTTAATCTATGAGCTTATACAGCCCATGACATAAAATGCCAAAAGAAATGGTAACATCACCATTTGAAAGATCATGATCTATACATACATCGAAGATTGGAGGAATCATGTCAACAGTAACATCATGAATATGATCAAGAATGACAATAATAGCAATAGTAGGAGGAGCATCAAGAAGGCCATCAATGAGAGCAAAAATAACAAAAAAGAGACCAAAAAAAATGGAGAACAATATAGAAAAAATAGCAACATGAACAACAATATGAAGAACAACAACGTCAAGAAAAACAATGACAAGATGAAGAGCAACAATACCACCAACAACATCAAGAATAATAACAACAATAAGAGGAGGAACGTCATCAAGAGTGAGAGAAACAACATGAAAACCAACATTAACAATTTAAGAGTAAGAAGAGGAAGGTATAGTATGCACACCATCAACAAGAGCATCAAGGTGAGGAACAACACCACCAACAACAACACCAAGCTAGAAAAACACAAGAAGAGTAGCAAGATGAGGAAAAACAAAGAGAAAAATAGAACCAACATTAACAACAAGACTAAGAGCTATTACACTTATGTGTTCCTCGAGTAGCTTTGATGTGAACCTTTTCCATATACATGGGCACATTTTACTCTAGTGCTAGTTAAATGTTTTTTCCCCATGTTACCACATACATGATTCACTCATATGTGGTGGTACTTTGTACTTATGGATATTATTCAGCTCTTACTTTAGTTCATCATCAATAGATATAGCTATTCCAGCCATCCATCTTCTCCATGTGTCTTGCTGCATTTGTGCTCCTTGTGTGTGCTTCTTGTGTATCTCTCACACTTCTACACAAACCCAACAGTGGTATTAGAGCAGGTTCAGCTCCTTCTCAAGTTTTCATTTTCGCGTCGTGGTGCACACACTTTTAATAGTCCAAATCGACTTCGGAGCATAGAACAACAAATTTTAGCAGCCAAGAAACATTTCCAATAGTTGCACTGGAGTTTTACCCCCATTTTGAAGCCATTTGTGTAGTCAAAATTGCCATCAAAGTGACAGTTTGTGAGTATAAAATTTTAGCATTCATTTCAACTTTCATCGAAGTAAAGATTTTGTCACATTCTTGTTCTTTAGTGAAATGGCAGGCAACAATGACTTGTTTGGCATGCTTCAGGCTGAAGATAAGATTGATGGGACCAACTATCCAATATATGATGAAGCATTTTCTTGTTGCAAAACAACTTTGGAACCTACTGGCAGATGTAGATCAAAGACCCATAGGTTCTTTTACTGCACAATCTACTATCACATATGGAGCTTCTTCTTCAAGTATAGTGGTTTCTCCTTCTCCACCTACACAGAAGCAGCTTAGATGGGATGGAAAAGATGCAGCTCATGCATTGATTGTGCTTTCTGTGAAGCTTCATATAGTTGCATACATTCGATCATGTTCTACATCAAGATGGGCATGGAACACCCTTGCTTCTTTGTATGCCATGTGTAATGAAGCACATGTTGCATACTTGAGGAAGCAACTTGAGGATGTATGTATGGCTGAAAACGAGTCAATGAATGTGTATGTGGCACGCATTTGAAAGAGCAATTGGAAAACATAAATGAGATTATTCCGGATGCATCACTCATCTCTACATTGATGAAAGGATTATCAGAATCTTTTCAAAGCTTTGCTACTACACTCCGTTTGGTTACGAAAGGGAATCCCAATATGTATGCATTTGATGAGGCTGTGTCTCCTCTTTTGCAAGAAGAGCAACCTAGAGTGAGTAGGAGTGGTTTGATTGAAGGAACACAAGCATTTTTCTATCTCACAAAACGGGAAAAACAAGTATGGTTCAACTTTGGGTTCATCAAAACCAAAGCTTCAAGCTTCCTCTTCCACTCATTCCTCTAATGATGCCGATTTGCTAAAGAAGAAGAGATGCAAATGAAAGGCTGGCCATACTATTGATGAGTGTAGAAAGCTTGCTAAGCATAATGAAAAGAAGAAGGAATCTCAAATGTCTATTGTTGAAAATTCAGCAAATGCAAAGAATGACACGGCTCATGATTTTTGGGCATGTGTTGTTACATGTCATTATGATGCATCTTTGCATTCTAAATATATGGTTGTGAGTGAGGTTGATTCGGATTGGTTCTTTGATAATGGTGCTTCAAAGCACATAACTTTATGCAAAAGCTTTTTTGCATCTTTGAAAGATGGACCCAAAAGTGGACATGTGGTGTGTGCAAACAATTCCTCTTATCCTATCATTGGAGTAGGAGAAATTGAGCTTATGGCTGCAAATCGAGGTGTGATTCTCTTGAAAAATGCATTGTATGTACCTGATATCAAGAAAAACTTGATTTCAATTCCGTTGATTGCCAAACCTCGACTTCGTGTACATTTTGTTGATGATAAGTGTATGGTTCATGATCTGAGCAATGGTGATGTTATCGTTATGTCTGGTAAATTATGTAATGGTTTGTATCAAATGAATACATACAAGAGGGATGTCTCAAATGCCTTGGTTGCTCATACTTCTTCCATGGCTGAAATGGAGCTTCTACATGCTCGTTTTGGTCACTTGAACTTCAATAGTTTGCTTTACTTGCAAAAGAAGGACATGGTTATTGGTTTGCCAACACATGAGTCCATTGAAAAGCATGCATGTGAAGGTTACATTCTTGGAAAAATGCTTCATGCTTCTTTTCCAAAAGATAGTCATACACACACTACCAGAAAATTGCAGCTTGTTCATAGTGATGTATGTGGTCCTGTCAAGACTCCATATTTTGGGAAGCATGTATATTTTGTTACATTCATTGATGATGCTACTCACCATACATGGTTGTATCTTATGAAAGCAAAGAATGAGGTATTTTCTTGCTTCAAAGCATTTTTAGCTATGGCTGAAAATTTTTCTTCAAACAAGTTTTTGACTCTACGCACGGATTGTGGTAGTGAATACATGTCACATAAGTTTAATGCTTTTTTTTGTGAAAGAGGTATCTCACACCAATGTACGGTTCCATATACACCTCAACAAAATGGTTTTGCCGAGCGTAAAAATAGAACTCTACTTGAAATGGCATGATGTATGGTGAAAGGAAAGCATCTTCCTAATAAGTTTTGGATGGAAGCGGTCATGTGTGCAAACTATGTGTTGAATCACTACCCTACAAAAACATTGAGAGTCATCACTCCTTATGAGGCTTGGAATGGACATAAGCCTATGGTTAGTCATATGCGCGTGTTTGGTTGTTTGGTATATGCTCTTGTGCCATCACAACAACATCACAAACTTGACGACACGGCAAAGCAATGTATATTTGTTGGTTATAGTGTTGAAAGTAAGGGATATTGTTTGTACCATCCATTGATGAACACAATTATTATGAGTCAAGATGTGGTATTTGCTAAAAATTCAGTTTTCTCTCTATTTGAATGCAAAAAGCAGCCAACAATTAGCTCACAAGATGTGTTTGATACACTCATGCCTTTGTTCCAAAATGGTGCACTTGACTTCGGCCATGTAGACCAGCCGACTGAGGCTCAAAGGGCTGAAAAATTCCAGCAAAATAGAGCTGAAAATGAAGAAAATTTCCAGCCAAACATGTCTAAAAATTTTCAGCCAAAAATTATCAAAATTGCTGAAAATTTCCAGCCACATATGGCTGAACATTTGTGTCAAAATATGGCTGAAAATGAGCATGAAATTCAACCCCTGCATGATATACATGTTGATGATGTATTACATAATGAATGCATGTCTATCAAGAGTGCACAAAGTATGCCAAAGTGTCTGAAACAAACTCTGCAGGATAGCAAATTGAGTGCACCTTTACTTGCTAGAACAAGATCAAGCTCTCACCATGCATCAAGTAATTTTGTGGATTATTCTCTTATTACAACACCATGTAATGAAGATCCACTTACTTTTGAAGATGCATGTGACAATCCACAATGGGTGAGTGCAATGCAATCAGAAATGGATTCCATACGTAGGAATGGTACTTGGGAGTTATGTGAATTGCCAAAAGGAAAAATGACATTAGTACAAAGTGGGTTTACAAGATTAAGAGAAAGTCTGATGGTAGCATTGATCACTACAAAGTTAGATTGGTTGGCAAAGGATATGTGCAACAATATGGCATTGACTATGAGGAAACTTTTGCAGCTACTTCATGCATGAGTACCATTTGGTTGCCCATTGAGGTTGGAAAGTGCATCAGTTGGACATAAAAACAGCCCTCTTGAATGGGGATTTGCAAGAAGAGGTCTATGTGAAGCAACCTCTTGGATTTGCTATGAAAGGGAAAGAGCATATGGTTTGTTGCTTGCATAAAGCCTTGTATGGTCTCAAGCAAGCTCCATGTGCATGGTATGACAAAATACATAAGCACTTGGTTGCTCTTGGCCTCACATGTAATTCAATTGAAAGCACACTCTATGTATGCAAAGATGGGGCTGATATTACTCTGCTTGTTCTTTATGTCGATGATATACTCTTGACTGGGTCATGTGATGCAAAACTTGACATTCTTATGGTTGATTTGCAACATACTTTTGATGTCACGTATCTTTGTCTTTTGAGCTACTATCTTGGCATCCAGTTTGTATCCATTCAGGGGAGAATTGTTATGCATCAAGCAAAGTATGTTGAAAAACTACTTGAGTGTTTTGACTTTGAGGATTGCAAGCTAGTTTCCACACTAGTTGAGACGAGATTTAGGTTCTCAAGCATTCAACACAAGGCCAAATATATAGTATGCAGTTTCCCAATTGAGTTGATTCATGCATAGCCCTGACACTAAGCATTGGCAAGCAGTGAAACATGTGTTTATCTATCTCAAAGGAAATTTGAGCTTAGGTCTCTTTATGGAAGAGATATTCAACCATGCGTGCATGCTTTTATAGATAGTGATTGGGCTGGTTGTTATGATACTCGCATGTCCACTAGTGGTAATTACTTTTTCCTTGGAGACTCATGCATATCTTGGTTGACTAAGAAGCAACCTACAGTGGTGACATCAAATTGTGAAACTAAGTACATGGCAGTTTTCACAGCTACAGTGGAGTGTACATGGTTGAGATGCCTATTGATGGATCTTTTCATGGAGATTGATGCGGCTACACATATTCTCACTAATAGTTAGATTGGTTGTTGCACGAAACCCAGTGTTTCATGCACGAACCAGACATGTTGAGGTGCATTATCACTATGTGAGAGAGCACCTTCATGTAGGAGATATTGATTTGGCATATGTGCCTACACAAGATAATGTGGCAGACATATTCACCAAAGCTCTTCCACGAGAAAAGTTTGAAGCTTTTTGCAAAACTTTAGGCTTATTACCTTGTGGGGGCTGATATGTCACTTCCTGTATGTGTTCACATCATTCACTCTAGGGGGCTTTGTTACACTTATGTGTTCCTCGAGTAGCTTTGATGTGAACCTTTTCCCTATACATGGGCACTTTTTACTCTAGTGTTGGCTAGAGGTTTTTCCCTCATGTTACCACATACATGATTCACTCATATGTGGTGGTACTTTGTACTTAGAGATATTATTCAACTCTTACTTCACTTCATCGTCAATAGAGATAGCTATTCCAACCATCCATCTTCTCCATGTGCATCCATCTTCTCCGTGTGTCTTGCCACATTTGTGCTCCTTGTGTGTGCTTCTCGTGTGTCTCTCACACTTCTACACACATCCAACAAGAGCAACAATAGTTTAATGAGGGGACACAAGCAAAACAACAAAAACAAACTAAAGAGGAACAAAAGAAAAAGAAAATCTAGAAAATAGAAAAGAAAAAGCAGGAGAAAAAAGAAGGAAATGTTAAAGAGCACAATAAGAATACCAACAAGCAGAGAAAAATTGAAGAGTTAAAGGAAAAGAAGAAAGAGAAGGTGGAGAACCTCACAAAGGCACATAAAATACAAGAAGTGGAGAATGTGGTAATGGTGAAGTAGGATGTAGAGGAGTAGAGATGCACACTGTAGAAAAGGTAGAAGTGGAGAAGAAGTTTTTCAATTTCAATTTTCATACTCCTAATCAATTAGAGAAATAGTATATTCCATCTACTAGCAGAATATATTTTGGTAATGATATGTCTAAACACACTTAGGATCACTAGGGCACTTCTTTCCCTCTTTAAGAGGACTTCTCCCCCAAGTTGTATATATGCCTATAGCCCAAATGGGTCACTTATCTTTGTACATTCACTTGGTGATACATTCAGAATTGCATTGTGATCCAAGCTTCTTCTTCTTCTTCTTCTTCTTCTTCTTCTTCTTTGTGATGTTTGTTTGCTTCTACATACCTCGAACTCCAATAATTGGTATCAAAGCAAGTCCTCGCTTCATCTGGAGCATGGTCAACACCCCTTTGTTCATAGTCTTAGAATCACATGAAAACTGGTGAGCATAATTGAGATGATTAGGAGTTCAAATAAATTTGTTGTGTGACATTAAAATTTTGATTTGAGCTCTTTTCAGCCTCTGAATGCACTATCATAGTGATTGTGCAGGCACTTTTATCCTTTTGTGCCCAACATATTGTTCACAGTACTAGAGGTGGAGGAAGTCAACATAGACATCGAGAAAGCATGTGAGAAGAGCTAGAGCAAGGCCAAAGGGGCCCCTACAATAATGTTTCCAACAATTGGTGTAGTTCATGAATATGAACATCATTGTAATTACCAATAGTGATTCTAATCACAAAACTTTGTATTAGAGTCACAAGCTTAAGGAGCTTAAATTGAATGTACATACCAAATTACATATTTTTGGGGACTGTTTGATGGCCCAAAGGCAAGTTAGAACATAATTTTTAGCTAGGCCAAACATTAGATGTGTAATCAATCAAATCTCCCCAAAAACTATAAAAGAGCTAGAGAGCTCATTTTTTGGGGGCTCGATTGTATGAGATTTGAGTATTGTGAAAGCTTTCTTGTAGTTTGATCTATGAATAGAAGCTTTTCTCCTTTCGTTGTATCTTCTATTGCCTCCTCCATGTGTGTGCAATAATGTGCCTCTCACCTTCACATTTGCGCACATCAGTCGTTCATGATCATCATATCATCCTTACATCTCTGTAGATTAACAATTAAGGAGATGGAGCTCCTTAGTGTGATAGTCATCCTTATCTAGAGCAACCCAAATTTGGCACCATTGTCGAGGAGCATGTTCAAGGTCAAATGTGTGATGGTAAGAGTGTTAACAGATTGATGTTGGAAAATAGTTATATTTTGCAAGATTTTTTACTAATTTTCATGTTCTTTCACCTCATCTTCACTCTCCCTATCCTCTTCCATCATAGCCACACTTCATCATTTTCACTAAAATTGTTGATTTTTTCCATATTTACTCACCTTTCCTTCATTTCCCTCATTTGTTAGTGTGTATGTGTGTGTGTGAGAGAGAGAGCAAGTCTATGTGATTTTTTTTGCATGCTTTTGAACTTCTATCCAGGTTTCATCTTCATTTTTGAGCTCAACACTATGTGCAAGTAACTTCTATTGATTTTTGATTTTCATACCCATTACCTTGGTCTATCTTGATAGACCAAAAAGGTGAAGTTTCAGAGGTTGCATCGACAACATAGCATAGGCCTCCCTAGTGCATTCTTGAAGCACTAGATGCTTAAAAAAATTTGTAAGCTTTTGGCTCTATCGTGAAAGGACAAAGACTCACAACTAATGGTAGACCCAATCTATCGGAATCATCATGAGATACCAGTCTATCATGATAATCCACTAGTCTATCGTGATAAAGTGACCTGATGGACCCCTGTCTATTGCAATAGACCACAAGTCTATTGTGAAAAGATGTGCATTGTGGCAGATCATTAGGTCTATCGTGATAGATCGACCCACATGATAAAGAACGCTCTATCATATATATTAATTATCAGACATAACAAAGGATGATAGACACCCATCTATTGTGATAGACCGCTGCTCATTGTGAGAGATTGCTCTATTGTGATAGACCATCGGATCTATTAGGATAGATGCCCCCAATGATAGACTCGTATATTGTGACAGACCACTAGTCTATCACAATAGACCCCTCATGCGGCAAGGAACTATATTGCAATAGACACTCTCAATCACAAGAAACCGCCTACATGAGTATAAGTAGGGTTTTAATTTTGAGTTTAATTTTTTTCTTATTTTTGAAGATTTTTTGGTGATTTCAAGGACTACAAAGCTTGAAGACCAAGTGGTAGTGAATATCACAAGGGTCAAGGCAAAGAAGTGGTGCCTAGGAGAGACTTTGTGAGCAGTTGAGGGCATACAAAGTGATTGCATTGAGGTTGGAAATTCATTAAACCCCTTCTGTCAATTCTAACATAGGCTAAGATGTAGTAGTAGTACTTGTGCATAGGGTAACACTAACAACTCAAGTCCAAGACACATAAAGAACTCAAATACAAGGCCTTAAGTTATTATAACTGTGATAATACTAATGGACAGAACCTAAGGTGATGCCTCAAGAATAAGTGAAACAAGGCAAGCTATTCAAGACGATTATACCTCTAGACAAGGCCTACACTAAAGGAAATTAAAAATGAACAAGTGATTGATACATCAAAGAAAATTGCAATGTGTGTGTACTCTAAAGCTAATTGGAAAAGTAAGGGGATCAAACTCATGAACCTCATGTCAGGAATACACATAGGAAAGGTTGATTGAAAAAGCCTAAGATCATTTGTAGCTAGTGTCAATCTTATGGCTAGATCTTAGGCTCAACAGTTGAGTGATTATTCCTACATAGTAAGCTTAGACACTAGTGACTTAGAGATGTCTTTCAGCATGGAAAGACTTGTAGGTAGTTCAAGATTGACATACATAGAGACCCCATAAAAGACTCAGCTCGAATACATTCAAACCGACTACTTAACTGCTTGCATCTATGAGGATGGCTTAAGAAGATCAATGATCCAAGCGGGAAATCCAAAGTACCCCTTTGGAATTGATAATCCCACTATCGAAATCGAAGAAGGGTCATACATACATAAGCAAGGTACCATGTATGTGGTAACCAACTTACCCGATATAACAAATTAAATTGGATCGGTCATACCTAAGTCTCAAATACGAGATCTTGATCATTGTTGGAAAACAATGTCAAAAGACCAACATAGGAATTGTTTTAGTATTCCCTTTTCAAGGAAAGTATGTGGGCATGTTGGCTGGGCTGAAGGCTCCTATACCTGTGATGAGAGTTCGAATCTTGGATGGTGCACATTGAAAAAGTTTTTGGTTTTGCATTTTACAATCGCAAAAATCGTCATAGCATAGATCTATTTTGATATAGCAATCACATATGTTTCGCTTTATAGAAGAATGATTTTCACATAGCTTCAAACCTATATAAGAGGCCATAGTCTCATAGTTGAGATATCTTCTCAAGCTACTCAAGGAGTATCTACTCAATGCAAGGAGGAGATCTTGGAGGCCCTCTTGGAGGCCCTCTTGGAGGGAGAGTGTTCATACACTCTTGGAGGAGTTGTGCTCTACATCTGGAGGAGTTCGTGTCAGAAGATACTATGAGTAACAAGTCTATGTCTGTCCCAAATTGTTCGTTCACTAGTTTTTGATTTAGATAGTCAAAATTTGTGTTTGCTATAAAACAATTCTAAATTGTTCATATTCTCCATTCTTGCCTCTTAGACACACAATCTCTTGTATCTAGTTCCTATTTCTGCATAGATTCAGATGTTCGAGTTTGTATCTTATTCATACATTGTAATTGACATTGGAATATTGTTAGTGTAGGTGAGCATCCTAGCTTACCGTACACTTTGAAATCTTGTCTATTCTATCTCAATCTCTTAGTCATCATCTTTTTGAGTCTTAAGGTGTGTATGCTAAGCTTCATGTGTTGGAAGATCCTGTAAACCTGTGATAATTATTGTTATTGAGGCCCACCCCACTTTCAACATTTGGTATCAGAGCATAGTTGACATACACCCTGAACAAGATGAGTGACTATAGACTTGAGAATGAAGACAAGCTTAAGGTCATGTCTGATTATCCAATGTGGAGTTTTATGATCATGAATCTGTAAGTATCAAAAGACTTATGGAATATTGTCAATGGCACTTATCCAAGGCCAAGACAAGTAGGAGAAGAGGCTACTTAATCTTCTAGAAGAACCCTTGTTCCTTTTCTGCTCAACAGGAGGTTAGTGAAGCAAGAGGAACCACTTCATCACTAGGAGTCAGTGGTACTATTGCCATATTATTTCCTACAGAAGAGCAATCCAAATGGGATTCAAGGGATGCACTAGCACTTTCATATATTACTATGGGAGTCAAGAGGCATACTATACCTCAAGATAGGTCTTGCAAAACCTCTCGCCAGGCTTGGTTGGATTTAGAGAATCTCTATCAGAGCAAAAACCTTGCTAGGAAAGCTCATCCAAGGAGACAACTATTCAACACAAGGATGAAAGTTGGTGAATCAACTCAATCACATATTTTGAAGCTCAAAGATTTATGAGATTAGTTACTCATTGTTGGAGTCAACATTTCAGATGAAGAGATGGTAAATACACTTTTAAACTCACTTCCATCTATGTATCATGCTTTTGTTACTTCTTTATCTCTCTCTACAAGAGATAAAGAACTTTCATTTGAAGAGCTATAGTTCTTGTTACTTCAAGATGAAGATCAACAAAAGAGTATGGAAGAGAATGATGAAGCTATGTTATCATCATCAAAGGGGAAGAAGAAGAAGGAGACAAAGAAGGAGAAGAAGATTCAACAATCCAAGAAGGAAAATAGGTCCTCTAATCCTAAGTCTTCCAATCCTTCTCCTAATGCTTCCTCTACACCCAAAGAAAAGTCTTTGAGTACATCTAATTCAAAGAAACGAGTATGCCATTATTGTAAGAAACCACGTCATCTCATAGCAGAATGCAAAACAATGATTTTCAATGATAAGAAGAAAGCATAAGGTGATAGTGTTGAAGATGATCCAAAACCTAAATTGTCAAAGGTAGATTCATATGCATGTGTCACTATCGAAGAAGTCACTCTTGATAAGGTAGCATTCAATGCAATCTCAGACAATCCTTGGATTTTTTATTCTGGAGCTACTAAGCATATGACGGGTTGCAAAAAGGTAATTTCTTCCCTTTCTAACTCTTCAAGTAGAAGAGGGACCATTGTGGATGGTCATGAGTTGGATGTTGTAGGTGTTGGAGAAGTGAACTGTAAGTCCAGAGCAGGTGGAAATTTCACAATTTCCAATGTTCTTTATTATCCAGCATGAGAAGAATTTGCTCTCTATATCTACTTTCTTGTTAGATGGTTATAAAATTATTTTTAAGAAAGATTCAAGTTAGATCCTCTCACCTGATGAGGTGCATTGTATACTTCAAGGTGAAAACAGAAGTGGCATGTTTGTATTGTCCAAAATAAGTCATTATAATATTGCTTGGTCTACAACATGAAGTTATGGCATGCTAGATTTGGTCATATCAGAACTCTTAAGCATATCAAATATCAAGGTATGGTGGAGAGTTTGCCTACTTTTGCTTTTCCAAATGATGCAGAGTCATGTAAAGGATGTCTTGAAGGGAAGCTTCACAAACCACCTTTCAAGAAGCATGTATATATCACAACCACAAGGAAGTTGCAGATTATACATTCAAATGTAAATGGTCCGATGAGAACAAATTCTATTCAAGGTTTCATGTAATTTGTTATGTTTGTTGATGGTTTCTCAAGATATTTATGGATTTATGGACTTAAAGTGAAGTAAGAGGTTTTTCCTACTTTCAAGAAGTTCTTAGCTATGGTTGAAAATGAAAGTCAATCAAAGATCCAAATTCTGAGAAGTGATAGAGTTGGAGAGTACATGTCTAAAGACTTTAAATCTTTTCTTGAGGACAAATGTATCTCTCATCAACTCATTATTGCTTACACTCTAGAACAAAATGGTGTTGCAAAGAGAAAGAACAGGATACTTGTTGAGATGATGTGTAGTATGATGTCATCCAAAAAGCTTTCTCCCAAGTTTTGGTTTGATGCAGTACATATAGCTAATCACATTCTCAATAGGTCTTCCACAAAAGCTTTGAAGGTTATCAAACCTTATGAAGCTTATCATGGGAAGAAACCCCATGTGAGTTAGTTCAAAGTTTTTGGTTCCCCAGCTTATGTTCACATTGAGAAGAAGGATCATGGAAAACTTGATGTAAAAGCCATTAAAGCAGTCTTTATTGGGTATGCAATCGAAAGTAAAGGATACAAATTTTGTTTTCTAGATACAAGTGATATCCTACTCTCACGCAATGCATATATTGCAAAAAGTCAGATCTATGATAATAAGGAAGAAATTCTAGATTTCATAAAAGTAGATGACTTTGCATTTTTTAGAAGGAATTTGGATTCTTACATTCAACCGGGGGTGATGAACCTTCTCAAACCCTAAAAGATGCACTTGATAAAGGTGAAGAGAGAGTCACATTACCAACATCGATACCTAGTCCATCATCAGTACCTCTTGAAGTTTCGATTTATGAAGTTGGATAAGGTTCCAGAGTTTGAGAAGAAAGAGATACTAAAGAACCAAAAAGGATTCCACCACTTTTCAAGAATACGCCAAAGTGGTTATATCAAACCTCAAAGGACAGTGGTATAAAAGAATACACTAGAAGAACTAGAAGTCAAACAAGAAGACAACAAGAAGACCAGGTAAATTATGCAAAACATTTTGAGGTTCATAATTTTTTAGCTCTTGCTTAAGTTGAGAATGAACCAACTAGTGTTTAAGATACACTACAAAGTGATACGATTATCACATGTCCCAAAGATTCAAATCTTGAGTTGTTTAAAGTACAACTTAAGCATACATTCGATGTAAATGACTTATATATTTTACATTATTTTGAGTTCAAGTATAGAGATGAGTGTATCTACATGCCACAATCAAAATACATTGAGAAATTATTGGAAAGGTTTGGGATGACATATTCCAAGCATATGCAAATGACTATGGATGTCAATGTGTTATTACAGACAAAAGCAGATTCAGAACCATTTGATGCTACATTATATAGTCAAGTAGTTGGTTGCTTGATATATCTATTTAATACACATCCAAAAATTTACTTTGCAATTTCTCAAGCATCTAGGTTCATGCACAGTCAGCTCAAGATTCATTGGAAATTAGTTAAAAGATATATGCAATCACAGGAAGTTTTGCAAGTTATTGAACCTTGTACCATTCTGACATTGAAGGGGAGATTATTGGAAAACAATGTCGAAAGGCCAGCATAAGAATCATTTTAGTACTCCCTCTTCAAGGAAAGCATGCGGGTGCGTTGGTTGGGCTAAAAGCCTCCTATACATGCAATGGGAGTTTGAATCCCGAATGGTGCACATCGGAAACGTTTTTTGATTTTGAGTTTTACAATCATAAAAATTGGTGCATCATAGATCTATTTTGATATAGTGATCTCATATGTTTTGGTTTGTAGAAGAGTGATTTTCGCATAGCTTCAAAGATATATAAGAGGCCATAGTCTCATAGTTGAGTCATCTTCTCAAGCTACTCAAGGAGTATCTACTAAACGTAAGGAGGAGATTTTGGAGGCCCTCTTGGACATAGAATTTCCATACACTCTTGGAGGAGTTGTTCTCTACATCTGGAGGAGTTTGTGTCAGCAACATGTTGTGAGTAAAAGGTCTACATATGTCCCCACTTGTTCATTCACTAGTTTCTGATTTAGACAATGAGAATTCAGGTTTGCTATAAAATAGTTCTAAATTTTTCATATCCTCCATTCTTACCTCTTAGGCACACAATCTCTTGTATCTAGTTCCTATTTCTTCTTAGATTCAAATATTGTTAGTTTGTATCACATTCATACATTGTAATTGACACTGGAATATAAGTTAGTGTAGGTGAGCATCCTAGCTTATTGTACACTTTGAAATCTTCTCTATTCTCTCTCTATCTCTCACTCATCATTTTTTTGAGTCTTAAGGTGTGTATGCTTAGTTTCATGTGTTGGAAGATCCTATAAACCTGTTATTAATATTGTTATTGAGGCCCAACCCACTTCCAACAATCATGAGAGCAAAGAGCAAGTACCTAGAACTCCTAGAGGTAAATCATTCATGATAATGATCATCACACCTGAATGGATCCCTCAAGGAAACACAAGCATAAAAATCGGCATTAACAGAGAGATTGATGAAGCCTTTTGGAGGTTAAAACAAGACAAACCTAACAATATAGGTGGAATCATCATTTGTGAGTTCAAGTATCTTGATGTATCAGGTAAGATTATATACTTGAACAACACTTTGAAGAGAATGTATGTTGTTATGGAGCATAATAGACACACATACACAGAAGGTTGAACATAATGTCCCCTCTCATAAGTCTACTGCCCCTTGTTAGTCAGAACGGAGGAGGATTTTCACATGTCCAAGGAACACACAAAGAGAAATCCAAAAAATGAACATACATGGGCTTCATGTAGACTATAGGGAGAGATAGAGAGATCAGGGCTAGACATGGATAGAATGGAATGAGAAAGAGTAAGAGGGCATATGAATCACAGAGGTGTAGATGAATTTTCTTTACCTAGACAGAGAGAGCATCCTAGGATCTTGAGACCCACTTAGGTCTTGAAATCCATGAAGAATTATTTTGATGGCACAAGAGATCCCTATGATCACATAGCCAAATTTAAGAAAGTATTGAGAGCAGAAGAAGTCAAGGATTTGTTCACTCAATATGAGGCTTTTGGACTTACCTTGAAGAATGCAACCCTAACATGGTTTTAGTCATTACATCAAGGTTAATCTAGGAATATTACACAACTGCTAAACACATTCATCTTTCTCTGTATATACTATTTCCAAACCTAGGAAGTATGTGAGTAAGCCAAGATCACTAATCTTGAACTCTTCCTTCATTTGAGCCTTGATCCTTTTGATTCCATCTGCATCACTTCCAGTGATGATTATATCACCCACATACACATAGAGGTATATGACCTCTGAGTGATTCCTCTTGATAAGGAGAGAAGGATTTGCCTTGCTTAGCATAAAGCCTTTATCCTGCAAATAAGTGCCAATTCTATGATTCCAAGCTCTAGGGGCTTGCTTCAAGCCATACAAGGCTTTCCTTAACCTGCATACATATTCTGGATGTGTTTGGTCTTCAAAACTAGGAGGTGGAGCCATGTACACCTCCTCTGAAATCCAACCATTTAGAAAAGCATTTTTAACATCCATTTGATATATCTTCCAATACTTGGAAGATGCAACACTCATGAGTACTCTAATTGTGGGCATTTTTGCCATAGGTGAGAATGTCTCTTCATAATCAATACCTTGGGTTTGTGCAAACCCCTTGGCTCCAAGCCTTGATTTGTACCTATTAATTGAACAATCGGAATTCTTCTTTACCTTGTAAATCCACCTTGAGTCAATGATCTTCATAGACGGTTCCTTGGGAACCAATACCCAAGTCTGATTTATTTGTAGAGCTTCTATTTCTTCTTCCATGGCATCTCTCCATTGTGGCTTCTTCTTGGCCTCTTCATATGTGGATGGTTCTTTTGAATTTGTATCCTCATCTATGTAAATAAAATGCTTAGTGATGAAAGAAGTTTCATAAACATACCTTTTTGGATTATATAGTCTATAACCTTTCTGATTAAGACCCTAGCCAATGAGTATGCATTTCTCTACCTTTGGATCTAATTTGCCTGTGATTTGTGAAGGCATGTGTGCATATGCTATGCAACCAAATATCTTGCAATGATCAAGGCTAGGTCTTCGTCCATTCTATGCTTCATATGGTGTCATCCCATCTAATGCTTTTGATGGGAGCCTATTGATTAGATAGGTGACTATAGATAAAGCCTCTACCCATAGGTAATTGGGCAATTTTTTCTCATTAAGTATTAATCTTGTAGCCTCCACTATGGTTCTATTGTTGTATATGTTGATGGTATGCTACTCATTGGTCCTAATGAGAAGCATATTACTGAATTTAAGGCTGATTTGCATGCATCTTTTGAGATGTCAGACTTCGAGCATTTGAATCATTATTTGGGCATTTAATTTATGCAAGTTGATGGAGGAATATCTTTGTGTCAAACAAAATATATTGAAACATTATTTCCATGGTCTTGCTTTGAAGATTGCAAACCCATTGACACTCCCATGGAAATAGGTTTATAGTTGAATCTTCATGATGCTAGAAATGCATTTGATGTTGTTCTCTATCAACAACTTGTTGGATGCTTGTTTTACTCATGCATAACTCGACATGATATTCAATTTTCTATCTCTCCAATGAGCAAGTTCATGCATTGCCCACATTTCAAGAATTTGTAGATAGTTAAGCACATCTTTTTCTACTTGAGTTGTACCCGACTATTTAGATTGTTCTATCCCAAGGGGGATCATTATTGCTAGATTTACATGTTATTTCTGACTCGAAATGGGTTGGTTTCTATGAAACTCGTGTTTCCATTAGTGTTTTTTGCTTCATGCTTGGTAGATCATGCATATCTTGGTTGACCAAGAGGAAGCCTACTATGGCCACTTCTAGTTGTGAGGATCAATATAGGGAAGCTTTCATAGTGACTACTGATTCCTTTTGTGGATTCATTTGTTTCCACATAGGTTGGCACTTCCTTGTAGATGGGTGCAAGCTCCTTGTTCACCACATTACTCCCTAGGGGGATTTATTGATATATATTGGTAGTGATGTGTGTGAACAAACTTAAGAATGCTATTGCACAAGGGTCTCACACACAAAAAGGAGTAATACATGAACAAAGACCAAATCAATTTGCAATAGGAATCAATTTTTGAAATCCAAAATAGTGATTTTTATCACTAATTATTAACAAAAACCTCCAATTTTGTAATTTAATGATCCATTTCTTGGAATCCAAGGAGTCCTCAAGCTTGATGAGTTTAAGTATAATTTACCCACCAAATTTCATAATTTTTAGAGCTTGTTAGAGGCTTCAAAAGTTGCTTAGAACCTAATTTTTAACTATGGTAGACACTAGGTTTGAAACTAGACAAAGTTCCTAGGAATCTATAAAAAGAGCTAGAGAGCCCATTTTCGAGGTTAGATTGTTGTTGAAATCTTTTATTGAGAGCTAATGAAGAGGAATATTCCTCCTTCCATTGTCATCTCTTTGTCTCTACCTTGTGTGTGTGTGTATGTGTATGTGCATCTATTATGTATCTCACCTTCACCTTTTCACATATCACTCATTCACGATCATCATATCATCCTCATGTATCAACAGATTGGCAATTAAAGAGCTGGAGCTCCTTGACGTGGTACTCATCCTTGTCTAGAATGACAATAAATTTGATGCCATTGTCAAGGAATATGCTCAAGGATAAACATGTGATGATAAGAGTGTACAACCCTTGAAGTGTCTATTGTTCCACGAGTCGAAGGTTTGTGGAGCTCAGAACAAAGGGTTCTGTGTGATTATCAAATTTTGGTTTTTTTATAGTTCACTGTCTATGATTGTGGTATCCCTCTAGAACCTTGGTTTCCAAGCATTTTTGGAGTCTTACAATGCTTCTTGGTGCTCAATGCTTTAGCATTTTGATAGTCTAGGGTCCTAGTGTTCTGATGCAGTCTCATCTTCCACTATCATCCGTTTCCTTTTTTGAATAATTGGTGGTCTCAATCTAATTCCACTACACCTAGAGACATCCATCATATTAACTACATCCATCCTTTACACCGCTAGCCATCATTTTCTTACCTATGATGACTTTTGGTAGGATGCACAAGATATTCTCGTATCTCATCCATGCAAAATATTAATTCTTACAATGACACGAAAAGTAGTGATGGTACAACATGGAGGTGCAAATGAGAAAAAATCTTGAAGAAGTTCGAAAAACTAGGAGTCCTTCATGCTATATAAGGATCCATGCAGGGAGTCATGGAAAATTGGTAGATGAATTAGAAAAGATCAGAGAGCCTCATAGAGTGTGATAAATGAGAAATCTAGGCCATCAAAAAGTCAGTAGAAGCATAGAGAGATTAATCCCTTGTATGAATGATTGATTAGTAGAAGAGATTGACAGAGTATGATCAATGTCACAGTCCATTGCATGGTGCATGGCATATAGAGCGGCATAGGAAGATAGATAGAGGAGAGAGCATCGTCTTGCAAGATAGTTGTGTGGATCATCATAGAAATTCTGTGGTTCCAGTGAAGGATGATAGAAGTACTGGAGAATCTCCATATGAAGAAAGGTGAATCCTTTTGTGATTTAATGACAAGAACGAAAGCCTTGGTGGCCAAATTACCAGATGCACCTAAATTTCCTCATCAATAAGTGGCTAGAGAAGGTTCTCCCCATCAACACATGACACAAGATTCGAGACCTGTTAGTGCCAAACGCTCTGCTTAAAGAGTTTGTGGCCATGGAAACCCACATAGATCACACTCACGTTCACTTTAATGAAGCCATCTCCCATGTAGCATGCTAGGATGACTTTCCTTTACAATTCAAAAGAGATTCGGACGACTCTTGAGCACAACAAAAGTTTGTAAGTGCAAAGGAAGACAACCACAAATCTCTGACAAGAGCTTAAGGAACTCAAAGGAGGTAAGCAAAGGTCATTATCTATTGTATAATATGTCATCAATAGGGGCATCCACACATTTAGTGTCCTAACAAGATCATATGCCAATTTTGTGGGAAGGTGGGACACGAGGATAGAGGGTGTTATTAACTGAAGGGGATGGCTGAGCCACAACCTCTAACATACTAGGGACAAATGACTATGACCTCCTAGAGCTCCATCACAATGATGGAGCCCATGGATACTACACAGAGCTCTATCCTCGACAATGCTCTTGGTGTGCCATTGTTCTATTCGAAACAGGTGGACTAAGAAACTGACCCCATCGATGGGGTTCACACCTACAAGGTTAACGTGGAAGTTCCTAGGAAAATAAAGAAGGCTACTATGATGAGCATCGTGGCTAGTGTATTCCATGTATTGTTCACTATATAAGAGTTTGTCATAATACGTTATAGTTCAATCCACTTCTTTTTTCTTCTCTGCAACTTTTGGTGTAGCAATAGTTCCAATAGCTTACCTTTTGTATTGCGTATTCAATCTATGTTGTGACAACCATTAGGCTATGACAACATCATGATATTAGCAATATTCTTGATCTTTCTTTTACATTTGTAACTTCACGAGTTGACAAATCTATGGATTGCTCATCTACCTAGTCTCACTCATGTCTATCTCTAGTGAACAATCATGACAAACCCCTTGAGCTGAGTACATAAGAAACCTACAAAACAATATTGCCACCATACAATTGTGGCCCCAGTTATACAAAGAGTGTTGGAAGATTGATGTTGGAAGGTAAACTTGGTAGATTTTGCTAGTTTTTTGCACTTTTTTTCATATATTTTTGCATGATCATCATCATCTTCTCTACCTTCCATCACCGTAGCCACACTTCATCTTCATTGTCATAAAATTTTTGTTTTTTCAATATCTACCCACCCCCTTCACTTCCCTATTTTGCTTGAGAAAAACAAAGAGCAAGTGTGTTTGTGCTGTTTTTTGCATGTTTTTAGCATTATGTTGCAGGTTTTGACACCATTTTTAGTATAGTTATATGCATAAGCGACTTTGCAATTTTTAGACTCTCACGCCAACTGCTTGGATATGTCGCGATAGACCAAAAAAGTTAGTTTTTTTACGTTACATACGCTCCCCAACGAAATCCCAACACTCTAGATACTTTAAAAGTTTCTTGAGTTTGTGGCTCTATCATGACGCACCAACTCATGATAGGTGAGAGGCCTAGCCTATCATGATAGACCACATCTCTCATGACAAACTACTCCATCGTGATAGACCCTAGTCTTTCATGATAGACCAACTCTGATGGAACTAGTCCATCATGATAGACTGATTGTCTATCACGATCGACCCATCCATCGTGATAGACACCCATCTATCACAATAGACCGAGAGAGACTATATAGATCCTCCATTTTGATAGACCACTCTATTGTAATAAGGCCAATCTGTCACAATAGAGCCCCCTCTATCCTGATAGACCAAAGGTACAATAGAGGTCATAGACCCCATATATTGCACTAGATCAACCCTCGCAATAGACCAAAGTGCTAATAGATATCCATCTATTGAGATAGAACCACCTATCATGATAGACCAGTCTATCATAATAGTCTGGTTCATCATGATAGATAAGCTGGTTCATCGTGATAGCCATCCCCCATGATAGAACCCTTCTATCATGACAAATTTCCCTCATGATAAGTGCTCTGATAGAGTGCATTATCATGAAAGACAACTCTATCATGATAGATCCGATCTATTGCAACAAACCAGCCTATTGCAACAGATAGCCTACATGTTAGCGTTTTAATTTTGACTTAAATTTGGTCTATTTTAAAGTATTTTGGTGGATTTCAAGGGTTACGAAGCTAAAGTGCAAACAAAGCGGTCGAGGCTCCACTAAGGGTCAAAAGGGATAGCGAGGCTCGAGAGACCTTCTTGGACTATTCAAACCAACATGTGTGAATTGGAGCTTATCGAAGCCCTTTGTCAATATTAGCTTAGGCTAAGGCATTAGTGCTTGTGATTACCATAACAATTAAGGGAAAAAGAGCATAAAGATATGATTCCAATCCACGTTGAACAACAAAAATACTCTTGATAGGGAATAGTACAAGAAGATGTCGTCGATACAAGACGTCCCACAACTTGGGGTCGATAGGTATGGAAAACTAGACTAGAGCTGATATAGGTGATCCCACAACCCGGGACCATAGGTAGGAAACAAGATATCTCAATTACAATAAATCCCTTTGGGGATATGAACTAGATACAAGAAACAACTAGAAAGGATCTGGCACTACGAGATTACAATAGGACAAGAAAGGATGTCCACGATACAAGACTAGAAAGGACTAGAGCAAGAGACAAAAATAGAACTTGAACTAGAACTTGAAAGTACTTACTTGGTGATCACGACCCCTTGAGCTCCCAAAACTGGCATTGGCAAGACTGATTATGAATGTGGCCAACCCCTCCTTATATAGGTTTTCAAGGGCGGTTATGACTTGATGATGTCATCGACTTGAAACAAGTCCTCTTCGTGTCTGAATTCAGCAAATAGACAGTCGATCTTGGGGTTTTGGCACATTTCGGACGCAATGGAAGCATTACTTTCTCCAAACTCTGAGCCAATGATGAGATATAGAAATTGACATGGAATCTAAGGTTCAAGATGGTTTTCTTTGTGTCCATGACATCACCTCCCCCTCAAACGCTGAGTTCCAAGAGGAGCGGCAATGTTCTCTAACATGGGTTTCATTGGATTCTTCTTATGGAATTCACGAACCTTGAATTTTTCTCTCTGAAGATTTTCTGTGAGTTCACAAGTACGATCACTAATGTCATATGCTTTCCAATGAATAAAGCATTCCAATCGTCGTCGTGAGATTCTTGAATCTAAGATATGATCAGTCTTGAATTCTTCATGATCCTTAATCTTGAAAGGTGGTGAAGGACTGGGTCTCCCTTGAGCTTCCTTAGGTTCGTCACAAGATAGGTCCTTTGAGCTTTTAGTGGTGCTTTGTAGTGTTTCCAAGATCTTTGATGAAGAGTGTTGAGTAAGCACACCTCCTTGATTTAACATGAACTCCCCCTTATCCTTTGCCTTCTTGATATCTTCATAACATGCATACTCCATATCATTTGTAATGACTTTTTGGGCTTCAAAGTTTCTTGGTTCAGATTCTTGAGGAGTAGTGTCTTCATTATTCAAGACTTCTCTTGAGGAGTAGTGTCTTCATTATTCAAGACTTCTGACTCTTGGACTTGACTTTCTTTTAACAAATGATTCTCACACTGAATTGGTTGATTGATAACATCCTCCAAAGTATTTGCTTGAGGCATGGATAGCAAGAGATATTTGACTTTAGGATTGAGGCCACTTCGAAACTGATTAACCATGTAGTCTTCTTGATATGTAGTTCCACAAAACATCTTGATATTCAAGGCATAGCTTGAAACAAATCGATCATCTTGTCGTAGCAATCTTTTCATCTCTTGGACATGTTTGCTCAAGTCCTTTATTGTAGATTGGATCTCCTTGCACTGGGAATCCATGGTGCTTGGTCTTGATGAAGTTAGTCTTGCCAAAATGTCAGGGGAGCACTAGATTGTGCTCTCCGACTACAATAGACAAGATTTCAAAAATACACTTATGGTTACAAGAACACCCAAGAAGATGTAGCCAATACAAGATGTCCCACAACCTGGGACCAATAGGTATGGAAAACTGGACTAGAGATGATATAGAAGATCCCACAACCCGAGATCGTAGGTATGAGACAAGATATCTGGATTACAACAATTCCCTTCAGGGATATGAACTAGATACAAGAAATAACTAGAAAGGATCTCATACTATGAGATTACAACAAGACGAGAAAGGATGTCCAAGACCTAGACTAGACAAGACTAGAACAAGAGACAAGACTATAACTTGAACTGGAACTTCAAAGTACTTACTTGGTGATCACGACCTCTTGAGCTCCCAAGATTGGCATTGGCAAGACTGAGAATGAATGTGGACAAGCCCTCCTTATATAGGTGTTCAAAGGCAGTGTTGTATGGCGGTTACGACTTGATGATGTCATCATGATCTCATCGATTTGTAACAGGACCTCCAATGTCAAAATTCAGCAAATAGACAGTCAATCTTGGGGTTTTGGCACGTTCTCGACACAATGGAAGCATTAGTTTCTCCAAAATCTGAACCAATAATGAGATATGGAAAGTAACATGGAATGTAAGGTTTTAGATGGTTTCCTTTGTGTCCATGACACATAGCTTGGCACTTCTTTATACATGAGTGTCAGCTCCTTGCTCATCACATCACTCATAGAGGGGATTTGTTGATATATTTAGGTAGTGATGTGTGTGAACACACTAGGAGCATTGGGGTACTTTTTTTCCTCTTTAGGAGGATTTTTTCGTTGGCTTGTATATATGTATGTTGCCCGAACGGGTTACTTATCTTTGTAGATTCTAGTGCTAATACATTCAGTATTGTGTGTTGTGCTCCAAGCTTCTTCTTCTTCCTTGAGTTATTCATGTGCTTTCGTAGACCTCGAACTCCAACACCTGACCCTCACTACTAGAATTGTTGTCTTCTCTTGCTAGGTTTTTTGTATATGAGTGGAATGCAAGCATCATAGTTACACATTCAAGGAAACTTAAAAGTCAACGTGGATACAAAAAATGGTAGCATTCTAGCCATATATTTGGTTTTTACAAGCACAGATCCTACACAAAGTCTAGAAATGCTGAATGTTTTTGTAATCAAACTCTTCTTAAGATGATCGATTCTTCCATCCCCTCTTCATCAATTACCAAAACATTTCCTAACGAGACTAGACTTTAAACATTTCATAAATTATAATCTCGCCTATGCATGTGAGTCCTTTCCATCAACTCTTGTTACACTTATTTTAGTGCGATAGATATTATCTTTCATAGACCATACTAAATTCAGTTTTATGATGCTTTTAGATGCTCCGATATTATGTGAGTCCCAACATAGCGCGTACCCAAGGTCTATCTTCTCGTAATACTTCTTGGTGAGCATTGATAGTGAACACATGAACTCTTGGATTGGGTGGAAAATTATTAAAAAGCCCTTGCATCAATTTTTTGCATTGAAGGATTCATAGTTTAGATTCATGCTAAGCCTCTTTACATGTTCTTTCTTCCTCGGTTTTTCTATCTTTAGCAACTTAAAGTCTTAGTAGGATTTCATCTGTCAATGGCTCAAGGTATATCTTGACTTTTCACCCACTAATGTAATTAGGAAAGATGTCTCCTTTAGTGTTGCTAAGTGGAATACTCCTCTAATTACAAAAATTCCATGGTCATTATTTTACCTTTTTGGCATGTTTTTTTGGTGTATCCACTAAACCAAAATCATTTTCTTGAAAACCTTTATCTTTAATATGTGCATCATAATAAGCTCTCTATCAACGAGATAAGCTAGTAAAACCACTTCTGGGATGCCAATATACGAGCAGATAGGAGCCATTGTGATATCTGCATTGTTTTGCTGCATATATTCCTGTAACTACCTTAAGTGTGGTTTTGTGCAATTGCTCTAATAGACCCGTGTGATTCGATAGCTCATATTCTTTTCATTCACAAGATTATGTGACTCTTAGTGTAGGAATTAGGAATTCAATCAACAAGACTGCATTTTATCCATACATAAAGTTGAAAGGTGTGATTTCTAACATTATTTTGTAATATCCGTACACCAAATTGAAAGGTGTGGTTCCTAACATTGTTGTGTAAGTTACATGATAGGCCCAAATTGCATGCCCCAATTGTTGTCCCAATTAGAGTGTTTATTATTAACTAGCTTGGTATACATTGTGCATAAAATCTTGTTTGTGCTTTTTGATTAGACACTTGCTTGAGGGTGATAAGGGGACATTTTTTTTACCCTATAAAAAACTCTTCTTATAGGCATTCAATGAATTCATTTGTAAAGTTCGTAGCCCTATTGCTAATGACCCAATCGTTCGGCCATATGTAATGAAGATTTATTCAATGAGGAATTCGATAGTTATCCGTTCATCACATCTACACGTTGCCCTTACTTCCACCCACTTTTTAAGTTAATCTATTGCCACTATAAATATACTCAACATGAGATACTTTTGTAACAATATGTCTCCTTCAGTTATTGCCACTATAATATACTCAACATGAGAGAGCCTTTTTTGACATATCTCACATCTTTCTACATAACTTCTTGCATCCATGTGTAACATTGTCCACCATAGACCAATAAAAAGAGTTTCCATTACTCTTTTCTCAGGTGATAAATGTCCTCTTGAGGATCTTGAGTGTGCCATTTCCAAAATAGGCAAGTATTCACTTTCGTGGATGCAGTACATAACAAGCTATCTTTTCCTCTATTGTACAGTTGATTCCCTATCAGAGAGTAATCTTTTGACTCTTCTTCAAGTAATTTTTTTATTGTGGGAGTAATTCCCTCTGAAAATATTCCATCATAAAGATCGTCTATTATAGGCGTACTCCAATGGGGTACTACTATCACTTGATAAAGTGTTGAGTGTTCAAAGGTGAATCTATCAATGCAAAATGGGCAATTAAATCAATACTCATGAACATTTTTATCCCTGTGAGGCCAATATACTCCTAGTTTTCATAGGTTTTCAAAAGTTTTAGTTTGACAAAAATGACATCCCAAAATGGAAATGTGGGATTGTGTCATAAGATCCCACATCTCATCATCATCTACACAACAAGATAGATGCTTCGAGTAATAATCTTCAAATCCTTTGATTCTCTTATCTCCTTCTTATGTGTAAGGAGGTGAAGGTGCATGGAACATATGCTAGAACTGAAACACAAGGTTCTCTCCATTCAGGAGTCACCTCTAGATTAAACAAGTAGGGATCTAGAAATTCATAAGATACCCCATTGGGTAGTTTACCATTTTTTGATCTAGAATGGTGGTCAACATGCACATGAATATTTTCCTTTCTTGGCTACCACTTAAAAATAGAATTCCATTAGTAGGAGAAACCAACAAACTAATCTTCTAGGATTGCCCCACTTATCCTCAAGGTAGATAAGGGATTGATGATCATTTAAAAAATTAAACTTATTTACAAAAAACCAATTCTGAACTTTTTCATTGCACATGCCAGTGCTAATACCTCTTGTCTGGTCATCGTGTGATTATTTCTTGCACTTTTGAGTTGTTTGCTTGCATATGAAAATGGAAATTCAAGCCTACCATCATTAGTATGTTGTGCTAAGATACAACCTATGGCATAATTTGAAGCATTCTAACCTGACACTTTCACTATGGGAGTTAAAGGCTAATTGCCTCCTCGATCTCAAAGTGTTGATGAGATAGATCTGTAGCCTTTTCCATCATTGGTTGGTTTATAGGATCATCTAGTTCTATGAAGGGAGGGGTCTCACCTTGAGCCTTTTTTCATCTATCTTCTTGGACTTTTTCCCATAGTTCTTGTGGCCAATTTGCCTCTACCTCTGAAATTAAGGAATCAAAACCAATGACTGCAACAACAAAATCATGAGAACTTGGAGGCAACCATAGAAAACACTCCAAGTCCACCCATCAGCCCCTCCAAATTCTAAGTTATTCCTCCTAAAAATATTCACATCATTTTGGAAGATTATGCAACTTTGTTGGAAGCACATGACAAGCTAACCGAGGAAGTAAGCCAACTCCAACAACAATAGTAAGCAAAACCAACCGCACCACCTACCTCAATCCTAGAATCCACTATAGCTACTTCAAAATCAACTGAGCAAGCCACTCTCTAAAATCAAATACTAGAACTATAGACAAAACTTCTATAGTATGAAAGACCTCCATCACCACTTGAAGCACATATAGAGGATGAAACTATTATGATTCCAGTAGAACAGACCTTTAAAGAGGAGTATGAGTCTCAACCAATACTAGGAGGCCCTGTTACAAAGGAAGGGCAAGACACGTTTGAAGCATTGGAGCCACCTTGGTTAAAGTAGGTAGAAGACATTGGAAGATCCCAAGAGGACCACGTGGCCATACAGATCTTATCCATGGCAAATATAGAAGACAAAGTTTTAAAGTTTGGATATTTTCAAAACATGACACATAGATGGCTTATCACTACCTCGGAGTTGCAATACAAATCATATTTCATGATCCTCATGGATTATAATGCTGAGGTGACAAGGATTATTGGCAAGACACCTACCTTTGCCACTTAATTTGAACCCTAGGACTTACCAGTCACAACAAGGAGAGGCACTATCTTTCAACTCAATTGGTAGAAACAGCTATTGGAAACATACCCAAAAATGTTACACACATGGTCCCATGCTCCACTCCACATCTCATACAACCCATGCTATGGGCCAGTCCCAAGGGGAAGATCATGGCCAATATTTTCCATTATATTCAAGAACAATGCATACCATGAGGATTGGGTTAACTACCCATATCTTGTACCACCATAGGGACCACTGGCTATCTCATATATGATTGCTACCAATAGACACTGGATGCCTCATCTGAAACCAATGTCAGATGTTGTAGCCCAAATGCTATTAAAGATATTTGATTTGATGCAGGTAGTTTTCAAAACTTTTAGAAATGTATGAGCTCCACATGCTTTTGTGCCAAGATTCAAAAATGGAGATCTTCATTTAGTGTATGATCTAAACACCATACCGTCAATCGGAAAAATCTTCACATGGCACGCTTATGTAAAGTGCCTCCCATCCTATTTTAAGCAAAATTTTGAAGATGTGTTCACAACAAGATTTTGGCAGTACCACTCGAAGGTGTTTATTTTGAAGCCAACCCACCTGCTCCAACTTTTCTCATGTGAAAGGTGATGTACTCAAAACACTATAGAATGGCACATCTTGAAGTCCTAGGGACAATCGATTGGGAATATCTGAAGTTAGATCTTGCAAAGCGACTTTGATTCAAAGAACATAAATAATCTGCTGATGTAATTCAGTACTACATTGATCACCCCACACAAAGGTTTGTCAAGAATGACAGACTCGAGAGGGGAGGGAGTGTTACTGACAGGAGCAGCCAAGGTGGCTTGAACAGACAAGGGAGCATGAGGCAAGAAGGAAAACAAGAAGGGCAAGGTTCAGAGACGAGATTGATTAGGCAAGGAAGTCAAATAATACCTTGTAGGGAATAGGTCTCACCAAATTTTTAAAATTTTATTTTCATCAAATAGTGATCTTTATCACTACACATCATTGTAAATACCTGTTTTTGGTAAATTCAACTCCATTTTGTGCAAGCCCAAGAATCCTCAAGCTTGATGATATTAGAAGAGCTTACATTTCAAATTTCATAATTTTAGGAGCTCGTTTGAACCTTCAAAGCCTAGGAACTTATTTTTTAACTAAGCCAGATATTAGGTCTGAAATGGGCCAAAACTAATCAAAAACTATAAAAAGAGCAAGAGCTCATTTTTGAGGTTAGCTTGTTAGAGATTTGATCTTTGTAAGAACTCCACTATAACTTGAGCTTGAGAATAGAAGATTCCATTGTGCTAGTCTTTGCTCTTACCTTGTGTATGCATGTGTGTATGTGTGTGCATGTCATCATGCTTCTCACTCATACACTTGTGCATTCCTATTGCTCATGGTCATCATACCATCCTCACATCTCCACGTGTTCACATTTATGAAGTGGATCTTCACCATGGCAATACCCCCACTATGCTAGAGTGACACTCACTGATTTGTGGGTGTTCTTGTAATCTGAAGTGTATTTCCAAAAATCTTGTCTATTGTAGTCAGAGAGCACAGTCTAGTGCTTCCCTGACATTTTGGCAAGACTACCTTCATCAAGACCAAGAACCATGGAGATTATTTGAGAATAATTTTTTTATGCACTTAAAGTAATTCAACAACAAGTCCAAGAGATATGAGAGAACCAACAAAGGATTCAACAACGATCATTCCAGATGTAATCACAGAACTTCAAAGGCAAATTCAAGAGCTACAAATCATTGTAAGTCAATCTTCTTCAAGTACCCCCATGACAACTTACATGAAGAAAAGTCCAAAACTGAGCATGCCTGAGAAGTTTGATGGGACAAGATCAAAGTTTCAAGGATTTGTGCAACAAGTGAAGCTATTCATAAGGATGCAACCAGACATGTACCCAGATGATGCTTCTCAAGTAGGAATCATAGGAACTCTATTATGTGGTCCTACTCTTTCATGGTTTGCACCTATCCTTGAGAAGGACATGGATATTTTGCATCATTTCAAGGCCTTTATTCGAGAGTTAACATCTTCATTTGGAGATACCAATTGTTCACGTGTTGCAGACACAATGCTAAGGAAGCTGCATCAAGGAAATAGACCTACGTCTATGTTGGCAGTAGTCAAGGAACCGAAGGAGTCACAAGACAAGGAAGCCTACGAAGGGAGTTGGAGCGAAGAGACAGCACAAGCAGGCACAGTAGTCAAAGAAGATTCGGCAAGTAGGCCATTTAAATTTTTCAGGCATCAAAGAGTTGGGCACACAAGAAGAAGGAGCAAGTAGGGAGCTCCAGGAAATGTATGTCAAAATGTTAGAAGAAATCCTTACAAAAATAGTGATTTTCATCACTAAAAACCATTGTAAATACCATTTCATATTTTTGTAGCTCCATTTTGTGCAAGCCAAGGAGTCCTTGAGCTTGAGGAGCTTTAGAAGCACCTACCTATCAGTTTTCACATTTTTTAGACTCCGTTTGAACCTCCAAATAGGGTAGAGAACCGAATTTTTAACTAGGCCGGACACTAGGTCTGGACAAGGCCAAAACCTAGTAAAAAACTATAAATAGAGCTAGAGAGCTCATTTTTGAAGTTATCTTGTAATTGATTTGAACTTGTATGAGCTTTTTGAAAGTAATCTAAAGAACTCCATTGCTTCTCACTCTTTGTCTTGCCTTGTGTGCGCATGTGTGTGTATGTGTGTGCATGTTAGTGTGCTTCTCACTCACGCACTTGTGCATTCACTTGCTCGAGGTCTTCATACCATCCTCATGTCTTCCCAGATTGACATTAAAGGAGGTGCTACTCATCACTGAGCTACACCAAATTTTGGCGCTGTTGCCGGGGATCGAGCTTTGAGGACGAGCGTGTGATGGTAAGACGTAGAGTTGACGCATTGGAGTCATAGGTATTTTCTTCACTTTTATCTATTTTCTTTTGTTTTTCTCATCACCATCATCATCCTCACCATCTCCCACACCCATCTCCATCATCGCGAAAAATTTCAGTTTTTGGTCATATCACCCCACCCATACCATTTTCCTCATTTCACTTGTGAGAGAGAGAGAGAGAGCATTTGTGTGCTTGTGATTTTCTGTGTTTTTTGAGATTTTCTTGAGGAATCAGCATCCCCAGCAGATGCACCAGCTCCAGCAGGTAAAAAATTTGACTGTGCAGGTCCCGAGGCGTTGACCTCTGTCAATCGGAACCGATAGAAAAAATGATCTTTTTGCTAAACAAAGTACATAATCATGATCTACATGCCTAGAGCTTCCCAAATGTGTGCTTGAAATTTTAAAATTCCTCATATTTCTGTCAATCGTGATCGCTCTGTCAATCGCGATCGACAAACCACGACGGACACATGCCGACGGCTCTGTCAATCGTGACCGACACGTCAATCGCGACCGACAGAGTCAACGACCGACTGACCACGACTGACAGAACTTACGTGTGACACGTGTCAATCGCAATCGAGCCATCAATCGCGATCGACCAGTCAATCGCGACTGACAGCCCTGACGGACCTGTCAATCGCGACCGACACAGTCAACGATTGCTTGACCACGACGGACAGACCCTCGCGAAGGACCTCTCAATCGCGATCGACCCATCAATCGCGACTGACAGAGTCAACGACCCTTTGACCACGACCGACTGAAAATCCGGGCCATGTGTCAATCGCGATTGACCCATCAATCGCGACTGACAGCCACGACGGACCTGTCAATCGCGACTGACACGTCGATCGTGATTGACCTATCAATCGCGACTGACAGAGCTTGCGAACGCGATTGAAGGGAAAATTTGGCCAATTTTTTAGGGCAAAAAATAGTGGACTATTCTTGACAAATTGTGGGTCAAATACTAGGGTTCATCATTGCATTGTGAAGCCACTACAAAAAGTATTTCGAGAAGTCCTGTTTGCCTGCTAACCTGTTTAAAATCCTGATTTGGCCCCAAAACCCTGAATGGACATAACTTCCTCATACGAAATCTGATTGCGGTGATTTTTGTTTTGTTGGAAAGCTCGTGGGGAATACAACCAAAACTTCCACTAGTTACGGTAGAATTAATGTCAGAATTATTAAATAGGATAATTTGAAGTTGACCATATCCCAAGGTAGGAAAAAATTGGGGGTCCCTTGGGATTGTTTTCCATAAAGGCAAAAGACAATTGGGTCTGTGAATTACATGCATGAAAGTGATCTGTCTGTCAACTGAATTCAATTCTTCTTATTGTGGACTTTTTCAGGTACTTCGAGAGCATCGAAGAGTACTCGAAGCAAGAGTAAGTGCGAGCTTGGGAACACGCTTCCTGGGCATACAAGGGCAACCAAGGGAAGAGACTTAAGGTTGGAAATTCTCAGCACCCTCTGTCAATCCCTAGCATAGGCTAAGTACGGATAGAGGTTTTGGTTAATTAGTAACACGTTAAGAACTACCAAGTCCAAGAACTCTAATCACTCAAGTGCAAGTGTTAGGAGATTACAATCGCGAAGCAACCTAAGGGAAAAGAAATTAAATTGAGCGAACGCACTCAAGTACGTTAAAAACTTAAGTGTTCCTTGCGATGAAGATTAATTGGACAAGAAGTGACACCCTAAGAGCAATTAAAAAAGAACAAGTGATTGATACAAAAGAACTCAACAACGCAAAGTGTACTTTGGAAAAAATTGGGATTATTCAATTGGGCTTACGAACCTTAGATCAGGACGACACCTAGGGAGAGATAGACAAAGTCTTAGATCTTCAGAGGCTAGTGTCAATCATACTGCTAGGTCTTGGGCCCAACAGTTGAGCCATCATTCGTACTACCCTAGCTCTGAGACGAGCGAGTCTGAGATGTCCCACGGTATGGAGGGACCTACAGGAAGTTTTGGGGTGCCGTATTTACATAGGGTGGAAGCCCCTTACAAGATGCAACTCGAATACCTTAGGACCAACCGATTAGGTGCCAGCATCTATGAGGACAACCTAGGAAGATCTGTGGTCCATATTAAAAACCCGGACCAATCCATTGTACTAGAACACCCAGCTGTCAAGTTTGAAAATGGAGCATACTTGGACAAAGAAGGGACAATATATGTAGTCACCAGTCATCCAGATAGGACAAATGAATTTGGGAATGTGGTCCCAGAAACGGACTTAGGTGACCTAGAGCAAGGAAACATGGGTGTAGAACCTAGAACCCCACGAGGCAAATCTGTTCTCACTAGGATTATCACACCAGAGTGGATTCCCCAAGACAATAAGAGCATAGATATACTCCTGAACCAAGAGACTGATGAAGCCTTTTCGAGATATAGATCTAATCAGCCGAGTGAGGTAGGAACAATCATGATATATGAGTTCAAAGATCCTGATATTCCAGGTAGAGTGACCTACTTAGATCACGCTTCAGAGAGGATCTTTGTGGTTACAGAAAATGATAGGCATGCTTACACTTGGAAAGGTGAATTCATTTTCCCCCAACCAAGATCGAATGTGTCATTTGGTCACCAAGGAGCTGGAACCTCCCACACTCATGGAACTCAAAGAGACAGACATAGAGATAGACCGGAGGTAAGCTTTGCCAACCCAGTGGGAAGAGACAGAACAAGAACGGAAACCAATAGAGTGGAACCTGAAGGATTTAGAGCCCCAAGGAATCAAAGGAATACGGATGACTTCCCTCTGCCAAGGCCTAGGGAACACACCAGGATTTTGAGACCGACTCAGTTAGTTAAGTCCATGAAGAATTACTTCGATGGCATAGGAGACCCATATGATCATGTGGCCGAGTTTAGGCAAGTCTTGAGAGCTGAACAAGTTGAGGACCTATTCACGCAATATAATGCCTTTGGTCTAACACTTAGGAACACAGGCCTTACATGGTTTCAACCATTGAATGAGAGACAGTTCAGGAGCATAGACCAACTCTTAGAGGCTTTCATCACCGAATTCTCTAAAAGTGGCATAATGCATAATACTTCCTCGTTGATATACAGCTTCAAGCAGACCCCTCAAGAGACTGTGAGACTTGCAAGAAGAAGATTTAGGCAATATCTTGAGAGATGCCTTGTTCTTGAGTTACCCACACCTGCCAAACAAGTGGCTTTATTCTTGGATGGATTGCTAAGTACCAAGTTGCGCTCCTATGTGTACTTGAAAGACCCTAGGACCATAGAAGAGTGTGTACGCATGTGCATCGACATTGAGGATAACCTAGGGGAGGAGTTAGAGCTTTCCAAAATCTACAAAGATTCAGATAGTGCCTCTAGCCTCTCTTCCTTGCAATCCACATCAATTGAGGAACTTGCGGAAAAAGTAGCTCAAAAACTATGTGTCTCTAGTAAACAAATTCCTAGATTTGCCCCAGTAAAGAGGTGCTATACTTGTGGTGGTGACCATATGGGGAACGTATGTCCCATCATGGCTCAACCCCAAGTAAATCCTAGTAGCCAGTACTGCACCATAGAACAAAGATACACAAATCACACAGCACAAGATTGCCCGTACAATAATCAAGCAATTAGACAAACCTACCCTTAGCCCTATCCACAACAGGGAAGATACCAGAACCAGTACCCCCCACAACAATATGGTAGACCACAGCAACCCTATCAACAACCCTACCAGAACCAACAAAGGCCACAGCCTGTGTTAGCTCAACAACCTCCAACCCCAGCTAATGTGATTCCTGTAAAATATGCAGCAGCTGAGGAAAATTTGAATAGAGCTATAGTGCCGGTAACACCACTGCTTTCAGAAAGTGATCCTAGTGACCATAGCTTTGATTCTACACATATTGATAGTCCACAGGCTTACTACATGCAATCTCCTGAACATGGTGAGTCATACTACAGTGAAGAACCAGGCGAACCTAGTTGGGAGCCAGAGTACACAAATGTAATGTACGCAAAGCCTAACTCTAGACCCCAGCCTAGGCAGGTAAGACCCCCATTCCCTAGAGGACCATGCTACAGATGTCAGGGAGATCACCTCATTCGTGATTGCCCCTTACCTCCACCTACACAACCCCAGTCAGTGATAATTCAAGGCTTTTGCCAAGATTGTGGAAAGGAGCATCTCTTATGAGATTGCCCTAAGAATCCTAATAATATGCCAAAAATAACTCCAATTAACGTTATTGGCTTAGTTGTAGACTCAACAGGAAGTGTCACTTCCATTGCACCGTTGCAAGTGGTCACGAGGGCCCAGGCTTTGCAACAAAACCCAGGAATAGGTCAAGAGAAGAGTGCAGAGGTTAGTGAAACTGAGAGCATAGCCAAGAAACGGTCGAGAGCCTGGAGGGATAGTCGAGAAAGAATGAAAAGACAATGGTCTAAAAAGATGAGCGACTTAGAAGAAAGCATAAGAGAAACAAAAGCCAAAATTGTTGAACTCACCTCTCACACAAACTCTCACATACCACCACCACCCTCACTTCCATCACCATCTAACCCACCATCTGTCCACCTACCTTAGACCATTCCACACCCCCTAGAGTAGGATCAGTGTTAGCTGACCCCACTTGTGAAGACATAGACATGATGCTTAAGGCATATCAGGCTAGAATCCAAGAAGGGCCAAATGTGACGGATCATGACAAGTGCTACCCTAGAGCTGACCTAGAGATAGAGAGAACCAAGCTATGTGCAAAAATGGTCGCATTGGCTCAGACCATGTTTGAAGCCAGTCGCCTTTTCAACTACTCAGGCTCAGCCAAGACACAATTGCACTTGGATGGACTCCTAGAGAAGTTAGAGAGTATAATTGCAAGATCTGCCAAGGAAGAAAAAAAATTAAGAAAGAGATGAGGCAAGCAAAAACATAAGCCATTCCCCATAGGAAGCTTATGTGCCCAATTCCGTTGAACCAGACACTTCCTTTTCTATGAATAGGTTCACTCCAGAGTTCCTACGAGAGATTCAAGAAGACAAATGGGCTAATGAAAGTGAAGCCCCTCCTCCCATTGAACTTGTGGATGACACGCAGGATCAATTCCCACAAGATATTCCTTCCATTTATGGAGAGCAGGAGAGCACCCAGTCCCAAGAGAGATTAGACTTTGAGTCTAATTCTTTACAGGAATTACCCCATTTCATAGGCCCATGGGAAGCCAAGTCAACCTGTATGAGAGCACCCACCGTCATGGTAAGAAACGAAGACTCAGTCATACCTAGGAATACAGAAGTAGTGAAAAACACTAAAGTGCAGTGCAACCTCACTTTAGAAGAGCTACTCAAAGTTAGGCCAGAGTTATGGAAACATGTAGCCAAACAAGTACCAGAGATAGCAAAACCTCGTTCCCAGGTAGGTTCTCAGAGGACAGTGCCAGAAATTCCTCTAGACAAGATAGGAGATATGAGTGAAGGTGAAGAAGGAAACACCTATCTTCCCATTACCCATCAGGGGTACACAACCAAGGCAATTCTAGACTCAGGTGCAGGAGTTGCTATTGCTACCACTTCCCTATGGAAGCGGTGGGGCAAGCTAGCACTCAGGCCCACGAGGATGAAATTGCAAATGGCTGATGGCCACATAGAGAGGCCTTTAGGACTACTTGAAGGAATAACTCTCACTACATGTGGTGTAGAGTTTGAGCACACATTTGCTATCTGTGATTTTAGCAAGAATCATGCGTACGAGATGATTTTGGGAAGACCCTTTATGCGACAGTTGCAAGTGGTACAGGACTGGGGAACCAATTCCTTGTACGTGCAACACTTAGGTGTTACAACCAAAGTGAATCTCAAAGATTACTCTCATAGAGATGTCCCTCCTATCCAATGGAATCCCATCCATAGAGCTAAAGATGATACAGAATCGGTGCACTCCATAGGATCAGGATCCTCATGGATGCATGAAGACACTCACTTATGGATGTGCAAAGTGGCAGTAGAAGAGGAGAAGAGAGAAAAAACCAGAGAAATAGGTGCAAACGAAACACATAGATCCATTCAAGACCCAACCTATGCACCTATAGTATTTCCTGATGAAGAATTTGAACCCCACGGCTGGGCAGAAATTTTAGCAACCATGGATGTAGCCATCAATGAAGAACAGTGGACACCCCACTGTGATGAGGATGGCTATGACATTTCAGTTTTCTCCATAGAGCCAATAATGGGAGATGCAGTTTTAGAAGAATGCGAACCTAGCCCTGATGCATTTAAGGATGCGAGCGACTCCGATCTAGAGTCAATCATTATGGACCCACCTTTTGCATCAGATGAAGAATACTTCTATGAAGTAGAATTTCAACCCCAGAGGCATGGAGAGCTTACAAATGATGTAAGGCTAGCCACACATGTGACCCCTAAGGAAGAAGGAAAGAAAAGAAAGAAGAGAGAAGTCACACCAGAAGAGGAAGAATCTTTGTTTGAGGTCCCTGAAAACTTTAAAAAGTATGAGATAGACGACAGGAGAGTCATGGTAAGAATGCCTAAGCGAGAGGCACAATTAGGAGAAGCATATGATAACAAAGAAACCACCAAGAAAATAGTAGTAGCCCTAGAAGAAGGAGAGGAGAGATGCACGTACATAGGCCATGACCTAACAGAGGAAGAAGAGCATGCGTTAATAGCCTTGCTAAGAGAATACAGAGATGTATTCGCTTGGAGTTACAAGGATTTGAAAGGCGTGGACCCTGACATATGCTCTCACACTATCCCCATGACCTCAGATGCCAAATCTTCCAAGCAAAAGCCTTACACATATAATGATAACTATGGTGCTAAGATCAAAGAGGAGATAGATAGACTGGTAGAAGCTGTATTCATCTATGAAATTGAGCACACTGAATGGGTATCCCCCATTGTAGCGGTGCCCAAGAAGAATGGCAAGCTACGTGTATGCATTAACTTGAAGAAGGTTAATGCAGCCACAATTCGAGATAACTACCCGCTCCCTATCACAGAACACCTCTTAGAAAGAGTGGCAGGCAAGGAAGTGTACAGCTTCCTTGATGGATTTTCGGGCTACAATCAAGTGGCCATAGCTCTAGAAGATCAGCATAAGACGGCTTTTGCCACAGAGTGGGGTATTTTTGCCTTTAGAGTAATGCCATTTGGGCTTACCAATGCACCAGCTACCTTCCAGAGGCTGATGTGCCATGTATTTAAAGAGTTCTTGAGGAAGAATTTGGAAGTATATGTTGATGATCTGTGTGCTCATTCCAACATTAGACAGACCCATATACCTGAACTCAAACAAATTTTTGATAAATGCAGAGAATATCAAGTCTGCTTGAACCCAGAAAAATGTGTTTTCATGGTCAGGCAAGGCAAGATTCTAGGACACATAGTGTCAAAGAATGGCATATCCACTGATGAAGAGAAAGTGAGAGCCATAGCGGAGCTACCTAGGCCAAGGAATGTCAAGGAAGTACAAGCTTTCATGGGGCATTGTGGTTATTACCGATGGTTTATACACATGTATGCCATCATAGCAAAGCCTTTGTATGGACTTTTGACTAACTTTGAGTGGACTGATGAATGTGAGAATTCCTTCAATGAGCTTAAACGGCGATTATGTTCAGCACCAATCTTAACCACACCAGATTGGAATAAGCCTTTCCATGTTCATGTGGATGCATCCAATTATGCTATTGGGTGTGTACTCGCGCAGCCTACCGGTGAAGGTAATATGGATCTTCCAATTGCCTATGCTAGTAGACAATTGAATGCAGCTGAACGAAATTATGCTTGCAAATAAGTTTAAATTTTTTACTGACCATCAGGCACTGCTATATCTCGTAAACAAGCCATGCAATACAGGAAGATTAGTAAGATGGTTTCTCTTGCTAATGGACTATGATTTTGAGGTTGTGGTAAGGAAAGGGAAGACCCACTTAAGACCAGACCATCTCTCTAGGCTCACATCGGGAGAAGCCCCGCAAGGAGTGTCAGATGACCTTCCTGATGCTTACTTGTTTAATTTGGAAGTGGTGCCGCAGTGGGCTAAGCCATTAGTGCCAATATTGACATCCGGGCCTAAGCACCCAGTCATAAACACTCAAGGTAGAGAGGTAGTAAGAGCCCAGAAGTACCACATCATGGCAGGAAGTATGTACAAGCACACAGATCAAGGGATCTTGGCTTGTTGTGTGGAAGAGGATGAGTACGCTAAATGGTTGCAATTGGCACATGTAGGTGCATTAGAGCAACACTACTCAAAACAACGAACCCTACAGACACTAAGGAGACTCGGAGTGCATTGGCCGACTATGGAAGCTGATGTCCAAAAGTTGTGCAAAGAATGCCCAATCTGCTGCACTAAACCACCTGTGGAACATGCCACTCTTTATCAAGTGTCCATAGTGCCAGATTGGAGTGATCCACTAGTATCCTTCTTGAGGACAAAAACATTCCCTCAAGATATGACACTAGCCAGACAAAGAAGTTTAGAACAAGAAGCCCTAGATTACTCACTCATTGGTGATAATCTCTACAAGCATGGTAAGGATGGATACCTGAGACTATGTGTCCATGAGAGTGAATATCTCAAGATCTTGGAAGCTGCTCACCAAGGTGTAGCAAGAGGACACTTTGGACCAGATCGGGTGATCAAGGCAATACTATTTGCGGGCCTCTGGTGGCCGACGCTTCACATGGATGCACATACCTATGTGAAGAGGTGTGATGTTTGTTAGAGAACTCAGTATCCCATACGCAAAGATGAGATGCCACTAAAACCTATGATGGGTGGACGTGCATTATCTAAGTGGGGAATAGACTTCGTAGGTCCTATTAATCCCCCAGCTAAGGGTTCCCATGCTGAGTACATCATTGTTGCCACGGACTATCTAACCAAGTGGGTAGAGGTAAAAGCCACAACAAAGAACGATGCTCAAACAACAGCCAAGTTCTTATTCTAGAATGTGTTCACCAGATATGGGTTACCTATAGAGCTAGTTAGCGATAGAGGCACTCACTTCTTGAATGAAGTTATTGAAAATATGCTCCAAGAGTTCTTGGTAGTACATAAGAAGTCTGCCCCGTATCACCCACAAGCTAATGGCCAGGCCGAAAGCACAAACAAGATTCTATGCAATGTGCTTACCAAATTGGTGAATAATAAACGCTCTAATTGGGACAAATAGCTACACCATGCTGTTTGGGCATACCGAGTGGCCTATAAAACGATACTCCAAGCCATGCCCTTTCAGTTGGTATTTGGCCAAAATGCGGTGCTACCTTTGGACTTCTTGATTCCCACATTGAGAGTAGCACAGGAGCATGAGTGGACGGGCCATGAACTCTCTTCGAGAATTTTTGACCTTGAATGACTAGGTGAAACCAGATTAAGAGCTGCAGCAGGAATATATGCAGCTAAGAAACGACAGAAGGCATACTTTGATGCCCATGTTAAGGATAAAGGATTAAAGGCCGGAGACCTAGTTTTAGTCTACACTTTGAAGCAACATGCAAGAAAATTAGAGAAACGTGGCTATGGACCTATGATTATAAATAGGATTTCAACGAGTGGAGCAGTACAACTAGCCACCTTAGAAGGTGATATTCTTCCGAGCTACATAAGCGGATGCAGAGTCAAGTTATATCAGGAACCTCTGACGGAAGAGATGCTAAGTCGACTCAACACTGCTAAGAAACGCAAAGAAGAAGAAAGACGAATTTGAGAAGAAGCTCAAGCAAAAGCATTGGAACGCATACGGAGAATGAAGTTGAGAAGACAGGGTAGAGAGCAACCTAGGACAGATGCATATGCAGATCAAGGATATCATGTGGCTATGTGTGAAGTCTTAGGCATCAACTCTCATAGAATAATCGATCGACGTCCTTTTGTGACTTTAGAGATAGGACAAGGAGTTAGTGCAAAACTTGTGCGAGCATTGATTGACTCAGGTGCAGCCACTAGTGCGGTGAGACTTTCTTACTGTCGAGAATTGAAATTAAAAGTCAATCCTATAGAAGCATATCTTATAGGATTGGGAGGTTTGGAAACCCCTTGCATGGGCGAGGTGGAACTTCCCCTCTCCATTCAAGATGTTCCAATGATAGTTAAGGTACTAGTGTGTCAAGATGAGGATCTCACTGAGCCTCTGGTCTTGGGTCAAGACTGGATCTATGAACATGTAGTCAACTTAAACCTAAGAAGTGGACTTCTTCAGGTATGGGTGAATCAGAGTCGAATTACAGTTGAGTTAGATAATGGAGCACTCAAGGAACTAGAAAAGGCACAGACTCCTGGTCCTTCCAGGGGTACACATGAAGTTGACCATGCTGTTCTTGTCCAAAGCTATGTGATGCAGAGGAATGGAGATCTCAATAAAGAAGTCAAGGCCTCGACGGAACTCCCTTCTTTTCCAAAGGCCAGAGGGAGGCAGCAACCAAAGGTAGAGCAATCACTGAAGACTACCTATGCTGGAGGCCAAAAGAACGTGCGAAGCAGAATGACTCAGCTATTGAAACAATTGTGGGTGCAAAAAGGAGAGCGGCCTATGACCGTCGAGCGACAACAATCATCTCAACTTCCTATTAGTAATCAGCGACATGATACTAATAAGAAGACTTCCAAAACTTCTTTTGAGAAAGTGAAAACTATCTGGGTACCTAAGAAGTCGATGAAGGCTGGCCCACAATCAAGACAAATTTGGGTGCCTAAGGCTTGCTTGCGGGCTCAACTAGTCCCGCACGAATCACATCATACACGACAGGGTTCACTCACTCAAGGAGCCATTACCCACTCTTGTTTAATACGCACGAACACACAGTCGCCCAGAAGCACGCACAGACTCACTTGTAAATGGGCCCCAAAAACGCATCATCCCCAAGCAAAATTACTCATAAAACCCTCTAGAGTCTCCACAAAACCAAAACCAAAAGCCATCCATTGTGTTTGGTAACCTAAGAATTGTAATAAACCCCCCGACCCCATTTGTAAATTCATCTCCACTTGCTAACTACATCACTCATACACTGCATCTTTCCATCTAGCTCCTAGGACTATCCATTCATTAACTACACACACAGTCATCGAGCACTCACTGACCCACTAACCCATTACTCACTGCATGATAATGTTGTAACGGGGACAAAAAGTGTTCTATCTTGTCCATTACAATATTAACGTATGATCTATATTCTCACAGAACCAGCAAGCAAGCAATAACAATGGCAGAAGCAGGAGCCACCAGTTCCCAGGCAGGGTCTAGCGCACAGATTGTGGACATTGAAACCCTCCTCCTGGAACCACCACTCACCGAAAGGCCTCAAGAACTTCAAGTGGTGCATGTTCTCTCGATTCAGGACCCTCCTCAGGGACACACTTCGCAAGTGGGGAAACACGCTCATTGGTTTAGCGATGTCGCAGGGCCATTGGGTGATGGCACCTATTTCTAGGAAGCAGAAATTGAGTTCAATGGCAAATGGGGACGTTACCATTTCTTCACTCGCGAATTTGAAAACTATCAGAATGCAGAAGTAATGCGATCGGTTTGGGCCAAAAGCGGGATTGGATAGCTACTTCAGAGCACATTTGCCTAAGCCAGATTTCCTTCGTTGCTCCTATTTCATCAGTACCATCACTCCTAGTAGAGTCAAGGGAGGCGATAGTACTTTTGTGCTACCCTCACTATTGCCAGGCCACGAACTCAAGAGATTCAAACTGACCCTCAATTTGGTACGAGCAACATTGAACATGCAAGGAATGCATATTCCCACTGAGAAAGAAACAATGGTTCCAGGCAGGATGAAGCATAAGGATCTCAACAAATTGAAAGACATGGTAGCAATGACACCTACCATTGCTCTACACCTACGAACTATCATGCAACATTTTGCTTTTCCCGCCCAAGAACGATTCACTATGCCACCAAAAAAGATATGGTTCAGCTTGTACTTGGCGGAGACAGAGAACCTCACCATCAACATACCGCATTGGATCATCGATCAAATACACCTAGCCCATCAACGGTGGAACATGAAACAGAAAAATGTACTTCATGGATGTTGTGCTCTCACAAGAATAATTTATAGGTGCTTAGCGTATGACGTGCCCATTCAAAGAGCACTAGTATGGTCCAGGGCCCAAGAGTTCCAAAGACGACTATCAACGGCGGGCCCTCCATCGAAGAAGATGAGAGGGGAAGTTCAATTACCATGCGATCAACCAAGGGGAGCCACTACCACACCCGAGGTGACTCCTCCACAAACGAGGCATGTCCGACCATTCACCATTCGCCTACCCAGACCAAGTGCAGAGGGACCCAACCTGGTGTTTCCTCCTATTCCGTCAGACTTGGAGTTCCCTCAAGGTTACACCCTTGCGGATCTAACAGATGAGGAAATTGCCCGTTTGATCAATGAATCTAACCTGGAGACAGAAGCGGAGCAGACCCAAGAACAACAACCCACGACTACCACTTCAGCCCCGACCCAACCAGGAGTAGTAGAAGTAGAAGACGATGAAGAAGAGACAGAAGAACAAGAGGCACACGAAGAGTATGATCAAGGATATGAAGAACTTTCAGAACTAGCAAGTGCCCCGGCATACTCAACCCAAATAAAAAGATTATATGAAACCATGAAGCGGGTCCAAGAGCAACACAAACTGTCGCTCGAAATAGGAAAGATGATCATGAGCCAAATGTTAGTCGAGGAAGGTGTGGATGACATGTTCATCGAATCAATGAACCTGCACGCTGACACAGTGGGCTTAGATGAGGCTGTTCATGCAGCCATGACTTATATTCATCGATTTGAGAAGCGAGTGCCTACCCGTCCCATGCGATCTGGCAAACAAATACACATCAATGTATCAGAACCAGGAGGCAACACACAAACAGAAGAACATCAGGAGGAACCACTCTCACCACCCACCTCACCTCTCAATACACATGTCACCTCACCACCTGGCACTACCACACCTATTTCTGCCATTACCACAGTCGTCATGGGAATTCCTCGCTCTCCTGGAATCCAAGTCGGAGGAGTTACCATGCCCACCTACACAACACTCTTCACAAATATCACATCCACCCCACCCACTGTTCCCATCTTTACAGTCACACACACATTCGACACAATGGAGACATCACCAGCCACAACACCACTCCCACCCCCCACACAACCTCAATCTCCCATACCCCCTCCACCTACCTCACCACTTGACTCCACAACATTCACAACTCCCTTCCCCTTCCCCATCCCCCCTGCATCTTCATCTTTCCCTGCATCGTTTAATGTAAATAGTATATTCATAGCATTACATCAATGCGTGTATCAACTTCAGAGTGAGTACCAAGCTCTAGAAGACCGTCATCATCAGCTGACGACGAATCATCAACAACTACAAAGACGGCTTACAAGTATAGAAGAAGAAAATGCAGACCTCAACCAACGCTACACCACTCTCGAGCAAGCTCATCAAACCCTCCTGGAGACACCCCAACCATCACAAGAGTCAGGTGTCAAACAACTTGAAGCCTTACTGGAGGTTTGCCAAACAGATAACCTGAGAGTCCGACGAAACTTAACTCTACTCCGAAAACACATGGCTACAGCCCTTGAAGAAAACAAACGTTTGCAAAAACAAAACGAAGAAAACCTGGAAGCTGCCATGGAAGGCTCTCCCCATGAAATCGACCCAGAACAATTAAAAGCAGTTCCCTCAGAAACAATGAAAACAATCTTGGAAAGCTATGCGGATTTATTAGAAGCACATGATGATTTGGAAAGGGAACGGGATGAACTACGTAGCCAGCTCAGGGAACAGGAGGCACAACCCAAAGTCATAGAAATGACCTCGACTTCAGTGGAAGTAAAGGCATTGACAGAGCAAGTGGCGGAGCTGCAGAAGAAGTTACTGGAATATGAACGGCAGCCCTCTCCAGTTGTAGAACCAGAGCCTGAGGAATTAGTACCCATTGAGGTGGACGAAACGTATGAGGAACCATATGTTCCTATGCCGATGCCAGGTGGTGCACAGACCTCAGAAGGAATGGACACCTTAGAAGTTGAAGTACCTGAATGGCTCTAGACACTAGAGAAAACAGCAACAACCCATGAAGATCGAGTGGCAATTCAAATCCAATCAATGGCAAAGTTAGAAGACACCATCATAAAGTTAGAATATTTCCGCAGCATGTCTCATCATAGATGGATCGGCACCAACGACAATCAATATGTGCCATATTGTGTACTCCTTGCAGATTACAACGCAGAGATTCAACGCAGATGTGGCAAGCCTCCAACTTTCGCCACACAATTTGGGCCCGATGATATCCCAAAAAGTGCTAAGAAAGGATCCATTCATCAACCCACCTGGAGGATCCGTCTTCTTGAGATCTACCCAGAAATGGTTCGTACTTGGACTAACATGCCACTTTTTATTAAATACAATCCTTGTTATGTTCCAGTCTTCCGCAGGCGCACCTGGCCAGAGTTTACAATTGCTGTCAAGAACATCAAAGGTTGCGCAAAGTGGTTAAACTATGTTTATCTAGCACCTCCTCAAGGACCTCCCACTGTGAATTACATGATTTCTACCATCCGTCACTGGAGCATTCGACTACGGAATACCCCCGATGTGATGGCCCAAATGTGCATGAAAATCTTTGAACTAGTGCTAATCACATTCAGGACATTCAAGAATATTAAAGACCCACACTTCTCAGGTGTTGGATTTCTTACAGGAAACCAAGGTCTGGTATACGACATGAGCACCACCCCATCAATAGAGGTAATATATGCTTGGCATGCCAGAATAAAGTACCTCCCAGCTTGCTTTAAACAGACATTCGAGGAGATGTTCGTAATAGGATTCTGGGAATATCACTCAGAAATATTTGTACCCAGGCCCTCACATCTCCTCCACTTATTTGCTGTGGAGAGAACCATCCATTCAGAACAACTGCGGGTGCCACATCCGGACGTACCAGGACCAGTGAATCAGGATGCCTTGTTAACAGATCTAGCACGGGGGCTACGATTAGAAGAACACCACCTCGCCGCCGATGTTGTTCAATATTATGTCCAACGCACAACTAGACAAGGGTCTGTCAGAGACGACAGCCGTGAGAGAGGGGGGGGTGTTGGCAGTAGTCAAGGAACCGAAGGAGTCACAAGACAAGGAAGCCTACAAAGGGAGTCGAAGCGAAGAGACATCACAAGCAGGCGCAGTAGTCAAAGAAGATCTGGCAAGTAGGCCATTTAAATTTTTCAGGCATCAAATAGTTGGGCACACAAGAAGAAGGAGCAAGTAGGGAGCTCCAGGAAATGTATGTCAAAATGTTAGAAGAAATCCTTACAAAAATAGTGACTTTCATCACTAAAAACCATTGTAAATACCATTTCATATTTTTGTAGCTCCATTTTGTGCAAGCCAAGGATTCCTTGAGCTTGAGGAGCTTTAGAAGCACCTACCTATCACTTTTCACATTTTTTAGACTCCGTTTGAACCTCCAAATAGGGTAGAGAACCTAATTTTTAACTAGGCCGGACACTAGGTCTAGACAAGGCCAAAACCTAGTCAAAAACTATAAATAGAGCTAGAGAGCTCATTTTTGAGGTTAGCTTGTAATTGATTTGAACTTGTATGAGCTTTTTGAAAGTAATCTAAAGAACTCCATTGCTTCTCACTCTTTGTCTTGCCTTGTGTGCGCGCGTGTGTGTATGTGTGTGCATGTTAGTGTGCTTCTCACTCACACACTTGTGCCTTCACTTGCTCGAGGTCTTCATACCATCCTCACATCTTCCCGGATTGACATTAAAGGAGGTGCTACTCATCACTGAGCTACAGTCTACCTATGCATCAGAATTCAGACAAATCATTTGTGATCTCACATGGCACGAGGATTATTTTATCAACCAATTTCGATGGGGCTTATGTGACGATGTCAAGGACCTCATGTTAACCATGCCCAAGGTAAATACTTTGAATGAATTCATGAATCAAGCAATTGAGTGTGACAATAGGTTGTTTGAGAGAAAACAAGAGAAGATGATTTCTGTCCATGATCGAGAATACAAGTTTACCTCAGTTCCTCCGCAACATATGTTAGAAGAATCTAAACCAGAACCCATGTAGTTGGATAACATCAGGCTAAGACGACTTACACCAAAGGGAAGAAAACATTGAAAAGATAATGTGTTATGCTTTTATTGCGGAGATCATGATCATATGGTATTCGAATGTCCTAAGAAGAAGAAGCAAGTTGGAATTAGGACTTCTACAATCACCATCCCACATCAGAAGGATCATCATCGAAATCAAAAAAGGAGTACTACCCATCATGAGAATCATCGCCTTGATTCTATACCTCGATATACTACAAACTCTTTCCAATTTCATCACGGATATCCATCATTGTCATGTTCTAGTACCACATACCAAGAGCTCTACAAATACCAAGAGCTATGAGGATTCAAGTTCTAGAATATCTCACACTCATATAATCGTCCTCATGGAACTCGTCGCTTGAGGGGGAGGTGATGTCATGGACACAAAGGAAACCATCTAAGACCATAGATTCCATGTTACTTGCCATATCTCATTATTGGTTCAGATTTTGGAGAAACTAATGCTTCCATTGTGTCTGGAACATGCTAAAACCCCAAGATAGACTATCTATTCGCTAAATTTTGACATCAAGAGGTCCTGTTACTGCTGGAGACCTCTTAATCTCCAAAGGTTGGATCTATACTGATCTAAGAACACTTCAATATCAGTTATGGATCAAAATTTTCACAAAACTTTCATTAACACTTCTCTGAGTGAAGAAATTCCTTCTTCAGAAAGTCTGCTTTAGAAATGGACTTCATTTCTTGCACATATCTTCAGATTTCTTCAAATCAATGATGCACATATCTCCACACTACCTTTGCGCAATCATATCAACATTTAGTTCTTCAAAAGAATCATTAAAACTTTAATTTGATCCTTAAGATCAAAAGTATGTCAGAAACTATCTTTCTCAACTAGCGACTTTGACATAGGTAACTTCTAAGGTTGATTTCTCACAGCATAGATCCCGTTTTGCTAAATGCTTTTAGCCATAGCTTCCTTACCTTCTAACTTAGATTTTGAATGCTCACTCATAAAAAACTTTACATTGTGCATTGAGATCTAAGCAAATCATTGACATGGAAAAATGCGCGACTCTGAGAAGTTTATCTGCAGACTTTACATACACATGTTCCTATTGATCATACTCACAACAGAAGAATTAGACCATGAAACTTTGAACATAGCTTCATTAACTTCTAGATTAGATATGTACAAAAGGATTTCTGATCCACGTGATCAGACTGTGAGAAATCTACGAAATACTTGTCGCTATTTTTTGAGGATAACTCTCTTCACATCTATCTATATGACGCTTGTCTTCTAATGACTCTCCCATGTATTTCTTTACATCATTGACTTATATACATATGGTTCTAGACGTATCCCGCATCTATTACATTACTTCTTATCATCCTAAAGATTATCTATACTCAAATTACAAGAGTTTCCAACTGTAATGTACATATGTAGACAAACTTCACTTCTGAGATCTCTTCACTTTCTCAAGTGTGTTCTTCTACTTCAATCTGATCATAAGCTTGCTTCAAGCTCTTTGTAATCACTAATTTGTGATTGGTTTGTTCCAACAGCTCCCCCTCAATCACTAATTGTGATTATTTCATTCTTCTTCACTCCTGCCATCTCTTTGAATCTCTGTAGCTTAGGTCCATCCAAGCTTTAAGTTAACATATCTGCAACTTGTTCTTTTGTTGGAGTATACATCACTTCAATCTCTTTATCAAGTACCTTTTCTCTCAAGAAATGGTACTGAATCTCTATGTGCTTAGTCCTGGCATGAAAACAGGGTTAGCTGCCAAATACAATGAGCTCATATTATCTCCAAAAATAATTGGAGTACTCTGATCAGTTCCAAAACTCTTCAACAAGGTCTTTAACCATATTACTTCTTTTGCAGCCTCTACCATTCCTTTATACTCAGCTTCTATAGATGACAAAGCAACTGTATGTTGCTTCTTTGAGCACCAAGAAACTAATTTATCTCCAATATAACAAAGATACCCATGAGTAGACCTTCTATCATCTGGAATCACTTGCCCAATTTGCATCACTAAACACTTTGATTCTTGTATCAGAAGTAAATCCATAAAACAGACCTTCACTTAGGGTTCCTTTGATATATTTGAGTACCCTTTGAGCTGCAATCCAATGAGTCTTCTTTGGACAATACATACATTGTGATAACACACCTACTGCATATGATAGATCTGGCCTTGTCAAGGTAGCATAGATTAAACTACCTACCAAACTCTGATATTTCTTCATGTCATTAAACTCTTCACCTCCATACCTGCTCAATTTATGATTTACCTCCAATGGTGTGCTTGAAGGCTTGCAATCCTCCATGTTGAGGACAATACCTGCAACTCCATTTTGTTGAGGAGAATACCTGCAAGTTACTTCTCTTTTTATACCTGCATTCCACAAATAATCATCAAACTCTTTAGAGAAATACTCTCCCCCTCCATCTGATCTCAACCTCTTGAGCTTTTGTCTTGTAATTCTTTCTGCATAAGCATGATAATGCTTGAATGTCTTGAACACTTCTGATTTGTCCTTGATTACATATAAAGTAATCCATCTGGTTGCATCATCAACAAACAACACATAATATCTGGATTCATTTATGCTATAGTCCCTTGAAGAACCCCACACATCTATATGAATCAATTCAAGCATATTTGAATACTTATACCCAGGTTTATTGTATGAACTTTTCTGTGCTTTACCTAATTGACAAGCTTCACACTTGTACACCATTCTTTGTCTTCAATGATCCAATGCTTTCCACCTTATGCTTGGTGTTGTCACCTGTTTGAATTGTATGTCCATTCACCTTTGCTTCCATATCAATCATCACTGATATATTGCCACTCAGATGATTGCTACATCCTGAGTCAATATAAAACACCCTTTGCTCTTCTCCTACTGCTTCATGAGTTGCATTCAAGATGAGAGTCATGTCATCCTTCTGATCTGATGCATAATTATAATAATTGTTGTTGTAGGACTGAGATTGAAAACTTCTTCCACCTCCTCTAGCATATGATGTCCTACCACCTCTTCCTCTGAAGTTACCTCTTTGATTTCTGCCTCCTCTACCTCTTTGATTGAAGCTCTGGTTATTACTTCCACTATTTTGATTGTTATACCAACAATCATTTGCCAAGTGATTGGTTCTGCCAAAAATCCAACAAGCTTTAGTATTATCTTTGTTCTTACCTCCTCTTCCTTTACCTCTGAAGTTCATCTTTCCTTTTGTAAAGTTAGCTTGACTTGAAGTTCCTTCATCATTAGTTGGCTGCTTCCCTTTGGCATTCTTTTTCTTGTCCTTGGAGTACATAGCTTGACTTGCACTCCTATCATTGTCTCCCTTAATGTCCTGCTCAAAAGTTAGCATGTGTCCTAGCAATTGATTAAGATCAGGAGTAAAGTGATCTAGTGACAATTCTATGGACAATATGAAAGGCTTCCACTTCTCATCTCCTCTCAGACCTGTAAGTATTTGCCTAACCAACTTATCCTCTTCAATGTCTTCATCTACTGCTCCCAAGTTATCTGCAATATCCTTCATCCTTGCCACATAATCATAAATTGATTGTGAACTCTTCTTCTTAAAGGTTGTAAACTCTGCCCATAATGAAGACTTCCTTGACTTGGTTGTATTTTGAAAATGCTCTTCCAAAGCATTCCACACATCTATTGCACTTTCCAATCCTCTGATATGAGGTAGAAGATAATCATTTACAGCCATATAAATGATGCTTCTAGCTTGAGCATCCTTTCTCATCCAAGTCTTCAAATCTGCAAGCTCTTCCCTAGTTGGAATACTAGGATCTGCAAATTCAGGCTTTTCTTCTTCTCCTGTAATGAATGCCATCAAATCTTTGCTCATGAGGTGTGCCTCCATCCTCATGGACCAAGCTGGATAGTTTTCCCTATCTAGTTTATCAATCTGCAAGCTTTCTCCCATCTCTGATTTTCTTGTGTATGCAATTACTCAGATTTATGGTAATATAATGTACCTTTGATATAAAGCTTGAATCCTTCTTGATTATTTGAACTCGTACTTTGTACTTCTACAGGTTATCTTCAAGAATTTGTCCTTGTCCACCTTCAATTAGAAGGAAATTCAATACCTGCAACAGTCGGGAATTCCAATGCCTTTACTTCACTTGTATTGCACCTTCAGCTCTGATACCACTGTTGGAGACCTCTTAATCTCCAAAGGTTTGATCTATACTGATCTAAGAACACTTCTATATCAGTTATGGATCAAACTTTTCACAAAACTTTCATTAACACTTCTCTGAGTGAAGAAATTCCTTCTTCAGAAAGTCTGCTTCAGAAATGGACTTCATTTCCTGCACATATCTTCAGATTTCTTCAAATCAATGATGCACATATCTCCACACTATCTTTGTGCAATCATATCAACCATTAGTTCTTCAAAAGACTTATTAAAACTTTAATTTGATCCTTAAGATCAAAAGTATGTCAAAAATTGTCTTTCTGAACTAGCGACTTTGACATAGGTAACTTCTAAGGTTGATTTCTCACAGCATAGATCCCATTTCGCTAAATGCTTTTAGCCATAGCTTCCTTACCTTCTAACTTAGATTTTGAATGATCACTCATAAAAAACTTTACACTGTGCATTGCGATCTAAGCAAATCATTGACACGGAAAAATGTGCGACTCTGAGAAGTTTATCTGCAGACTTTACATACACATGTTCCTATTGATCATACTCACAGCAGAAGAAGAATTAGACCATGAAACTTTGAACATAGCTTCATTAACTTCTAGATTAGATGTGTACAAACGGATTTCTGATCCACATGATCAGACTGAGAGAAATCTACGAAATACTTGTCTCTATTTTCTGAGGATAACTCTCTTCACATCTATCTCTATGACACTTGTCTTCTAATGACTCTCCCATGTATTTCTTTACATCATTGACTTATATACATATGGTTCTAGACGTATCCCGCATCTATTACATTACTTCTTATCATCCTAAGGATTACCTATACTCAAATTACAAGAGTTTCCAACTGTAATGTACATATGTATACAAACTTCACTTCTGAGATCTCTTCACTTTCTCAAGTGTCTTCTTCCACTTCAATCTGATCATAAGCTTGCTTCAAGCTCTTTGTAATCACTAATTTGTGATTGGTTTGTTCCAACAGTTACAAGTTGATGCCATCATGAGGTCGTAACCGCCATACAACACCGCCTTTGAACACCTATATAAGGAGGGCTTGTCCACATTCATTCTCAGTCTTGGGAGCTCAAGAGGTCGTGATCACCAAGTAAGTACTTTCAAGTTCCAGTTCAAGTTCTACTCTTGTCTCTTGTTCTAGTCTTGTCTAGTCTAGTTCTAGGACATCCTTTCTTGTCCTATTGTAATCTCATAGTACGAGATCCTTTCTAGTTATTTCTTGTATCTAGTTTATATCCCTGAAGGGAATTGTTGTAATCCAGATATCTTGTCTGATACCTATGATCTCGGGTTGTAGGATCTTCTGTATCATCTCTAGTCCAATTTTTCATATCTATTAGTCCCAGGTTGTGGGACATCTTGTATTGGCTACATCTTCTTGTATTATTTTCCCTACGTGGATGTCCTTGTAATCATAAGTGTATTTCCAAAATCTTGTCTATTGTAGTCAGAGAGCACAATCTAGTGCTCCCCTGACATTATGTGGAATCAATCCACAAAAGGAAGTAAGCCCAAATCTTTGCGAAAGGCTTCAAACTTCTCCCTAGGCAGAAACTTCGTGAAAAGGTCTACAATGTTCTCTTGCATGGGCACATATGCCAAACTAATCTCTCCACCAGAGAACCTCTCCCTGACATAATGATAATGCACCCCAATGTGCCTTAGTGCAAGCATGGAACACATGGTTCCTTGCAACTGCCAATGTGCTCTCACTATCAATGAAGATGGTGGTGGGAGAAGACTGACCGACACGCAAATCGGCCATAAGGTGTCAGAGCCACACACACTCAACGCTCCTTGTGAAAGTTTCCCTATACTCAGCCTCACAACTGGAAGTGGCCATAGTAGGCTGCTTCTTGCTCAATCAAGATATACATGAGCTGCCAAGCATGAAGCAAAAGCCACTAGTGGACACATGAGTGTCATAGCAACCAACCCAATTAGAATAAAAAAAATCATGTAAGTTTGGCATTGAAATAAAAAAAATCATGTAAATCTAGCGGTAGTGATTCACCCTTGGGATAAGACAATCCAAGTAGCCAGGTACCACTCAAGTAGAGAAAGATGCACTTAACCTCCTGCCAATGCTTGACACCTAGGCAATGCATAAACCTGCTCATCTATGAGATAACAAACTGAATACCTTGCTAAGTAATGCATAAGTAAATCAAGCATCCAACAACCTGTCGATAGAGAACAACATCAAATGCATCTCCAGCATCATGAAGAATCAATCGTAAATATGTCTCCATAGGAGTGGCAATAGGTTCAAGGCTAGAATGCTGCAATAATGTGTCAATATATTTTGTTTGACACAAAGCTATTCCACCATCATTTGCATAAACTAAATGCCCAAATAATGATGCAAATGCCCCAAATCAGACATCTCAAATGATGCATGCAAATCAGCCTTAAAATCAACAATATGCTTCTCGTGAGGACTAGTGAGCAACATGTCATCAACATATACAACAATGATCAGAAGCACATCATTTGCATGCTTAACATATAAGGTGCTTTCAATTGGACTATTCTCAAAACCATGTGCAATCAGATAGTCATGTATCTTTTCATACCAAGCACATGGTGCTTGCTTTAAACCATATAATGCCTTCTTTAACCTGCACACTTGTTTTTCATGGCCTTCCTAGACAAAGCCATGGGGCCGAAAAGCATACACTTCTTCATGAAAATTACCATGCAGAAAAGTGGTTTTAATGCCCAACCAATGTACATTCCAATCATGATGAGCTGCAAGTGCAGAGATGCTACGAACATTATTCATTCATCAAGTAGAGCAAAGGCCTCATCAAAATCAATTCCTCTTTCCTGAGCATAACCATTTGCAACAAGCCTAGCCCTATACATGTCAACTGTTCCATCAGGCTTATGCCTCAGCTTGTATACCCGCCTAGTGCCAATGGCCTTCTTTCCACGAGGAAAATCACATAAAGACCAAGTACCATTCTTCATTATAGCATCATATTCAGATTGCATAGCATCCATCCAATTTTGATAATTTTGTTCTTCATAAAAAACAAGCTCATTCTCATCACAGAGACTAGAGGTAGCCATATCATAAATCTGATGCAAAATAAGCACTATGAGAGCTAGAATGAGTATGAATCCATAAAGATGCATCTGATTTGTTATCATACAAAGTCTGCACTAGCCATTTTGGCATAGCTTTTTCCTCCTCAATATCAGATCTCTCATCAACAAGTGTATCATGTAAATCTGCATTAGAAATGCATCATCACATGGAACCTATAAAGGCAGATAAGTCACCTCATTAGGACCAACACTAGACTGTCCACCTATAAAAAGAGGCAGCAAAGTATCATACATGTCTTTGGAGCTAACAAATGTCTCCTTAGTACATGAAAGTAATGGTTGAATAGCATCTTCCATAAAAAAACATCATGGCTAACCAAAATGCATTTAGTGTGTGGATGATACAGACGATAGCCTTTGCTTTTAGAACTATACCCAACAAAAATACATTTCACTGCTTTATCATCTAATTTACTGCGATGTTGTTCAGGCAATAATGCATATGCCAGACAACCAAAAACATGCAGGTGAGCAACATATGGCTTATGACCATGTCAAGCCTCATATGGAGTGATAGACTACAATGCTTTAGTGGGGCACATTTTAAGTACATATGTTGCACACATGACAACCTTGAGCTAGAAACTATGTGGTAAAGCCTGACTCTTGACCATACACCTCGCCATCTCCCTGAGTGACCTGTTCTTCCATTTAGCAACTCCATTTTGTTGAGGTGTATATGGCATTGAAAATTGATGTTTTATCCCATGTTCAACAAGAAATGCATTAAAGTCAGAAGACATATATCCCCCCCCCCCCCCCCGATCAGAATGAAGGGTGCCCATTTTACATGATGACATATTTTCAACTTAAACCACAAACTGTTTGAAGCACATAAACACTTTGGACTTTTCTTTTAATGGATATACCCATGCATGCTTGGACAAATCATCAATGAAAGTCATGAAGTAAAGATAGTTCCCAAAAGAAGATGTTTGCATAGGACCATAGACATAATTAATAACAAGCTGCAATTTTTTAGTACCTCAAACTGAACCATCTTTTGGGAAGGAGGAGTGCTGCATTTTTTCCAAAATATAGCATTCACATACATGTTTATCGGGTGCCTCAAGTTTGCACAAAGAGGATGCTATTTCAGATTTCTAGAGGCGTAGCAAACTTGCAAAATTCAGATGACCAAAGTGTGCATGTCAAAGCTTTACATCTAACATAGCCTGAGAATCATGTAGTACACATGCTAAATCATTCACATATTTTTCATATTCTATGAGCTTATACAACCCATGACATAATATGTCGTAAGCAATAATCATGTCGCCATTTGACCGACCATGAAATGTACATCTGTCATCAAAAAATTTCACAACCAAGACAATCTTGGCTAATGCAAAAACTGATAACATGTTTTTCTTGATCCCTGGCACAAATAAAGCATCTAACAATGTAAAAGAACTACCATCAACAATATTCAAACGGATCTTACCAACTCCCATAACAGTATAAGAGGAGTTGTTGGCACATGTGACAGTATTCCTTGTAGGGGCAGGCTCAAGTGAAGTCATGAAGAAACTGCGCTGCAAGGTAATATGTTCAGTTGCCCCACTATCAAAGTACCAAACATCTGAGTCTACCGCAGACATACACTACTCATGAGAAGATGGGTCAAAACTGCAAACACTAGTAAACACCCATTCTACACAAGATTAGCAGACTCAGTTTTTGGTGTAGAGGCCTATGCAACAACCATTCTAACCTCTTTTTTCTTTGCCTCTTTTGTAGCTAGTTTTTGAAAGTTCTTTATGACATGATCATTTCCTTTACAGTACTTACAAAATAATTTCTGTTTTTTTAATTTCTTCTCATGTTTGTCTTCCTTCTTTGAATGTGCAGCATTTGCAAATTTCTACTTACTAGTAGATGAGCTCCATTTACCTTTGCCCTTCTAACTAGCCAAGAAAGCTTGATCTGCAACACTCACAATGGACCTTTTCTACCTAGACTGGTCTTCCTGCAATAGAACAGACACTAGCTCCTCAAATGTCAAGGCATTTAGATTGCCTTTCATCATCAAATGAAGAGTAGAAGAAAAACTCTGATATGAATCAACAAGGCTAATCAGAACGGTTTGCACAAATGAGCTATTTGGTATAACTTTATCAACAAAAATCAACTATTATTTAAAGTCTTTGATCTTTGTCAAAAAATTGTCCATGGAATCACCTTCATTCATGTGCTCACTATCCAATTGTTTTTAGAGGTGAGCAACACGATCCTCATTCCTAGCTTGGTATAAAGTAGTAAGTGTATCCCAAGCATCCTTAACTATTCTAAAAGAGTGAATGTGAGGAATAATAGCACGTTTGATAGACAAGGCTATCAATGCATGTTCTCAAGCATTTTTGCCATCCCAACAAATTTGCTCTGTAGTAGGTGCAGCACAAACCATAGCACCAATAAGAATTTGCAGAATATCACCATCTTCGACACCATTTGCATAAGCTTAATTACCTGTATTTGTAGGTGAAATATGACATTTTTCAACACCCTGCATAATATTCCATAGTCCTTTTGTGACCAGTACATGATGCATCATATAATCCCATAATGGATAATTCATACCATCCAACTTATTCTCAACAACCAACCTACTGAATACATTACTACTTTGAGCCATGGCCAGTGATTAAAATGCCTTGATGCAAAAAATTGACTGTATCTTAAAAATTTGAACAAAATTACCTTGTCAAGTTCTGCTAAACTTGAAGCAGACTTTGGGACGCTTATATCAGCGAACCAAAACATGTACATATCTTTGGCATAAAACAATGAAATTGCTTGCACAAACACTATGATAGTGTGTTTAGAGGTCGAAATGAGCTTAGATCATGATTTTGGCACCACAAAGTGAAGTTCTTTTCATCTCCTAATCACCTTGAGTATGCTTACCAAATTTTGTGCGATTTTGAGACTGTGACCGAAGGGGTGGCCTCAATGCCCTAGATGAAGCGAGGACCTGCTGTGATACCAATTATTGGAGTTCGAGGTCTGTGGAAGCACACAAAGAGCAGAAGGAAGAAGAAGAAGCTTGGATCACAACACACAATATTGAATGTATTACCACTAGAATGTACAAAGATAAGTAACCCATTTGGGCAATATGCATATATACAAGTGGGAAAAAAAAAACTCGTAAAGAGGGAAAAAAGTGCCCAAGCGGTCCTAGTGTTCTCACACAAATCACTACCTAAATATATCAACATGAGGTTGAGGAATTCTTGATTTTGATAATCGAGCACCTATACTAAGATGAAAGAAGCTCAAAACATTAATACATAAAACACACAAGACCATGCATTAATGCCCAAAGAAGTTTCAAAAGGAATTACTAATGCAGCCATCAATTTTCAATTCAAGGGAAGGATTTGGATGTGGTTAAGATCCATACAACAAACACAAAATTGAATCAAGTTTGAATTTAAGGGAAGGATTTGGATTTGGTTAAGATGCATACAACAAACACAAAATTGAACAGTACAGGAAGCAAAACATCAGGTCCAAGCAACGAAGGAATATGTGATGATATGGGAACAACCTTCATGTCACAAGAATGGAAAAAGATGTTTTGCAAAATTTTTTTCTATATACATCTATTCTAAGCAGGCAAACACTCCCTAGGCATTTTCATTATCCACATATCTTGCAATCAGGGTATTCTATGGTTGAACATCTACTTTTGTGTTTTTGTCAAAGACCTCTTGGGCTTCGATTACCTAGAACCACTTAGCATACATTTCTATGAGAGAACTTCCAACCATAATATTTTTTCCAAGAGATAACATCGGCTTAATTATGCATGTATTTCTTGGCCATTATAGTTTCCCCAACAAGTCCTCAAGCTTTCACACCACATACATATGTGGAAACATTGGGGATGGCATTATCAAGTTGCATCTTTTTATAAGACTTCAAATCCTTCTATGGTTGCTCATTGTTGATGTAGCCAACCATCATGTATCCCATGAGACAATGTCTCAAAAATCTTGGTTGTTGAAGACTCAATGTGTTTTTTAATGAAGAACATATTTGAAATGTATATCTAACAGAGCATTTCCAACAATAATATTGACTTGGAGAAGCCCTTAGTAACAATCACCATGTGTAATTGACCACCTTTATTTGTAGCTCCAATAGAGCCACAAGTTTTAAACTTACCCATATACGTGGCTCCATGTGAAGACAAGCCTTCAATTTTCATGTGCTCAAAATAATCAAAGGCCAACCCAAAATACCCATGCTTGAAGAGGCCTCCTAGAAAACATTCCATTAGACCACATCTCAAACCAAAAGTTCATCAAAGAATTCTTGTGCTTTGGCAAAGGTATCATATTTGGCATTTTCAACTACTAAACCTTCCATAAAATTTTTCACAAAAGCAAAACCGCACATAGTTTTTCATTTTCTCACTTAATCATAATAGTTTCTCTCCTTTTTCTTCCATTATGACTTCTCAACATAGCACCTTACTTTTGATAGGAACATACAAAGATGATCATATATACATGCATATTTACACACACACCGCATTCTTACATGCAAATTCGAATGCATACACATACACCCAATGCAATTATGCACTCGGAAACATGTACATAATTACATATGCACAAATGTACATAAATTTGAACACACAAATAAATTTCTTTTGTAATATTTGCATCAAGGAGCACAACCCCAATAGATTTATCTATTATAGACACCATATCAATAGACACACAAAAAATACTTCAAATGGAATATCAAACTTCACACAATTAAACATAAAGATATATCTTCCATCCAATGGCATACATTGCACAAATATGAGGATGATTCCCCTTTGCATAAATAATTGGACACAAAGGCTTGGATGGATGAGGATGAAAATATGTGGGTTTGTAGACAATCCAAGAGAGAAGAGTTGAGAATGATGAGAATAGGTCTCAAAAATTACACAATATAATATAGATAAATTGATGACCTAACATATAATCCTCAAAGATTTAACAAACAAATTTTGAACCACACTATTGGATTTGAATCTTAGGCAGGTAAAAGAATAGGAAAAAGAAAGTATTAAGTCCAAACATAGAAAATTGTATGACTTTGACCCTCCATAACACTTCAAAATATATGTGATAGAAATTCCAAAATCATTGCATTGATCCTGAAGAGAGAACCTAGAATATGAGAGTCCTATGAAAACCAAGAAATGAACAAGAAAGTGGTTGTTAATATCATGTATGAAAAGGGCAAGTGCATACATAGTGAGTGATGTATCAGAGATGGAAGCGGGTCAATTGAAGGAAGTTTTTCAACAATAAAGATATGCATTTGCTAGGTTCTACACACACTTAAAGGGTGTTGACCCTCATCCTCTAAATAGCCTTTAGTGATGTATATTCGATTAAAGTCAAAGTGGAACTTGATGAACTCTTAGAATCTAGTTTCATTTATGAGATTAAGCATAGTGAATGGATGTCCCCAATAATTCTCTCCCTAAAGAAGAATGTTAAACTAAGAATCTATATCAACTTAAAGAACGTCAGTTATGTAGTCAATTATGAGTATAAGCCTATAATTTTTAGAACCTCCAAAAACTAAATCTCAATTTCTACTATATCACTCAAAATCCAATCCACTCCTCATCATTGATCACCTCTTGGAGAGGGTATTAGTCAAGAATGTTCACACTCTCTTGTATCGAAACGACACATGATATATAAATGCAATGCTTGTAGATTTGTTAAGTCATACAAGAAACTCTTCACCAAGAAAGTCTACATACATGGAGATAGATGTTTGCAGACCAAGCAAGGAACCTTCAATCTCTAGATCAAGGTACTATGTGTCATTCATAAATGATTGCCATGGATGGACTATCTTATATTTCATGAAGCACAAGGATGAAGTATTTTCATGTTTTAAAAATTACTTAGCTCTTGTGGAGAACCAAACTAGTAGAACCCTAAAAAGGCTAAGAGTAGATGGAGGGAGAGAATGTTTCTCCCATGACTTTGATTCTTATCTCCAAGAGAGAGGAATCAAGACGGAAATCACCACTAGATATACTCTTGAGCAAAATGGAGTGGCAAAGAGAATAGATAAGACAATTATGGAGGCTACAAAGTCCATGCTCAATGAAAAGAAACTCGCCAACTACTTTTGGGCAGAAGTAGTATCAACAACTACTTATTTGGTGAATGAAACACCATCAAAGTTTCTCAATGGCATGAATCCACATGAGGCATTGAATGGAAGAAGACATAGATTGGATCATTATAGGATTTTTGGGTGCATTGCATATGCACACATACCTTCACATATTAGAGGTAAATTGGACCCTAAGGCAAAAAATGTATATTCATTGGCTATGGACTTAATTAGAAAGCTTATGTTGTAAAATCCAAGCAAAAAAAGCTTCATTTTAAGTAGGGATGTTGTGTCTGATAAAAAAAATCATGGTTCGAAGATGATTTTAAGAGAAACAAACTACCATATGACCTAGAGGAAGACTTTCCAACTATATCAAAAAGAAATGAGCACACACTTGAAGAATCAAGTGATTCTGAAGATGATCAGAAGAATCCAAGAGGAGAAATAAATTCTTGGAACTCTACGGGCAAAGCCAAAGTGCAGGAGTTGAGAGGCATGGTAGAATCCTCTCAACAAACAATTAGAATTTTTACTAGAGAGAAAAGGAAGCCAGAAAAGGTATGGTTATGATACATCATTGGTTACTAAACATTCTATATATCTATCAAAGGATTCAAACTCTGAGGAGCCCTCATCTTATGAGGAAGCAAAGAGGAAGCCTGAATGGATGAATTCCATGGAGGAAGAGATTGAAGCCTTACACAAAAATCATACTTGGGAATTGATACACAAGACTCCATCCATGAAGATCATAGGTTCAACATGGATATATAAGGTAAAGCAAAGATTTTATGGAACTATTAATAGGTACAAACCAAGACTTGTGGCCAAAGGTTATGAACAAAAAAAAGTAATTGATTATGAAGAAAACTTTTCACATGTGGCAAAGATGCCAGTTAGAGTACTTATGGGTATTACATCTTCCAAGAATGGGAAGATCTATCAAATGGATGTAAATCTTTTCTAAATGAATGGATATCTAAAGAGGTATGCATGGCTTAACCTCTAGGCTTTGAAGACTCATCATGACCTGAATATAAATGCAAGTAAAGAAAGGCTTTATATGGTCTAAAGCAAGCTCCAAGGGCTTGGGAATATAGACTTGTCAACTATTTTTAGGATAGAGGATTCACTGTGAGCAAAGCAGATCCTTCCCTCTTCATCAAGAGGAAGCAATATGAAGTCAGATACCTATGTGTATATGTTGATGATATCATAATTATAGGTAACGATGATGAAGCTATAAGGAAATTCAAGCTTCAGATGCAAGAAGAATTCAAAATTAGTGATGTAGGTCTACTCACATACTTCCTAGGTTTGGAAGTAGTATACAGAAAAGGGTACCTATCTTACTCAGAGAAAGTATATTAAATACATGCTTACAAAGCTCAAAATGGAGAATTCAAAGGTTGAAGGTACACCTATGGAGATGAACCTAAATTTAAGTGCTCATGAAGGAGAGCAAACTCAGGATATATGCTAGCTATTAGATTCTAGTTGGTAGTTTAAACTATGCTACCTTGATATGGGTTGATATTTGCTATTGAGTAAGTGTCTTAAGTAAGTTCATGCATACTCCTAAAAGAAAACTCACCTAGAAGTAGCCAGAAGGATACTTAAATATCTAAAGGGAACCATCAATGAAGGTCTATATTTCCCTTACACTTTTGATATAGACATCAAGCTTTTATTTGATGCAATTGGGCATGCTCTAAAGATGATAGGAGAAGTACATCTCAGTACCTCACCTTTGTAGGTACAAAGCTAATTTCATGGTTCTCAAAGAAGTAATCTATTGTTGCACTCTTATCAATTGAAGCTGAATATAGAGGACTTGCTAATCCAACTCAAAAATCAATGTGGATTAAGACCTTGTATTCTCATTTAGGTCTTAAGTCATCTATTCCTCATATCTTTGGGGATAATATCAGCTCATTGCACCTTGTTACTATAGGATGAATCAAGGAAGCTAAAAACCACAACTCTAGTTGGATTTCAAGTTCAAATCAATCCTAAGATCTAGGACCATTCAAATTCAAAATCATGTATAAAAAGACTTTAGTCTAGTCATAGGATGAGAGAGCCTTCTTGTGAGTTTTTTAGTAGAGTTTATGAGCCTACATTATACTCACTTGAAGTAATAGTATTCCTTCACAACTCCTTTGCATTGTAATATCAATACATGTTATGATTCATATGCATTGAATTTTCATTCTCTGTGTCTTGCTAAAGTACCTTGAGGTACACAATCAACTTGTCTAGTTCATTTCTCAGTGTTTGGATATCAAATGTCCAATATAGCACTTGGATCACTTCTCTCAGATTGCTATGAGATAATTTATAAAGTTTCATCAAGTTTGGATGTGTAAATTTCAAGCTATAAATGTTTTATTATGATTGTGTCTGCACATCTCCTTCTTAATGTAAAAGAAAAAAAGTAGGATGAATCAAGGAAGCCAAAAACCACAACTCTAGTTGGATTTCAAGCTCAAATCAATCCTAAGCATAGGACCATTCAAATTCAAAATCATGTATAAAAAGACTTTAGTCTAGTCATAGGATGGGAGAGTGTAGCTCAGTGATGAGTAGCACCTCCTTTAATGTCAATCTGGGAAGACGTGAGGATGGTATGATGACCTCGAGCAAGTGAAGGCACAAGTGCGTGAGTGAGAAGCACACCAACATGCACACACATACACACACACGCGCACACAAGGCAAGACAAAGAGGAAGACAATGGAGTTCTTTTAGATTACTTCCAAAATGCTCATACAAGTTCAAATCTATTACAAGCTAACCTCAAAAATGAGCTCTCTAGCTCTATTTATAGTTTTTCACCAGCTTTTGGCCCTGTCCAGACCTAGTGTCCGACCTAGTTAAAAATTAGGTTCTAGGGCCTATTTGGAGGCTCAAACGAAGTCTAAAAATTATGAAAATTGGTATGATGCTACTTCTAATACTCCTCAAGCTCGAGGAATCCTCAGCTTGCACAAAATGGAGTTACAAAAAGGTGAAGTGGTATTTACAATGATTTGTAGTGATGAGAATCACTGTTATGAAGATGTTGTTTTGGAAAAATTTGAATGGCCTACTTGCCAGATCTTCGTTGACTGCTTAGTCTGCTTGTGCCTTCTCTCCGCTCTGGCTCTCTTCTTTGGCTTCCTTGTCTTGTGGGTCCTTCAGTGCCTTGACTGCTGCTGCCAACACCCCCCCTCTCTCGCGTCTGTTGTCTCTGACAAACCCTTGTCTAGCTGTGCGTTGGACATAATATTGAACTACATCGGAAGCAAGGTGGTGTTCTTCTAGTCGTAGCCCCCGTGCTAGGTCTGTTAACAATGCATCCCAATCCATTGGACCTGGGACGTTTGGATGGGGCACCCGCAATTGATCTGAGTGGATGGTCCTCTCCACAGCGAATAGTTGGAGGAGATGTGAGGGCTTGGGTACAAATATTTCTGAGTGATATTCCTAGAACCATGTGATGAACATCTCCTCGAAGGTCTACTTGAAGCATGCTGGGAGGTACTTTATTCTTGCGTGTCATGCATATACTACCTTTATTGAGGGGGTAGTGCTCATGTCATATACCAGATCTTGGTTGCCTGCAGTGAAGCCAACTCCTGAAAAGTGGGGGTCCTTGATGTTCTTGAATGTCCTGAATGTGATGAGCATTAATTCAAAGATTTTCATGCACATTTGTGCCCTCACATCAGGTGTGTTCCGTAGTCGAATGCTCCAGTGACAGATTGTAGAAATCATGTAAGCAACAGTGGGAGGTCCTTGTGGAGGTGCTAGATAGACATAATTTAACCACTTTGCACAACCTTTGACGTTCTTTACAGCAATGGTAAATTCGGGCCAGGTGTGTCTGTGGAAGAGTGGAACATAACAGGGGTTGTATTTGATAAATAGTGGCATGTTAGTACAAGTACGAACCATCTCGGGATAGGTCTCAAGAAGATGGATCCTCCAGGTGGGTTGATGAATGGATCCTTTTTTAGCACTCTCAGGGATATCATCGGGCCCAAATTGTGTGGCAAAGGTTGGAGCCTTGCCACATCGTCGTTGAATCTCTGCATTGTAATCTGCCAGGAGTACACAATAAGGCACATACTGATCGTCGTTGGTGCCTATCCATCTGTGATGGGACATACTGCGGAAATACTCTGACTTTATGATAGTGTCTTCTAATTTGGCTATTGATTGGATTTGGATTGCCACTCAATCTTCATGGGTTTTCGCTGTCTTTTTGAGTGTCTGAAGCCATTCAGGTACTTCGACTTCCAAGATGTCCATTCCTTCTGAGGTTTGCTGACCTCCTGGCATTGGCATAGGAACATATGGTTCCTCATATGATTCATCCACCTCAATGGGTACCAATTCATCTGGCTCTGGTTCTACAACTAGAGAGGGCTGTCTTTCATATTCCAGTAACTTCTTCTGCAATTCTGCCACCTGCTCTGTTAATGCCTTTACTTCCTCTGAAGTCGTGGTTGTCTCTATGATCTTGGGTTGTGCCTCCTGTTCCCTAAGCTGGCGGCGTAGCGCGTCTCGTTCCTTTTTCAAATCATCATGTGCTTCTAATAGATCGGCATAGCTTTCCAAGATTGTCTTCATTGTTTCTGAGGGGACTGCTTTGAACTGTTCTAGGTCGATCTCGTGGGGAGAGCCTTCCATGGCAGCTTCCAGGTTTTCTTCGTTTTGCTTATGCAGACGTTTGTTTTCTTCAAGGGCGGTAGCCATGTGTTTTCTGAGTAGAGTCAAATTACGCCGGACTCTTAGATTATCTGTTTGGTAGACTTCCAGTAAAGCTTCGAGTTGTTTGACACCTGGCACTTGTGATGGTTGGGGTGCCTCCAAGAGGGTTTGATGGGCCTGCTCGAGTGTGGTATATCGTTGATTGAGATCCGCCTTTTCGTCTTCTATGGTTATCAGCTGTCTTTGTAGTTGTTGGTGATTCGTAGTCAGTTGACGATGACGGTCTTCGAGAGCCTGATACTCACTCTGAAGTTGATACACACTCTGAATGGTAAATGGTCGGACACGTCGCGTTTGTGGAGGGGTCACCTCTGGTGTGGTGGTGGCTCCCCTTGCTTGGGCACATTATAATTGAACTCCCCCTCTCATTTTCTTCGATGGAGGACCCGCCGTTGACAGCCGTCTTTGGAATTCTTGGGCCTTGGACCATACTAGTGCTCTTTGAATGGGCACATCGTACGCTAAGCACCTGTAAATTATTTTTGTCAAAGCACAGCACCCATGAAGCACATTCTCCTATTTCTTATTCCATCGTTGATGGGCTAGATGGATTTGATCGATGATCCAGTGTGGCAGATTGACGGTGAGATTCTCTGTCTCTGCCAAGTACAAGCTGAACCATATCTTTTTAGGTGGCATTGTGAAGCGTTCTTGGGCGGGGAAAGCAAAGTGCTGCATGCTTGTTCGTAGGTGGAGAGCGATGGTTCATGTCCTTCAATTTGTTGAGATCCTTGTGCTTCATCCTGCCTGGAATCATTGTTTCTTTCTCAGTGGGAATATGCATACCTTGCATCTTCAATGCTTCTCGTACTAGGTTGAGGGTCAATTTGAATCTTTTGAGTTCGTGGTCTGGCATCAGTGAAGGTAGCACAAAAGTACTATCGCCTCCCTTGGCCCTGCTAGGGGTGATGGTACTGATAAAATAGGAACAACGCAGGAAATTTGGCTTAGGTAAATGTCCCCGAAAATAGCCATCCAAGCCTGCTTTGGTCCATACTGATTGCATCACTTCTGCATTCTGATATTGCTCAAATTCACGGGTGAAGAAATGATATCATCCCCATTTGCCATTAAACTCAAGTTCTGCCTCCCAAAAGTAGGTGCCGTCTCCCTATGGCCCTGCGACATCACTGAACCAATGTGCATGCTTCCCCACTTGAGAAGTGTGCCCCTGAGGCGGGTCCTGAATAGGGAGCACATGCATAGCTCTAAGTTCTTGAGGTCTCTCAGTGATTTGTGGTTCCAAAAGGAGGGTTTCAATGTCCACTATCTGGGCGCTAGACCCTACCTGGGAGCTGGTGCCTCCGGTTTCTGCCATGTTACAACTTGCTTGCTAGTTCTGTGAGAATATAGAAGCATGCGTTAACATTGTAAAGGACAAGGTAGAACAATTTTTTTCCCCATTACAACATTAACATGAGGTGAATGATGAGTTAGTCGATCGGTGAGTGCTCAATGATTGTGTGTGTTGTTAATCCTATGAGCTAAGTGAACAGATGCAGTAAGTAGGTGGAGAGGAATGTACAAATGGGATTGGGGGGTTTATTACAAGATTTTGGCTGCCAAACACAGTGAATGACTTTATGTTTTGGTTTCGTGGAGACTCTGGAGGGCTTTATGAGGGTGTCTGCTTGGAAATGAGGCTTTATAGGGGCCCATTTGCAAGTGATTCCACTCGTGCTCATGTGTGAATATGTGTTTGTGTGTATTGACTGAGAGTGGGCATCAGCTCTTTGAGTGAGTGAACCCTGTTGTACATGGTGCGATTTGTGTGGGACTAATTGAGGCCGCAAGCAAGCCTTAGGCACCCAAATTTGTCTTGATTGTGGGCCAACCTTCATCGACTTCTTGGGTACCCAGATAGATTTCACTTTCACAGAAGGATTTTTGGAGGACTTCTTATTAGTGTCGTGTCGTTGATCACTAATAGGAAGTTGAGCCAGTTGTTGTGGCTGGACCGCAATAAGATGCTCGCTCTTCCGTACCCACACTTGTTTTGGTGGTTGAGACACCGTGTGTCGTATTTTCTTTGTGCCTCGAGCACAAGTCGTTTGCTTCTTCTACATTTGATCCGCCTTTGGTTGCTGCATCCCTGTGGCTTTTGGAAAAGAAGGGAGTTCCGTTGTACCCTTAACTTCTTTGTTGAGACAATCATCCCTCTGCATCACATAGTTTTGGACAAGAATAGTATTGTCAACTTCATGTGTACTCCTGGAAGGACCCAGAGCTTGTGCCTTTCCTAGTTCCTTGAGTGCATCATTGTCTAATTCAACTGTAATTCGACTCTGATTTACCCATACCTAAAGAAGTCCACTTCTTAGGTTTAGGTTGACTTCATGATCATAGATCCAGTCTTGACCCAAGACAAGAGGTTCAGTGAGATCCTCATCTTGACACACTAGTACTTTAACTGTCATTAGAACATCTTGAATGGAGAGGGGAAGTTCCACCTCGCCCATGCAAGGGGTTTCCACGCCTCCCAATCCTATGAGATATGCTTCTATAGGATTGACATTTAATTTCAACTCTCGACAGTAAGAAAGTTTAACAGCACAAGTGGCTGCACCTGAGTCAATCAAGGCCCGTACAATCCTTGCACTCTTTCCTTGTCCTATCTCCAAGGTTACAAAAGGACTTCGGTCAACTATTCTATGGGGTCCTTCACTTGAGAATTCACACATGGCCATATGATATCTTGGGTCCGCATAGTCATCTGTCCTTGGCTGATCTCGTCCTTGTCTTCTCATCTTCATTTTTTGGATGCGTTCCAAGGCTTTTGCCTGTGCTTTTTCTCGAACTCGTTTTTCCTCTTCTTTACGTTTCTTGGTAGTGTTGAGTCGATTGAGCATTTCCTCAGTGAGAGGCTCCTGATATAACTTGACTCTGCATCGGCTTATGTAACTAGGGAGAATATCGCCTTCGAGTGTGCCTAATTGGACTGCTCCACTAGTCGAGATCCTATTTATGATCATAGGTCCATAGCCTCTCTTCTCTAATTTTCTCGCATGTTGCTTCAAAGTGTAGACTAACACTAGGTCCCCTGCTTTCAATCCTTTATCCTTCACATGGGCATCAAAGTACGCCTTCTGCCTTTTCTTAGCTGCATATATTCCTGCTGCAACTCTTAGTCTTGTTTCGCCTAATCGTTCAAGGTCAAAAATTCTCGAAGAGAGTTCATGACCCGTCCACTCATGCTCCTGTGCTACTCTCAATGTGGGAATCAAGAAGTCCAAAGGTAGCACCGCATTTTGGCCAAATACCATCTGAAAGGGTGTGGCTTGGAGTACCATTTTATAGGCAACTCTGTATGCCCAAAGAGCATGGTGTAGCTGTCTGTCCCAATAAGAGCGTTTATTATTTACCAATTTAGTCAACACATTGCATAGGATCTTATTTGTGCTCTCATCCTGGCCATTAGCTTGTGGGTGATAGGGGGCAGAATTCTTATGTACTACCAAGAATTCTTGGAGAAGATTTTCAATAACTTCATTCAAGAAGTGAGTCCCTCTATCACTGACTAGCTCTATAGGTAACCCGTATCTCGTGAATACATTCTCAAATAAGAACTTAGCTGTCGTTTGAGCATCGTTCTTTGTGGTAGCTTTCACTTCTACCCACTTGGTTAAATAGTCTATGGCCACAATGATATATTCAGCATGTGAACCCTTGGCTGGGGGATTAATAGGACCTACGAAGTCTATTCCCCACTTAGAGAATGCACTCCACCCATCATAGGTTTTAAAGGCATCTCATCTTTGCGTATAGGATACTAAGTTCGCTGACAGACATCACACCTCTTCACATAGGTATGTGCATCCATGTGAAGGGTCGGCCACCACAAGCCTGCAAAAAGGATTGCTTGATCACCCGATCTGGTCCAAAATGTCCTCCTGCTACACCTTGGTGAGCAGTTTCCAAGATCTTAAGATATTCACTCTCATGGACACATAATCTGAGGTAACCATCTTTACCATGCTTGTATAGATTATCACCAATGAGTGAGTAATCTAGGGCTTCTTGTTCTAGACTTCTTTGTCTGGCCAATGTCATATCTTGTGGGAATGTTTTCGTCCTCAAGAAGGCTACTAATGGTTCACTCCAATCTGGCACTATGGTCACTTGGTAAAGAGTGGCATGCTCCACGGGTGGTTTAGTGCAACAGATTGGGCATTCTTTACACATCTTATGTACATCAGCTTCCATAGTAGGCCAATGTGCTCCGAATCTCCTTAGTGTTTATAAAGTTCTTTGCCTTGAATGGTGTTGCTCTAATGCACCTACATGTGCTGATTGCAACCATTTTGCGTACTCGTCCTCTTCCACACAACAAGCCAATTTCCCTTGATCTGTTTGTTTGTACATGCTTCCTGATATGATATGGTACTTCTGGGCTTTTACTACCTCCTTATCTTGAGTGTTTATGAGTGGGTGGTTAGGCCTGTATGTCAATACTGGCACTAATGGCTTAGCCCACTGAGGTACAACTTCCAAATTAAACAAGTAAGCATCAGGAAGGTCATCTGATACTCCTTGTGGGGCTTCTCCAGATGTGAGCCTAGAGAGATGGTCTGCTCTCAAGTGAGTCTTCCCTTTCCTCACCACAACTTCAGGTCGTATTCCATTAGTAAGAGAAACCATCTTACTAATCTACCTGTATTGCATGGCTTGTTTACCAAGTACAACAGTGCTTGATGATCAATAAAAAATTTAAACTTATTTGCAAGCAAATAGTGTCTAAACTTTTTAACTGCATATACCATGCCTAATCCCTCTCGTTCAGTGGTGGTATAATTTCGTTCAGCTGCATTCAACTGTCTACTAGCATAGGCAATTGGAAGATCCATATTACCTTTGCCCGTAGGTTGTGCAAGCACACATCCAATAGCATATGTGGATGCATCCACATGAACATGGAAGGGCTTATTCCAATTTGGAGTGGTCAAGATTGGTGCTGAACACAATCTTCTTTTAAGCTCATTGAAGGAGTCCTCACATTCATTAGTCCACTCAAAGGTGGTCAAAAGTCCATACAGTGGCTTGGCAATGATGGCGTGCATGTGTATAAAGCATCGGTAATAGCCACAATGCCCCATGAAAGCTTGTACTTCCTTGACATTCTTTGGCCTAGGTAACTCTGCTATGGCTCTTACTTTCTCTTCATCGGTGGATATGCCATTCTTTGACACTATGTGTCCTAGAATCTTTCCTTGCCTGACCATGAAGACACACTTTTCTGGGTTCAAGCAGACTTGATGTTCTCTACATTTGTCAAAGATCTGCCTGAGTTCAGGTATATGTGTCTGTCTAATGTTGGAATGAGCACAAAGATCATCAACATAGACCTCTAAATTCTTCCTCAGGAATTCTTTAAATACGTGGCACATCAGTCTCTAAAAGGTTGCAGGAGCATTGGTAAGGCCAAATGGCATTACCCTAAAGGCGAATATTCCCCATTTTGTGGCAAAAGCTGTCTTATGCTGGTCTTCCGGAGCAGTGGCTACCTGATTGTAGCCCGAAAATCCATCAAGGAAGCTGTACACTTCCTTGCCTGCTACTCTTTCTAGTAGATGCTCAGTGATAGGAAGCGGATAGTTGTCTCGAATAGTGGCTGCATTAACCTTCTTCAAGTTCATGCATACACGTAGCTTTCCATTCTTCTTGGGCACCACTACAATGGGGGATACCCACTCAATGTGCTCAATTTCATAAATAAATCCAGCTTCCACCAGTCTATCTATCTCCTCCTTGATCTTAGCAGCGTAGTTATCGTTATAGGTGTATGGCTTTTGCTTAGAGGGTTTAGCGTTTGAGGTCATGGGGATAGTGTGTGAGCATATGTCAGGGTCGACACCTTTTAAATCCTTGTAACTCCAATCGAATACATCTCTATATTCTCTCAACAAGGCTATTAGCTCATGCTCTTCTTCCTCTGTCAAGTCATGGCCTATGTACATGCATCTTTCTTCTCCTTCTTCTATGGCTACAACAACTTTCTTGGTGGTTTCCTTGTTATCATAGGCCTCTCCTGACTGAGCTTCATGTTTAGGCATTCTCACCATAACTCTCTGTAGCTCAGTGATGAGTAGCACCTCCTTTAATGTCAATCTGGGAAGACGTGAGGATGGTATGATGACCTCGAGTAAGTGAAGGCACAAGTGAGTGAGTGAGAAGCACACTAACATGCACACACATACACACACACGCACACAAGGCAAGACAAAGAGTGAGAAGCAATGGAGTTCTTTAGATTACTTTCAAAATGCTCATACAAGTTCAAATCAATTACAAGCTACCCCCAAAAATGAGCTCTCTAGCTCTATTTACAGTTTTTTACTAGGTTTTGGCTGTGTCCAGACGTAGTGTCCGGCCTAGTTAAAAATTAGGTTCTAGGTCCCATTTGAAGGCTCAAATAGAGTCTAAAAATTATGAAAACTGGTAGGTAGCTACTTCTAATGCTCCTCAAGCTCAAGGACTCCTTGGCCTGCACAAAATGGAGCTACAAAAATATGAAATGGTATTTACAATGGCTTTTAGTGATGAAAATCACTATTTTTGTAGGGATTTCCTCTAACGATTTGACATACACATCTTCGAGCTCCCTACTTGCTCCTTCTCCTTATGTGTCCACCTCTTTGATATGATTTAGCTTCCTGAAAAAATAATGGCCTACTTGCCCGATCTTCTTTGACTACTCTGTCTGCTTGTACCTTGTCTTCGCTCTGACTCCCTTCGTAAGCTTCCTTGTCTTGTTAGTCCTTCAGTTCCTTGACTACTGCTAACACCCCCCCCTCTCTCGCGTATGTCGTCTCTGACAGACCCTTGTTGGGTGGGTCGTTGGATGTAGTACTCCACAATGTCTTTTGCTAAGTGATGTTCCGCAATTCTCAATCTTTTGGCCAAGTCAGTGAGTAGAGCATCCCAATCTACAGGCCCGGGAACCTCTGGATGTGGTATACGTAGCTTTTTTGAATGGAGAGCTTTTTCCACGGCAAATATCTGTAATAGATGAGATGGTCTGGGAATGAATATCTCTGAATGATATTCCTAGAACCCCGTGATAAACATTTCTTCAAACGTCTGTTTGAAGCAAGCAGGTAGATACTTTATACGGGCATGCGAGGCATAGACGACGTTAATGGAGGGCGTGGTGCTCATGTCATAGACAAGGTCCTGGTTCCCTTTATTAAATCCAATAGCCGAAAGATGAGGTTCTTTGATGTTCTTAAATGTCCTGAATGTAATCAGCATGAGCTCAAAAATTTTTAGGCACATCTGTGCCATGACATCCGGGACATTCTTGAACCGGACTGCCTAGTGTCGGATGGTTGAAATCGTGTAGTTGACTGTGGGTTGGCCATTAGGAGGTGCTAGGTACACATAATTTAACCACTTTTCACATCCTTTAACCGTCAAAACTGTTTTTGTGTACTCCGGCCAAGACCTTCTTCAAAAGACAGCGCAGTAGCAGGGATTATACTTGATATATAGAGGCATGTTATTCCACGTGTGATTCATCTTAGGGTAGGTTTCAAGCAGGCGGATCCTCCAAGTAGGTTGATGTATATTCCCTTGCTTGGCACTTGCAGGGATATCATCCAGTGCAAACTGTGTCGCCGAGGTTGGTTCTTTTGTTGTGCGTTGCTTGATTTCAGCATTGTAATCTGCCATTAATACATAGAATGGAACATATAGATCATTAGACGTGCCAATCCACCTATGATGGGAGAGGTTTCTAAAGTAATCCGATTTTATGACGACTTCTTCCAATCGTGACATAGACACTATCTGAACTGCAACTCTCTCATCATGGGTAGTAGCAATCTTCTCCAACCTTTGCATCCATTCAGGCGCTTCTATCTCAATCGTGTCCATGCCTTCTTCTGTTTTCTTACCTCCGGGTGTTGGCATGGGAACATATGGGTCTTCAAAGATCTCCTCCACTTGAATAGGCACTAAGTCTTCAGGTTCTGGTTCCGCCAGGGGAGAGGGTTGGCGCTCGTATTGTAGAACTTTATTTCGTAGTTCTTCTAATTCTGCTATGAGTTTTGCGACTTCTTCAGATGTGTCGGCTTCAGTTGTGACTTTGCTTGGTGACTCCTACTGGGTTGCCGATTGCTTTAGTAAGTCATCTCTTTCTCTTTCTAATGCTGCGTGGGCTTCTAGGAGGTCGGCATGAGTTTCTAAGACGATATGCATATTTTCAGATGGGATAGCCTTGAATTTCTCTAGGTCGATTTGCTGTGGTGAACCCTCCATTGCTGCTTTCAAGTTTTCTTCATTCTGTCTCTGTAGTCACTTATTTTCCTCGAGTGCTGTAGACATGTGTTTTTGTAATTGGGCCAGGTTGCGTCGAAGCTTGAGGTTTTCTGTTATCTGGGAGTGTAGCAGATCATCAAGTTGTTGTTTTTCTTCCGCATCTGACTGGGGTGGATTGGCCACTAACTGTTAATGTTGTTCCTGTAAAGTGACATACTGTTGTTGTAGTAGCCGCTTTTCCTTCTCTAAGTCAATGAATCGTCCTTGTAATGTTTCATGGCTTCTGAACAGACTTGTATGCTGAGCATCTAGGTGCTGATAATGCTGTTGCAGCTGAGACATATACTGGTACATGTTATTAAATACATTATTAATGGGAGTGGATGTGGGAAAGGTGTTGAATGCAGAAGGGAAGGGAAAGGGGAATGGGAGCGTGTATGCTGTGCTCGAAAAGGGTGAAGTTGGTGATGGGGGAATGGGAGATTGTGTACGTATGGGGGGAGGGAGAGGTGTGGAGGTGGGTGATATGTCCATGAAGTCAAAAGTGGTTGCAGTTGTGGGAGTGATTGTGAACATGGGAATTGTGGGTGCAGTGATGGTGGTGACGGTGTAAAGTGGTGTGTGTAGCTGTGAATATGAACCGCCAGGAAGTGTGATCGGGGGAACGGGGTTTTCCGTGGCTGCAGTTAGAGTTACAGTGTCAGTGGTAGTGTATACAAGTGAGGTGGTGATAGGGTGTGTGGGTTGTGTGGATTGACTCACAGTCTGTGCTTCGGTATGGGCAGTGGACTCTGAGGCGGTAACAGTAGTGGTTACACTGGTAATGGGAGGTGAAGTTGGTGGAGTTGGAGGTAGGGGTGGTAAAGGGGGTGATGGGGGTGCACTGGATGTATGGGCTTCCTCAGTTTCTTGAATGATGTGAGCTGTGCCCGAGGTTGTTGATGTGGTGCCCTATGGTTCTGATACTAATATATTCATTTGTTTTCTTGATCGAGGGGGGCGTCTGCCGTATCGTCGCTCCGATCTTCTCGAGTGTGCAAGAGCTGTATGCACCGTCTCAGGTACCCCCAACGCATCAGAAATCATATCAAGGGTTGCACGGTATTGCTCGTCCACACCTTCCTCTTCAAGGATTTGGTTCATGAGGGCTTTTCCTACTGCCCGGGACAATTTGTGCTGTTCTTGAACTTTGTTGATGGTATCATATAGCTTTTTCAATTCCTTCGTATAAGCCGGGGCACCCTCAAGTTCTTGTAGAACTTCTTGTTCATATTCTTGCTCTTCTTCCTCTATTTGTCCTCCTCATTCCTCCTCCTGCTCTTCTTCTTCTTCATCCTCCACTTCAACTACTCTTGGTTGGACTGGATGGGGTTGGTGTGCGACTGTCTACTGGCCGCTTGCCTGTTCTGCCTCGACTTCCGTGTTAACAGCCTCGATTATCCTAGCTACCTCCTCATCGGTTAGGTCTTCTAATGTGAATCCGTGAGGAAACTCTAGGTCGGTTGGTAGAGGTGGAAACACCAGATTCGGTCCATCAGTGCTCTGTCTTGGTAATTTGATAGTGAAGGGTTGTACACGCCTCGGAAGTCATGGAGTTGTCTCAGGTGTCAGTGTCGCACTGCGGGCTTGTGCACAGGGCATCTGAACTGTGCCTCTCATTTTCTTTGATGGAGGCTCTGTGGTTGATAGTCTACGTTTGAAATTCCTGTACCCTGGTCCAAATTAATGCCCTTTGAACTGGCACATCATAAGCCAAACATCTATACACAATCCTAGTGAGGGCACAACATCCATACAATACCGACTTTTGCTTTTTATACCACCGTTGATGTGCCAAGTGGATTTGATCGATAATCCAATGCGGCATGTTGATTGTCAAATTGAAGGCATCTGCCAAATATAGACTGAACCACATCTTCTTCGGTGGCATGGTGAACCGCTCTTGAGCTGGGAACGCGAAATGTTGCGTGACCATTCGCAAGTGGATGGCGATTGTGGGTGTCATTGCTACCATGTCTTTGAGCTTAGTCAGGTTCCTGTTCTTCATGTTATCCGGGACCATCGTCTCTTTTTCGGTGGGGATATGCATGCCTTTCATGTCAAGAGCTTCCCTCACCAAGTTGTTCGCCAATTTGAAACACTTTAATTCATTACCTCTGGTAAGTGATGGTAGAACAAAGGTACTATATCCCTTTTTCTCTTTACTAGGGGTCAGAGTGCTAATTAAGTAGGAACACCGTAGAAAATCTGGCTTGTGTAACTGAGCCTTGAAATAGTCGTAGAGTCCGGCCTTCTTCCAGATGGGTTTCAGACCTTCATCATTTTGAAGCCTCTCAAATTCCCTGGTGAAAAAATGATATCTGCCCCATCGCCCGTTGAACTCTATCTCAGCCTCCCACATGTAAGTGCCTTCACCCAGAGATCCGGCCACATCACTGAACCAATGTGAGTTTTTGCTGACCGGCATTGTGTGCCCCTGTGGAGGATTCTGAATCGGTATGGAATGTAATGCCCTCAAAGCCACTAGGCATTCTTTCAATTCCTCTTCAATGGGAAGACTTTCAATGTCCACGATTTGGGGGCTGGTGCCTGCCTGGGAGCTAGTTCCTGCCTCGGCCATGGTGAAGAGACTAGTCACCGGTTCTGTGAGAATAGGGCTACCACTATTTTGTTGGTGGTTTCTTTGTTATCATAGGCCTCTCCTGATTGTGCCTCTTGTTTAGGCATTCTGATCATGACTCTCCTGTCATCTATCTCATACTTTTAAAAATTTTTCGGGACCTCAAACAAAGATTCTTCCTCTTCTGGTGTGACTTCTCTCTTCTTTCTTTTCTTTCCCTGATCCTTAGGGGTCACTTGTGTGGCTAATCTCACATCATTTGTAAGCTCTCCATGTCTCTGGGGCTGAAATTCTACTTCATAGAAGTATTCTTCATCTGATGCAAAAGGTGGGTCCATAATGATTGAGTCTAGATCGGAGTCACTTGCATCCTCAAATGCATCAGGGCTACGTTCGCACTCTTCTAAAACTGCGTCTCCCATGATTGGCTCTATGGAGAAAACTGATATGTCATAGCCATCCTCATCACAGTGTGGTGTCCATTGTTCTTCATTGATGGCTACATCCATGGTTGCTAGGATCTCTACCCAGCTGTGGGGTTCAAATTCTTCATCAGGAAATACTACAGGTGCATAGGCTGGGTCTTGAATGGATCTATGGGTTTCTTTTGCACCTATCTCTCTGGCCTTTTCTCTCTTCTCTTCTTCCACTGCCACTTTACACATCCATAGGTGAGTGTCTTCATGCATCCATGAGGATCCTGATCCCATGGAGTGCAGAGACTCTGTATCATCCTTGGCTCTATGAATAGGATTCCATTGGATAGGACGGACATCTCTATGAGAGTAATCTTTGAGATTAACCTTGGTCGTGACACCTAGGTGTTGCAAATACAAGGAATTGGTTCCCCAATCTTGTACCACTTGCAACTGGCGCATAAATGGTCTTCCCAAAATCATCTCATAGGCATGGTTCTTGCTAAAATCACAGATAGCAAACGTGTGCTCAAACTCTACACCACATGTAGTGAGAGTTATTCCTTCTAGTAAACCTAGAGGTCTCTCTATGTGACCATCAGCCATCTGCAATTTCATCCTCGTGGGGCTGAGTGCTGGTTTGCCCCAACGTTTCCATAGGGAAGTGGTAGCAATTGCAACTCCTGCACCAGAGTCCAGAATTGCCTTGGCCGTGTATCCTTGATGGGTGATGGGAAGATAGGTGTTTCCTTCTTCTCCTTCACTCATGTCTCCTATCTTATCTAGAGGAATTTCTGGCATTGTCTTATGAGAACCTGCATGGGAATGAGGTTTTGCTATCTCTGGTACTTGTTTGGCTACATGTTTCCATAGTTCTGGCCTTACTTTGAGTAGCTCTTCTAAAGTGAGGTTGCACTGCACTTTAGTATTCTTTACTACCTCCGTGTTCCTAGGTATTATCGAGTCTTTGTTTCTGACCATGACTGTGGGTGCTCTCATACAAGTGGACTTAGCTTCCCATGGGCCTGTGAAGTGGGGTAATTCATGTAAAGAACTAGACTCAAAGTCTAATCTCTCTTGAGACTGGGTGCTCTCCTTCTCTTCATAAATGGATGGGATGTCTTGTGGGAATTGGTCATGTGCATCATCCACAAGTTCAATGGGAGGAGGGACTTCACTTTCTTTAGCCCATTTGTCTTCTTGAATCTCTCGAAGGAATTCTGGTGTGAACCGATTCATAGAAGAAGATGTTTCTGGCTCCGTAGAGTTAAGCACATAGGCTTCCTGGGCAGGTAGGCTTTCTCTGTCGCTTGCCTTGCCCTTATCCCAAGAGGCGGGTTCCTTTTCTGATTGTGCAATTAGCCTCTCTATTCTTTCTAAGAGTCCTTCAAAGTGCAACTGTGTCTTAGCTGAGCTAGAGATGTTAAAGAGGCGGCTGGCTTCAAACATGGTTTGAGCCAGTTCCACCATTTTGGCACAGATTTTGGTTCGTTCGAGCTCTAGTTCCGCTCTAGGGTAACATTTTTCATGATCAGTTACGTTTGGACCTTCTTGAATTCTGGCCTGATATGCTTTGAGCATCATATTTAGGTCCTCAGGAGTGGGATCTGCTAGGATTGATCCTACTCTAGGGGGTGGTGGAATGGTGTGAGGTGGGTTGGAAGGTGTTGGATCGGATGGAGACTGGAATGGTGGAGGTGGGGCAGTGTGAGAGGGAGTTTGAGATGTGAGTTCGGTTATCCTGGCTCTCGTTTCTCTTAGGCTTTCTTCAAGATCACTCATTTTCTTTGCCCATTGCCTTTTCATTCTTTCACGACTATCTCTCCAGGCTCTAGTCCTCTTCTTGGTTATGCTCTCTGTTTCACTCACCTCGGAGCTCTTTTCCTGACCTAAATTTTGGTTTTGCTGCAAGGCTTGAGCTCTAGTGACTACCTGTACTGGTGTAGTGGACATCACACTCCCTGAAGAGTTTACCACTAACCCAATAACATTGATAGGAGTGATTTTTGGCATATTATTGGGATTCTTTGGGCAATATCGTAAGAGATGCTCCTTTCCACAATCTTGGCAAAAACCTTGGATTGTCATTGACTAGGGTTGTGTAGGTGGAGGTAAGGGGCAATCACGAATGAGATGATCTCCCTGACATCTGTAGCATGGTCCTCTAGGAAATGGAGGTCTTACTTGCCTAGGTTGAGGTCTAGGGTTGGGATTTGTATACATAACGTTTGCGTAATCTGACTCCCAACTAGGTTCACTCGGCTCTTCACTAAAGTAGGACTCACCATGTTCAGGAGACTTCATGTAGTAGGCCAGGGGGCTATCAATATATGTCGAATCAAAGCTGTGGTCACTCGGGTCACTTTTAGAAAGCAATGGTGTTACAGGGACTATAGCTCTATTCAGGTTCTCTTCTAGAGCTGCATATTTTACTAGGATCACATTGGGTGGAGCTGGGGGTTGTTGGGCTAACACAGGCTGAGGTCTTTGCTCATTTTGGTAGGGTTGCTGATAGGGTTGTTGTGGTCTGCCATATTGTTGTGGTGGGTATTGGTCCTGATACCTTACTTGTTGTGGATAGGGCTAAGGGTAGGTTTGTCTAACCGCTTGCTTATTGTATGGGCAGTCTTGTGCTGTGTGATTTGTGTATCTTCGTTCTATGGTGCAGTAATGGCTACTAGGATTTACTTGGGGTTGAGCCATAATGGGACATACATTTGCCATATGATCACCTCCACAAGTATAACATCTTTTCACAGGGGCAAATCTTGGGATCTGTTTGCTAGAGACACCTAATTTCTGAGCTACTTTCTCTGCTAATTTCTCGATAGATGTGGATTGCGTGGAAGAGAGGCTAGAAGCACTATCTGAATCTTTGTAGATTTTGGAGAGCTCTAACTCTTCCCCTAGGTTATCCTCGATGTCGATGCACATGCGTACACACTCTTCTATAGTCCTAGGGTACAAGATATTGTCTAAATCTTCTTCCTGCAAGTCTCACAGTCTCTTGAGGGGTCTGCTTGAAGCTATGTATCAATGAGGAAGTATTATGCCTTATGCCACTTTTAGAGAATTCAGTGATGAAAGCTTCTAAGAGTTTGTCTATGCTCCTGAACTATCTCTCATTCAATGGTTGAAACCACATAAGGGCTGTGTTCCTAAGGTTAGACCAAAGGCATTATACTGTGTGAATAGGTCCTCAACTTGTTCAGCTCTCAAGACTTGCCTAAACTCAGCCACATAATCATATGGGTCTCCTGTGCCATCGAAGTGGTTCTTCATGGACTTAACCAGCTGTGTAGGTCTCAATGTTTTGGTGTGTTCCCTAGGCCTTGGCAGAGGGAAATCATCAGCATTCCTTTGGTTCCTTGGGGCTCTAAGTCCCTCAGGTTCCGCTCTATTTGTTTTCGTTCTCGTTCTTTCTCTTCCCATTGGATTGGCAAAGCTTACCTCAGGTCTATGTCTATGTCTGTCTCTTTGAGCTCCATGAGCTTGGGATGTTCCAGCTCCTGGGTGACCAAAGGACACATTCGATCTTGCTTGGGGGAAAATAAATTCACCTTTCCAAGTGTAAGCATGCCTATCATTTTCTGTAACCACAAAGATCCTCTCTGAAGCATGATCTAAGTAGGTCACTCTGCCTGGGCTATCAGGATGTTTGTACTCATATATCATGATTGTTTCTACCTCATTCGGCTGATCAGATCTATACCTCCAAAAGGCTTCATCAGTCTCTCAGTTCAAGAGTAGATCTATGCTCTTATTGTCTTGGGAAATCCACTCTGGTGTGATAATCCTAATGAGAACAGATTTGCCTCGGGGGGTTCTAGGTTCTACACCCATGTTTCCTTGCTCCAGGTCACCTAAGTCCGTTTCTGGGATCACATTCCCAAATTCATCTGTCCTATCTGGATGACTGGTGACTACATATATGGTTCCTTCCTTGTCTAGGTATGCTCCGTTTTCAAACTTGATAGCTGGGTGCTCTAGTCCAATGGATTGGTCAGGGTTTTTAATCTGGACCACAGATCTTCCTAGGCCGTCCTCATAGATGCAAACACCTAATCAGTTGGTCCTAAGGTATTCGAGTTGCGTCTTGTAAGGGCCTTCTACCCTATGTAAATATGGCACTCCGGAGCTTCCTGTAGGTCTCTCCATATCGTGGGACATCTCATACTCACTAGTTTCAGAGCTAGGGTAGTGCGAATAATGGCTCAACTGCTGGGCCCAAGACCTAGCAGTATGATTAACACTAGCCTCTGAAGACCTAAGACTTTGTCTATCTCTTCCTAGGTGTCGTCCTGATCTAAGGTTCATATGCTTAGCTGAGCAATCCCAATTTTTACCCAAGGTACAACTTCGTTGCTGAGTTCTTTTGTATCAGTCACTTGATTCTTTTTAGTCGATTATCGTGTTTAGGATCTTGTCTGATACCACGTCGTCAGGAATACTTGAGTTAATTTCCTTTAAAGTTATCGGTCACACACAGGTTATCTCTTGAACTTGATTTCTTAGATAGTCTTTGACTTGTTTCGTGCTTATCGTTGCCCTGACTTACTTTTAGTACTATTCGTACTTGGCCTGAGCTAGGAATTGACAAAGGGTGTTGAGAGTATTCCAACCTCGCTTGCCGATTCCTTGCCCTTTGGTGCTCAAGAACCCAGTTCTCAAGCTTGCAAATCACCCTTGCTTTGGATGCCCTCAAGTGCTCTCAGTGGACCTGTAAAAGTCCCAAAGTTAGTTCAAGACTTCAATTCAAATGACAGACAGGTCACTTTCATGCATGTAATTCATATACCAAATTTCCCTTTGCCTTTATGGAAAACAATCCCAAGGATCGTTTAGTTTTCCTACCCGGGGTATGGTCAACTTCAAAATACCCTACCTAATAATCATGATATTATTTTTATCGTAACCAGTGGAAGTTTTGGTTGTACTCCCCACAAGCTTTCCAACAAAACAAGAATCACAGCAAACGGATTTCGTATGAGAAAGTTAGACCAGTTCAGGGTTTTGGGACTAAAACAGGGTTCAAACAGGCTGACAGTTCACAGGATGTTTCTCAAAACACATGGGTAGGGACCTCACAAAATGCCAATTAATAGACAAGTATGCCCAAAATTATCCCCAAATCTTGGAATATAAAACCCTAAAATTTTAGCCAAAAAAGCCTGTCAATCGCGATCGACAGGTCTGTCAATCGCGATTGACAGAGGTGTCCGTCGGGCCTATCGGTCGCGATCGACACGTCAGTCGCGATTGACAGTGTCAATCGCGATCGACAGAGTCGGTCGTGGGTCCTATCAATTGCGATCTATGGTGTCAATCGCGATCGATGGTGTCAATCATGATCGACACGTTTTGCACAAATTTCGGCGAGATTTCAGTCAATCGGGGTCCTATCCATCGCGAGGGACACATGTATGCGCAAATTTTTCTGTCAATCGTCAAAATTCAGTCGGTCGCGATCGACAATGTCAATCGCGATTGACAGGGGTGTCGGTCGTGGCTGTCGATCGCGATCGATGGTGTCAATCGCGATTGATAGGGTCAGTCGGTCGTCTCTGTCGATCGCGATCGATAGAATTTGTCGATCGTGGCTCTCGGTCGCGATCAACGGTGTTAATCGCGACTGACAGAAAAACACGGAATTTTTTAGTTTTTTCTAGTGATTTGGAATGTGCTCCTTGTGCATGTCATTGTGGTGTGCTTTGTTTTACCAAATGAGCGATTTTTCTGTCGATCGCGATCGACAGAGGTCTGTGACACAGAGACAGTTTCGAGCTTGTCCGTACCTGCGCAACATGCTGGAGGGGATGATACAGCTGTACCTGCAAGATCACTCACAAAACAGACAGAAAAACAATGCACACAATTCGCTCTCTCGCTCTCTCTCACAAGTGGAATGAAGGAAATGGAAGGGAGAAGGTAATATGATAAAAAAGCTGAAATTTTTCGCGATGATGGAGATGGAGATCGGATATGGTGACGATGATGATGGTGATGATGATGGTGAGGTAAGAAAGAGAAAAATAAGAAAAGTAAAGAAATTACCTACAACACCAACGTCTCAATTCTACGTCTTACCATCACACGCTCGTCCTCAGAGCTCGATCCCCGGCAACGGCGCCAAAATTTGGTGTAGCTCAGTGATGAGTAGCACCTCCTTTAATGTCAATCCGGGAAGATGTGAGGATGGTATGATCACCTCGAGCAAGTGAAGGCACAAGTGAGTGAGTGAGAAGCACACTAACATGCACACACATACACACACACGCACACAGAAGGCAAGACAAAGAGTGAGAAGCATTAGTCCACTCAAAGGTGGTCAAAAGTCCATACAGTGGCTTGGCAATGATGGCGTGCATGTGTATAAAGCATCGGTAATAGCCACAATGCCCCATGAAAGCTTGTACTTCCTTGACATTCTTTGGCCTAGGTAACTCTGCTATGGCTCTTACTTTCTCTTCATTGGTGGATATGCCATTCTTTGACACTATGTGTCCTACAATCTTTCCTTGCCTGACCATGAAAACACACTTTTCTGGGTTCAAGCAGACTTGATATTCTCTACATTTGTCAAAGATCTGCCTGAGTTCAGGTATATGTGTCTATCTAATGTTGGAATGAGCACAAAGATCATCAACATAGACCTCTAAATTCTTCCTCAGGAATTCTTTAAATACGTGGCACATCAGTCTCTAAAAGGTTGCAGGAGCATTGGTAAGGCCAAACGGCATTACCCTAAAGGCGAATATTCCCCATTCTCTGGCAAAAGCTGTCTTATGCTGGTCTTCCGGAGCAATGGCTACCTGATTGTAGCCCAAAAATCCATCAAGGAAGCTGTACACTTCCTTGCCTGCTACTCTTTCTAGTAGATGCTCAGTGATAGGAAGCGGATAGTTGTCTCGAATAGTGGCTGCATTAACCTTCTTCAAGGTAATGCATACACGTAGCTTTCCATTCTTCTTGGGCACCACTACAATGGGGGATACCCACTCAGTGTGCTCAATTTCATAAATAAATCCAGCTTCCACCAGTCTATCTATCTCCTCCTTGATCTTAGCAGCGTAGTTATCGTTATAGGTGTATGGCTTTTGCTTAGAGGGTTTAGCGTTTGAGGTCATGGGGATAGTGTGTGAGCATATGTCAGGGTCGACACCTTTTAAATCCTTGTAACTCCAAGCGAATACATCTCTATATTCTCTCAACAAGGCTATTAGCTCATGCTCTTCTTCCTTTGTCAAGTCATGGCCTATGTACATGCATCTTCCTTCTCCTTCTTCTATGGCTACAACAACTTTCTTGGTGGTTTCCTTGTTATCATAGGCCTCTCCTGACTGAGCTTCATGTTTAGGCATTCTCACCATAACTCTCTGTAGCTCAGTGATGAGTAGAACCTCCTTTAATGTCAATCCGAGAAGACGTGAGGATGGTATGATGACCTCTAGTAAGTGAAGGCACAAGTGAGTGAGTGAGAAGCACACTAACATGCACACACATACACACACGCACACAAGGCAAGACAAAGAGTGAGAAGCAATGGAGTTCTTGAGATTACTTTCAAAATGCTCATACAAGTTCAAATCAATTACAAGCTACCCCCAAAAATGAGCTCTCTAGCTCTATTTACAGTTTTTGACTAGGTTTTGGCCGTGTCCAGACCTAGTGTCCGGCCTAGTTAAAAATTAGGTTCTAGGTCCCATTTGAAGGCTCAAATGGAGTCTAAAAATTATGAAAACTGGTAGGTAGCTACTTCTAATGCTCTTCAAGCTCAAGGACTCCTTGGCTTGCACAAAATGGAGCTACAAAAATATGAAATGGTATTTACAATGGCTTTTAGTGATGAGAATCACTATTTTTGTAGGGATTTCCTCTAACGATTTGACATGCACATCTTCGAGCTCCCTACTTGCTCCTTCTCCTTATGTGTCCACCTCTTTGATATGCTTTAGCTTCCTGAAAAAATAATGGCCTACTTGCCCGATCTTCTTTGACTACTCTGTCTGCTTGTACCTTGTCTTCGCTCTGACTCCCTTCGTAAGCTTCCTTGTCTTGTTAGTCCTTCAGTTCCTTGACTACTGCTAACACCCCCCCCTCTCTCGCGTCTGTCGTCTCTGACAGACCCTTGTTGGGTGGGTCGTTGGATGTAGTACTCCACAACGTCTTTTGCTAAGTGATGTTCCGCAATTCTCAATCCTTTGGCCAAGTCAGTGAGTAGAGCATCCCAATCTACAGGCCCGGGAACCTTTGGATGTGGTATACGTAGCTTTTCTGAATGAAGAGCTTGTTCCACGGCAAATATCTGTAATAGATGAGATGGTCTGGGAATGAATATCTCTGAATGATATTCCTAGAACCCCGTGATAAACATTTCTTCAAACGTCTGTTTGAAGCAAGCAGGTAGATACTTTATATGGGCATGCCAGGCATAGACGACGTTAATGGAGGGCGTGGTGCTCATGTCATAGACAAGGTCCTGATTCCCTTTATTAAATCCAATAGCCAAAAGATGAGGTTCTTTGATGTTCTTAAATGTCCTGAATGTAATCAGCATGAGCTCAAAATTTTTTACGCACATCTGTGCCATGACATCTGGGACATTCTTGAACCGGACTGCCCAGTGTCGGATGGTTGAAATCGTGTAGTTGACTGTGGGTTGGCCATTAGGAGGTGCTAGGTACACATAATTTAACCACTTTTCACATCCTTTAACCGTCAAAACTATTTTTGTGTACTCCGGCCAAGACCTTCTTCAAAAGACAGGGCAATAGCAGGAATTATACTTGATATATAGAGGCATGTTATTCCACGTGCGATTCATCTTATGGTAGGTTTCAAGTAGGCATATCCTCCAAGTAGGTTGATGTATATTCCCTTGCTTGGCACTTGCAGGGATATCATCCGGTGCAAACTATGTCGCCGAGGTTGGTTCTTTTGTTGTGCGTTGCTTGATTTCAGCACTGTAATCTGCCATTAATACACAGAATGGAACATATAGATCATCATACGTGCCAATCCACCTATGATGGGAGAGGTTTCTAAAGTAATCCGATTTTATGACGACTTCTTCCAATCGTGACATAGACACTATCTGAACTGCAACTCTCTCATCATGGGTAGTAGCAACCTTCTCCAACCTTTGCATCCATTCAGGCACTTCTATCTCAATCGTGTCCATGCCTTCTTCTGTTTGCTTACCTCCGGGTGTTGGCATGGGAACATATGGGTCTTCAAAGATCTCCTCCACTTGAATAGGCACTAAGTCTTCAGGTTCTGGTTCCGCCAGGGGAGAGGGTTGACGCTCGTATTGTAGAACTTTATTTCGTAGTTCTTCCAATTCTGCTCTGAGTTTTGCGACTTCTTCAGATGTGTCGGCTTCAGTTGTGACTTTGCTTGGTGACTCCTACTGGGTTGCCAGTTGCTTTAGTAAGTCATCTCTTTCTCTTTCTAATGCTGCGTGGGCTTCTAGGAGTTCGGCATGAGTTTCCATGATGATTTGCATATTTTCAGATGGGATAGCCTTGAATTTCTCTAGGTCGATTTCCTGTGGTGAACCCTCCATTGCTGCTTCCAAGTTTTCTTCATTCTGTCTCTGTAGTCGCTTATTTTCCTCGAGTGCTGTAGACATGTGTTTTTGTAATAGGGCCAGGTTGCGTCGAAGCTTGAGGTTTTCTGTTATCTGGGAGTGTAGCATATCATCAAGTTGTTGTTTTTCTTCCGCATCTGACTGGGGTGGATTGGCCACTAACTGTTCATGTTGTTCCTGTAAAGTGACATACTATTGTTGTAGTAGCCGCTTTTCCTTCTCTAAGTCAATGAATCGTCCTTGTAATGTTTCATGGCTTCTGAACAGACTTGTATGCTGAGCATCTAGGTGCTGATAATGCTGTTGCAGCTGAGACATATACTGGTACATGTTATTAAATACATTATTAATGGGAGTGGATGTGGGAAAGGTGTTGAATGCAGAAGGGAAGGGAAAGGGGAATGGGAGCGTGTATGCTGTGCTCGAAAAGGGTGAAGTTGGTGGTGGTGGAATGGGAGATTGTGTACGTATGGGGGGAGGGAGAGGTGTGGAGGTGGGTGATATGTCCATGAAGTCAAAAGTGGATGCAGTCATGGGAGTGATTGTGAACATGGGAATTGTGGGTGTAGTGATGGTGGTGAAGGTGTAAAGTGGTGTGTGTAGCTGTGAATATGAACCGCCAGGAAGTGTGATCGGGGGAACGGGGTTTTCCGTGGCTGCAGTTAGAGTTACAGTGTCAGTGGTAGTGTATACAAGTGAGGTGGTGATAGGGTGTGTGGGTTGTGTGGATTGACTGACAGTCTGTGCTTTGGTATGGGCAGTGGACTCTAAGGCAGTAACAGTAGTGGTTACACTGGTAATGGGAGGTGAAGTTGGTGGAGTTGGAGGTAGGGGTGGTAAAGGGGGTGATGGGGGTGCACTGGATGTATGGGCTTCCTCAGTTTCTTGAATGATGTGAGCTGTGCCCGTGGTTGTTGATGTGGTGCCCTGTGGTTCTGATAATAATATATTCATTTGTTTTCCTGATCGAGGGGGGCGTCTGCCGTATTGTCCCTCCGATCTTCTCGAGTGTGCAAGAGCTGTATGCACCGTCTCAGGTACCCCCAACGCATCAAAAATCATATCAAGGGTTGCACGGTATTGCTCGTCCACACCTTCCTCTTCAAGGATTTGGTTCATGAGGGCTTTTCCTGCTGCCAGGGACAATTTGTACTGTTCTTGAACTCTGTTGATGGTATCATACAGCTTTTTCAATTCCTTCGTATAAGCTGGGGCACCCTCAAGTTCTTGTAGAACTTCTTGTTCATATTCCTTCTCTTCTTCCTCTGTTTGTCCTCCTTGTTCCTCCTCCTGCTCTTCTTCTTCTTCATCCTCCACTTCAACTACTCTTGGTTGGACTGGATGGGGTTGGTGTGCGACTGTCTACTGGCCGCTTGCCTGTTCTGCCTCGACTTCCATGTTAACAGCCTCGATTATCCTAGCTACCTCCTCATCGGTTAGGTCTTCTAATGTGAATCCGTGAGGAAACTCTAGGTTGGTTGGTAGAGGTGGAAACACCAGATTCGGTCCATCAGTGCTGTGTCTTGGTAATTTGATAGTGAAGGGTTGTACACGCCTCGAAAGGCGTGGAGTTGTCTCAGGTGTCAGTGTCGCACTGCGGGCTTGTGCACAGGGCATCTGAACTGTGCCTCTCATTTTCTTTGATGGAGGCCTTGTGGTTGATAGTCTACGTTGAAATTCCTGTACCCTGGTCCAAATTAATGCCCTTTGAACTGGCACATCATAAGCCAAACATCTATACACAATCCTGGTGAGGGCACAACATCCATACAGTACCAATTTTTGCTTTTTATACCACCGTTGATGTGCCAAGTGGATTTGATCGATAATCCAATGCGGCATGTTGATTGTCAAATTGAAGGCATCTGCCAAATATAGACTGAACCATATCTTCTTCGGTGGCATGGTGAACCGCTCTTGAGCTGGGAACGCGAAATGTTGCATGACCATTCGCAAGTGGATGGCGATTGTGGGTGTCATTGCTACCATGTCTTTGAGCTTAGTCAGGTTCCTGTTCTTCATGTTATCCGGGACCATCGTCTCTTTTTCGGTGGGGATATGCATGCCTTTCATGTCAAGAGCTTCCCTCACCAAGTTGTTCGCCAATTTGAAATGCTTTAATTCATTACCTCTGGTAAGTGATGGTAGAACAAAGGTACTATATCCCTTTTTCTCTTTACCAGGGGTCAGAGTGCTAATTAAGTAGGAACACCATAGAAAATCTGGCTTGGGTAACTGAGCCTTGAAATAGTCGTAGAGTCCGGCCTTCTTCCAGATGGGTTTCAGACCTTCATCATTTTGAAGCCTCTCAAATTCCCTGGTGAAAAAATGATATCTGCCCCATCGCCGGTTGAACTCTATCTCAGCCTCCCACATGTAAGTGCCTTCACCCAGAGATCCGGCCACATCACTGAACCAATGTGAGTTTTTGCTGACCGGCATTGTGTGCCCCTGTGGAGGATTCTGAATCGGTATGGCATGTAATGCCCTCAAAGCCACTGGGCATTCTTTCAATTCCTCTTCAATGGGAAGACTTTCAATGTCCACGATTTGGGGGCTGGTGCCTGCCTGGGAGCTAGTTCCTGCCTCGGCCATGGTGAAGAGACTGGTCACCGGTTCTGTGAGAATAGACAAATGAATGTTAACATTGCAAATGGACCCAAGCGTTCATGCATCCCCATTACAACATTAACATGATTTTAGTGAGAAGTTAGTAGGTCAACAAGTGCTCGGTAACCGTGTGTGTAGTTAGAGAATGGATAATCCTAAGAGCTAAATGGAAAGGTGTGGTGTATGAGTGATGAAGTTAGTAAGTGGATATGAATTTACAAATGAGGGTCAGGGGGTTTATTACACGTTTTGGGCTGCCAAACAAACAGAATGGCTGTTGGTCTTGATTTTGTGGAGACTCTAGAGGGCTTGGTGAGAGCATCTGCTTGGAAATGAGGCTTTTTAGGGACCCATTTACAAGTGATTCTACTCGTGCTCATGGGTGAATATGTGTTCGTGCGTGGTGTATACGAATGGGTATCAGATGTTAGGGTGAGTGGACCATGTTGTACGGGATGTGGTTTCTGTGTAGCTATTTGAGCCCGCAAGCAAGCCTTAGGCACCCAAATTTGTCGTGATTGTGAGCTGGCCTTCATCGACTTCTTGGGTACCCAAATAGACTTTACTTTCGCAGAAGAATTTCTGAAAGACTTCTTATTAGTGTCGTGTTGTTGATTACAAATAAGAAGTTTTGCCCGTGTGGTTGGCTTGATCGCGACAGGGTGTTCGCCTTTCCGCACCCACACTTGTTTCAATGGCTGAGACATTCTGCTTTGCACGTTATTTTGACCTCCCGCATAGGTATTACTCTGCTCCATCTGTATTTGATTTGCCTTTGGTTGTTGCATCCCTCTGGTCTCTGGAAAAGAAGGGAGTTCCGTTGCACCCTTGACTTCTTTATTGAAATCATCATTCCTCTGCATCACACAGTTTTGGACAAGAACAACATGGTCATCTTCATGTGTACCCCTGGAAGGACCAGGAGTGTGTGCCTTGTCTAATTTCTTGAGTGCTTCATTTTCTAACTCAATTGTAATGCGATTTTGATTTACCCAGACCTGAAGGAGTCCACTTCGTAGGTTTAGGTTGACTGCATGATCATAGATTCAGTCTTGACCCAAGACAAGAAGCTTCGTGAGGTCCTCATCTTGACACACTAGCACTTTAACTGTCATTACTTCGTCTTGAATGTAGAGGGGAAGTTCCACCTCGCCCATGCAAGGGGTTTCCACACCTCCCAATCCTATGATATGCTTCTATAGGATTGACAGTTAATTTCAACTTTTGACAGTAAGAAAATTCAACAGCACTAGTGGCTGCACCTGAGTCAATCAAGGGTCTTACAGTCCTTGCACCCTTTCCTTGTCCTATCTCTAAGGCTACAAAAGGTCGTCTATCAATTATTCTATGAGAACTTATTCCTGAGACTTCACACATTGCCATATGATAACTTGGGTCCGCATAGTCATCTACCCTGGCCTGATCTCTACCCAATCTTTGCAACCTCATTCTTCGGATGCGTTCCAATGCTTCCGCTTGTGCCTCTTCTCGAACTCGTTTTTCTTCTTCCTTGCATTTTTTGGCAGTGTTGAGTCGATTTAGCATCTCCTCTGTCAGGGGTTCTTGATATAACTTGACTCTGCATCCGCTTATATAGCTAGGGAGAACATCACCTTCCAGTGTAGCGAGTTGAACTGCTCCACTGGTTGAGATCCTATTTATGATCATAGGTCCATAACCTCTCTTTTCGAGCTTTCTTGCATGTTGTTTTAAGGTATACACCAACACTAAGTCTCTGGCCTTCAAGCCTTTATCCTTAACATGGGCATCAAAGTATGCCTTCTGTCATTTCTTATCTGCATATATCCCCGCAGCCGCCCTCAGTCTTGTTTCTCCTAACCGTTTGAGGTCAAAGAGTCTAGAGGAGAGTTCATGACCCGTCCATTCATGCTCTTGTGCTATTTTTAATGTAGGTATCAAGAAGTCCAACGGTAGTACTGCATTTTGGCCAAATACCATCTGAAAGGGGGTGGCTTGGAGTACCGTTTTATAGGCAACTCGGTATGCCCCAACATCATGGTGTAGCTGTTTGTCCCAATCAGAGCGTTTATTATTCACTAGTTTGGTCAACATATTGCACAGAATCTTATTTGTGCTTTCGGCTTGTCCATTAGCTTGTGGGTGATAGGGAGCATCTATCACTTACTAGCTCAATTGGCAGCCCGTATCTTGTGAACACGTTCTCAAATAAGAACTTGGCTGTCGTTTGAGCATCGTTCTTTGTCGTAGCTTTTACCTCTACCCACTTGGTTAGATAGTCTGTGGCCACAATGATGTATTCAACATGGGAACCCTTAGCTGGGGGATTGATAGGACCTACAAAGTCTATTCCCCACTTAGAGAATGCACGTCCACCCATCATAGGTTTCAGTGGCATCTCATCCTTACGTATAGGATACTGAGTTCTCTGACAAACATCACACCGTTTCACATAGGTATGTGCATCCATGTGAAGGGTCGGCCACCAGAAGCCCGCAAATAGTATGGCCTTGATCACCCGATCTGGTCCAAAATGTCCTCCTGCTACACCTTGGTGAGCCGCTTCCAAGATCTTGAGATATTCGCTCTCATGGACACATAGTCTCAGGTAACCATCTTTACCACGCTTATATAGACTATCACCAATGAGTGAGTAGTCTAGGGCTTCTTGTTCTAAACTTCTTTGTCTGGCTATTGTCATATCTTGAGGGAATGTTTTCGTCCTCAGGAAGGCTACTAGTGGTTCACTCCAATCTGGCACTATGGATACTTGATAAAGAGTGGCATGCTCCACAGGTGGTTTAGTGCCACAGATTGGGCATTCCTTGCACAACTTGTGGACATCAGCCTCCATAGTTGGCCAATGCACTCCTAGTCTCCTTAGAGTCTGTAAGGTTCGTTGCCTTGAGTAGTGTTGCTCTAATGCACCTACATGTGCTAATTGCAACCATTTTGCGTACTCATCCTCTTCCACACAACAGGCTAATATACCTTGATCTGTCTGTTTGTACATACCTCCTGCCATGATGTGGTACTTTTGGGCCTTTACTACCTCTCTATCTTTAGTGTTTATGACTGGGTGATTAGGCCCGTATTTCAATACTGGCACTAATGGCTTAGCCCACTGAGGCACAACTTCTAAGTTAAACAAGTAAGCGTCAGGGAGGTCATCTGATACTCCCTGTGGGGCTTCTCCAGATGTGAGCCTAGAGAGGTGGTCTGCTCTCAAGTGAGTCTTGCCTTTCCTCACCACAACCTCAAAGTCATATTCCATTAGTAAGAGGAACCATCTTACCAATCTACCTGTATTGCATGGCTTGTTCACGAGATATAACAATGCTTGATGGTCAGTAAAAAATTTAAACTTATTTGCAAGCAAATAGTATCTAAACTTCTTAACTGCATACACCATGCCTAAGCTTTCTCTCTCAGTAGTGGTATAATTCCGTTCAGCAGCATTTAGCTGTCTACTAGCATAGGCAATGGGAAGATCCATATTACCTTCACCAATAGGTTGTGCGAGTACACATCCAATAGCATAATTGGATGCATCCACGTGAACATGAAAGGGCTTATTCCAATCTGGTGTGGTCAAGATTGGTGCTGAACACAATCTCCTTTTGAGTTCGTTGAAAGAGTTTTCACATTCATCGATCCACTCGAAGTTAGTCAAAAGTCCATACAGAGGCTTTGCTATGATGGCATACATGTGTATAAACCGTCGGTAATAACCACAATGCCCCATGAAAGCTTGTACTTCCTTGACGTTCTTTGGCCTAGGTAACTCTGCTATGGCTCTCACTTTCTCTTCATCAGTGGATATGCCATTCTTTGTGCCCTAGAATCTTGCCTTGCCTGACCATGAAAACACACTTTTCTGGGTTCAAGCAGACTTGATATTCTCTGCATTTGTCAAAGATTTGCTTGAGTTCAGGTATATGTGTATGTCTAATGTTGGAATGAGCAGAGAGATCGTCAACATAGACCTCTAAATTCTTCCTTAGGAGCTCTTTAAACATGTGACACATCAATCTTTGGAAGGTTGCAAGAGCATTGGTAAGCCCAAATGGCATTACTCAAAATGCAAATATGCCCCATTCTGTGGCAAAAGCTGTCTTATGCTAGTCTTCGAGAGCAATGGCTACCTGATTGTAGCCCGAAAATCCATCGAGGAAGCTGTACACTTCCTTGCCTGCTACCCTTTCTAATAGATGCTCGGTAATTGGAAGTGGATAGTTATCTCAAATTGTGGCTACATTAACCTTCTTCAAGTTAATGCACACACGTAGCTTTCCATTCTTCTTGGGCACAACTACAATGGGGGATACCCACTCAGTGTGCTCAATTTCATAGATGAATCCATCTTCTACCAGTCTATCTATCTCCTCTTTGATCTTGGCAGCATAATTATCATTGTATGTGTATGACTTTTGCTTAGAAGGTTTATCATATGAGGTCATGGGGATTGTGTGTGAGCATATGTCCGGGTCTACACCTTTCAAATCCTTGTAACTCCAAGCGAATACATCTCTGTATTCTCTTAGCAAGGCTATTAATGCATGCTCTTCTTCCTCTGTTAGGTCATGGCCTATGTATGTGCATCTCTCCTCTCCTTCTTCTAGGGCTACCACTATTTTATTGGTGGTTTCTTTGTTATCATAGGCCTCTCCTGATTGTGCCTCTGGTTTAGGCATTCTGATCATGACTCTCCTGTCACCTATCTCATACTTTTTAAAAGTTTTCGGGACCTCAAACAAAGATTCTTCCTCTTCTGGTGTGACTTCTCTCTTCTTTCTTTTCTTTCCCTGATCCTTAGGGGTCACTTGTGTGGCTAATCTCACATCATTTGTAAGCTCTCCATGTCTCTGGGGCTGAAATTCTACTTCATAGAAGTATTCTTCATCTGATGCAAAAGGTGGGTCCATAATGATTGAGTCTAGATCGGAGTCAATTGCATCCTCAAATGCATCAGGGCTAGGTTCACACTCTTCTAAAACTACGTCTCCCATGATTGGCTCTATGGAGAAAAATGATATGTCATAGCCATCCTCATCACAGTGTGGTGTCCATTGTTCTTCATTGATGGCTACATCCATGGTTGCTAGGATCTTTGCCCAGCTGTGGGGTTCAAATTCTTCATCAGGAAATACTACAGGTGCATAGGCTGGGTCTTGCATGGATCTATGGGTTTCTTTTGCACCTATCTCTCTGGCCTTTTCTTTCTTCTCTTCTTCCACTGCCACTTTACACATCCATAGGTGAGTGTCTTCATGCATCCATGAGGATCCTGATCCCATGGAGTGCACAGACTCTGTATCATCCTTGGCTCTATGAATAGGATTCCATTGGATAGGAGGGACATCTCTATGAGAGTAATCTTTGAGATTAACCTTGGTCGTGACACCTAGGTGTTGCAAATACAAGGAATTGGTTCCCCAATCTTGTACCACTTGCAACTGGCGCATAAATGGTCTTCCCAAAATCATCTCATAGGCATGGTTTGTGCTAAAATCACAGATAGCAAACGTGTGCTCAAACTCTACACCACATGTAGTGAGAGTTATTCCTTCTAGTAAACCTAGGGGTCTCTCTATGTGACCATCAGCCATCTGCAATTTCATCCTCGTGGGCCTGAGTGCTGGTTTGCCCCAACGTTTCCATAGGGAAGTGGTAGCAATTGCAACTCCTGCACCAGAGTCCAGAATTGCCTTGGTCGTGTATCCTTGATGGGTGATGGGAAGATAGGTGTTTCCTTCTTCTCCTTCACTCATGTCTCCTATCTTATCTAGAGGAATTTCTGGCACTGTCTTATGAGAACCTGCCTGGGAATGAGGTTTTGCTATCTCTGGTACTTGTTTGGCTACATGTTTCCATAGTTCTGGCCTTACTTTGAGTAGCTCTTCTAAAGTGAAGTTGCACTGCACTTTAGTATTCTTTACTACCTCCGTGTTCCTAGGTATTATCGAGTCTTCGTTTCTGACCATGACTGTGGGTGCTCTCATACAAGTGGACTTAGCTTCCCATGGGCCTGTGAAGTGGGGTAATTCATGTAAAGAATTAGACTCAAAGTCTAATCTCTCTTGAGACTGGGTGCTCTCCTGCTCTTCATAAATGGATGGGATGTCTTGTGGGAATTGGTCATGTGCATAATCCACAAGTTCAATGGGAGGAGGGACTTCACTTTCTTTAGCCCATTTGTCTTCTTGAATCTCTCGGAGGAATTCTGGTGTGAACCGATTCATAGAAGAACATGTGTCTGGCTCCGTACAGTTAAGCACATAGGCTTCCTGGGCAGGTAGGCTTTCTCTTTCGCTTGCCTTGCCCTTATCCCAAGAGGCGGGTTCCTTTTCTGATTGTGCAATTAGCCTCTCTATTCTTTCTAACTGTCCTTCAAAGTGCAACTGTGTCTTAGTTGAGCTAGAGATGTTAAAGAGGCGACTGGATTCAAACATGGATTGAGCCAGTTCCACCATTTTGGCACAGATTTTGGTTCGTTCAAGCTGTAGTTCCGCTCTAGGGTAACATTTTTCATGATCAGTTACGTTTGGCCCTTCTTGAATTCTGGCGTGATATGCTTTGAGCATCATATTTAGGTCCTCAGGAGTGGGATCTGCTAGGACTGATCCTACTCTAGGGGGTGGTGGAATGGTGTGAGGTGGGTTGGAAGGTGTTGGATCGAATGGAGATGGGAATGGTGGAGGTGGGGCAGTGTGAGAGGGAGTTTGAGATGTGAGTTCGATTATCCTGGCTCTCGTTTCTCTTAGGCTTTCCTCAAGTTCACTCATTTTCTTTGCCCATTGCCTTTTCATTCTTTCACGACTATCTCTCCAGGCTCTAGTCCTCTTCTTGGTTATGCTCTCTGTTTCACTCACCTCGGAGCTCTTTTCCTGACCTAAACTTTCGTTTTGCTGCAAGGCTTGAGCTCTAGTGACTACTTGTACTGGTGTAGTGGACATCACACTCCCTGAAGAGTTTACCACTAACCCAATAACATTGATAGGAGTGATTTTTGGCATATTATTGGGATTCTTTGGGCAATATCGTAAGAGATGCTCCTTTCCACAATCTCGGCAAAAACCTTGGATTGTCATTGACTAGGGTTGTGTAGGTGGAGGTAAGGGGCAATCACAAATGAGATGATCTCCCTGACATCTGTAGCATGGTCCTCTAGGAAATGGAGGTCTTACTTGCCTAGGTTGAGGTCTAGGGTTGGGATTTGTATACATAACGTTTGCGTAATCTGACTCCCAACTAGGTTCACTCAGCTCTTCACTAAAGTAGGACTCACCATGTTCAGGAGACTGCATGTAGTAGGCCTGGGGGCTATCAATATGTGTCGAATCAAAGCTATGGTCACTCGGGTCACTTTTAGAAAGCAATGGTGTTACAGGGACTATAGCTCTATTCAGGTTCTCTTCTAGAGCTGCATATTTTACTGGGATCACATTGGCTGGAGCTGGGGGTTGTTGGGCTAACACAGGCTGAGGGCTTTGCTCATTTTGGTAGGGTTGCTGATAGGGTTGTTGTGGTCTGCCATATTGTTGTGGTGGGTATTGGTCCTGATACCTTACTTGTTGTGGATAGGGCTAAGGGTAGGTTTGTCTAACCGCTTGCTTATTGTATGGGCAGTCTTGTGCTGTGTGATTTGTGTATCTTCGTTCTATGGTGCAGTAATGGCTACTAGGATTTACTTGGGGTTGAGCCATAATGGGACATACATTCGCCATATGATCACCTCCACAAGTATAACATCATTTCACAGGGGCAAATCTTGGGATCTGTTTGCTAGAGACACCTAATTTCTGAGCTACTTTCTATGCTAATTTCTCGATAGATGTGGATTGTGTGGAAGAGAGGATAGAAGCACTATCTGAATCTTTGTAGATTTTGGAGAGCTCTAACTCTTCCCCTAGGTTATCCTCGATGTCGATGCACATGCGTACACACTCTTCTATAGTCCTAGGGTCCTTCAAGTACACATATGACCTCAATTTGGTACTTAGCAATCCATCCAAGAATAAAGCCACTTGTTTGGCTGGTGATGGTAACTCAGGAACAGGGCATCTCTCAAGATATTGCCTAAATCTTCTTCCTGCAAGTGTCACGGTCTCTTGAGGGGTCTGCTTGAAGCTATGTATCAATGAGGAAGTATTATGCCTTATGCCACTTTTAGAGAATTCAGTGATGAAAGCCTCTAAGAGTTGGTCTATGCTCCTGAACTATCTCTCATTCAATGGTTGAAACCACATAAGGGCTGTGTTCCTAAGGGTTAGACCAAAGGCATTATACTGTGTGAATAGGTCCTCAACTTGTTCAGCTCTCAAGACTTGCCTAAACTCAACCACATAATCATATGGGTCTCCTGTGCCATCAAAGTGGTTCTTCATGGACTTAACCAGCTGTGTAGGTCTCAATGTTCTGGTGTGTTCCCTAGGCCTTGGTAGAGGGAAATCATCAGCATTCCTTTGGTTCCTTGGGGCTCTAAGTACCTCAGGTTTCGCTATATTTGTTTCTGTTCTCGTTCTTTCTCTTCCCATTGGATTTGCAAAGCTTACCTCATGTATATGTCTATGTCTGTCTCTTTGAGCTCCATGAGCTTGGGATGTTCCAGCTCCTGGGTGACCAAAGGACACATTCAATCTTGGTTGGGGGAAAATAAATTCACCTTTCCAAGTGTAAGCATGCCTATCATTTTCTGTAACCACAAAGATCCTCTCTGAAGCATGATCTAAGTAGGTCACTCTTCCTGGGCTATCAGGATGTTTGTACTCATATATCATGATTGTTTCTACCTCATTCGGCTGATCAGATCTATACCTCCAAAAGGCTTCATCAGTCTCTCGGTTCAGGAGTAGATCTATGCTCTTATTGTCTTGGGAAATCCACTCTGGTGTGATAATCCTAGTGAGAACAGATTTGCCTCGGGGGGTTCTAGGTTCTACACCCATGTTTCCTTGCTCCAGGTCACCTAAGTCCGTTTCTGGGATCACATTCCCAAATTCATCTGTCCTATCTGGATGACTGATGACTACATATATAGTTCCTTCCTTGTCTAGGTATGCTCTGTTTTCAAACTTGACAGTTGGGTGCTCTAGTCCAATGGATTGGTCAGGGTTTTTAATATGGACCACAGATCTTCCTAGGCCGTCCTCATAGATGCAAGCACCTAATCGGTTGGTCCTAAGGTATTCGAGTTGCGTCTTGTAAGGGCCTTCTACCCTATGTAAATATGGCACTCCGGAGCTTCCTGTAGGTCTCTCCATATCGTGGGACATCTCTGACTCAATAGTTTCAGAGCTGGGGTAGTGCGAATAATGGCTCAACTGCTGGGCCCAAGACCTAGCAGTATGATTAACACTAGCCTCTGAAGACCTAAGACTTTGTCTATCTCTTCCTAGGTGTCGTCCTAATCTAAGGTTCATATGCTTAGCTGAGCAATCCCAATTTCTACCCAAGGTACAACCTCGTTGCTGAGTTCTTTTGTATCAGTCACTTGATTCTTTTTAGTCGATTATCGTGTTTAGGATCTTGTCTGATACCACGTCGTCAGGAATACTTGAGTTAATTTCCGCACTTGAAGTTGATCGCTCCCCGATAAGTTCTTTTCCTTTAAAGTTATCGGTCACAAACAGGTTATCTCTTGAACTTGATTTCTTAGATAGTCTTTGACTTGTTTCGTGCTTATCGTTGCCCTGACTTACTTTTAGTACTATTCGTACTTGGCCTGAGCTAGGAATTGACAAAGGGTGTTGAGAGTATTCCAACCTCGCTTGCCGATTCCTTGCCCTTTGGTGCTCAAGAACCCGGTTCTCAAGCTTGCAAATCACCCTTGCTTTGGATGCCCTCAAGTGCTCTCAATGGACCTGTAAAAGTCCCAAAGTTAGTTCAAGACTTCAATTCAAATGACAGACAGGTCACTTTCATGCATGTAATTCATATACCAAATTTCCCTTTGCCTTTATGGAAAACAATCCCAAGGATCACAGCAAACGGATTTCGTATGAGAAAGTTAGACTAGTTCAGGGTTTTGGGACTAAAACAGGGTTCAAACAGGCTGACAGTTCACAGGATGTTTCTCAAAACACATGTGTAGGGACCTCACAAAATGCCAATTAATAGACAAGTATGCCCAAAATTATCCCCAAATCTTGGAATATAAAACCCTAAAATTTTAGCCGAAAATGCCTATCAATCGCGATCGACAGGCCTGTCAATCGCGATTGACAGAGGTGTCCGTCGGGCCTGTCGGTCGCGATCGACACGTCAGTCGCGATTGACAGTTTCAATCGCGATCGACAGAGTCGATCGTGGGTCCTATCAATCGCGATCGATGGTGTCAATCGCGATCGATGGTGTCAATCACGATCGACACGTTTTGCACAAATTTCGGCGAGATTTCAGTCAATCGGGGTCCTATCCATCGTGAGGGACACACGTATATGCGAATTTTTCTGTCAATCGTCAAAATTCAGTCGGTCGCGATCGACGATGTCAATCGCGACTGACAGGGGTGTCGGTCGTGGTTGTCGATCGCGATCGATGGTGTCAATCGCGATTGACAGGGTCAGTCGGTCGTCTCTGTCGATCGCGATCGATAGAATTTGTCGATCGTGGCTGTCGGTCGCGATCGACGGTGTTAATCGCGACTGATAGAAAAACACGGAATTTTTTAGTTTTTTCTAGTGATTTGGAATGTGCTCCTTGTGCATGTCATTGTGGTGTGCTTTGTTTTACCAAATGAGATGGAGATCGGATATGGTGATGATGGTGATGATGATGGTGAGGTAAGAAAGAGAAAAATAAGAAAAGTAAAGAAATTACCTACAACACCAACGTCTCAATTCTACGTCTTACCATCACACGCTCGTCCTCAGAGCTTGATCCCCGGCAACGGTGCCAAAATTTGGTGTAGCTCAGTGATGAGTAGCACCTCCTTTAATGTCAATCCGTTAAGATGTGAGGATGGTATGATGACCTCGAGCAAGTGAAGGCACAAGTGAGTGAGTGAGAAGCACACTAACATGCACACACATACACACACACGCGCACACAAGGCAAGACAAAGAGTGAGAAGCAATGGAGTTCTTTAGATTACTTTCAAAATGCTCATACAAGTTCAAATCAATTACAAGCTACCCCCAAAAATGAGCTCTCTAGCTCTATTTATAGTTTTTGACTAGCTTTTGGCCGTGTCCAGACCTAGTGTCGGGCCTAGTTAAAAATTAGGTTCTAGGTCCCATTTGAAGGCTCAAATAGAGTCTAAAAATTATGAAAACTGGTAGGTAGCTACTTCTAATGCTCCTCAAGCTCAAGGACTCCTTGGCTTGCACAAAATGGAGCTACAAAAATATGAAATGGTATTTACAATGTGCCGCTTTTAGTCATGAAAATCACTATTTTTGTAGGGATTTCCTCTAACGATTTGACATACACATCTTCGAGCTCCCTACTTGCTCCTTCTCCTTATGTGTCCACCTCTTTGATATGCTTTGGCTTCCTGAAAAAATAATGGCCTACTTGCCCGATCTTCTTTGACTACTCTGTATGCTTGTACCTTGTCTTCGCTCTGACTCCCTTTGTAAGCTTCCTTGTCTTGTTAGTCCTTCAGTTCCTTGACTACTGCTAACACTCTCCTATCATCTATTTCGTACTTTTTGAAATTGTTAGGGACCTCAAACAAAGATTCTTCCTCTTTTGGTGTGACTTCTCTCTTCTTTCTTTTCTTTCCTTCATCCTTAGGGGTCACTTGTGTGGTTAACCTTACGTCATTGGTGAGCTCTCCATGTCTCTGGGGTTGAAATTCTACTTCATAGAAGTATTCTTCATCTGATGCGAAAGGTGGGTCCATAATGATTGACTCTAGATCGGAGTCACTTGCATCCTCAAATGCATCAGGGCTAGGTTTGCACTCTTCTAAAACTGCATCTCTCATGATTGGCTCTATGGAGAAAACTCAAATATCATAGCCATCCTCGTCACAGTGTGGTGTCCATTGTTCCTCATTGATGGCTACATCCATTGTTGCTAAGATTTCTGCCTAGCCGTGAGGCTCAAATTTTTCGTCAGGAAATACTACCGGTGCATAGGCTGGGTCTTGAATTTATCTATGGGTTTCCTTCGCACCTATCTCTCTGGCCTTTTCTCTCTTCTCTTCTTCCACTGCCACTTTACACATCCATAAGTGAGTGTCTTCATGCATCCATGAGGATCCTATTCCTATGGAGTGCACAGACTCCGTGTCATCCTTGGCTCTATGGATGGGATTCCATTGAATAGGCGGTACATCTCTATGAGAGTAATCCTTGAGATTGACTTTGGTTGTACACCTAAGTGTTGCAAATACAAGGAATTGGTTCCCCAATCATGGACCACTTGCAACTGTCGCATAAATGGTCTTCCCAAAATCATCTCATAGGCATGGTTCTTGCTGAAATCACATATGGCAAAAGTATGCTCAAAATCAACACCACATGTAGTGAGAGTTATTCCTTCCTGCAAGCGTAAGATGTGACCATCAGCCATCTGCAATTTCATCCTCGTGGGCCTGAGTGCTGGCTTGCCCCATCGTTTCCATAGAGAAGTGGTGGCAATAGCAACTCCTGCACCTGAGTCTATAATTGCCTTGGTTGTGTACCCCTGATGGGTAATGGGAAGATAGGTGTTTCCTTCTTCACCTTCACTCATATCTCCTATCTTGTCTAGAGGAATTTCTGGCACTGTTCTATGAGAACCTACCTGGGAACGGGGTTTCACTACTTCTGGCACTTGGTTAGCTACATGTTTCCATAATTCTGGCCTAACTTTGAGTAGCTCTTCTAAAGTGAGGTTGCACTGCACTTTAGTGTTTTTCACTACCTCCATATTCCTAGGTATGATTGAGTCTTCGTTTCTTACCATGACCGTGGGTGCTCTCATACAAGTAGACTTGGCTTCCCATGGGCCTGTGAAATGGGGTAATTCCTGTAGGGAGTTAGAATCAAAGTCTAACCTCTCTTGACTTTGTGCACTCTCCTGGTCTCCATAAATGGAAGGAATATCTTGTGGGAATTGATCATGCGTGTCATCCACAAGTTCAATGGGAGGAGGGACTTCACTTTCTTTAGCCCATTTGTCTTCTTGAATCTCTCGTAGGAATTCTGGTGTGTACCTATTCATAGAAGAGGAGGTGTCTGGTTCAGTGGAATTGGGCACAAAAGCTTCCTGTGAGGGAAGGCTTATTCTTTTACTTGCCTCATCTCTTCCTTGATTTTTTTTCTTCCTTGGAAGATCTTGCAATTATGCTCTCTAACTTCTCTAGGAGTCCATCCAAGTGCAATTGTGTCTTAGCTGAGCCAGAGTAGTTGAAGAGGCGACTGGCTTCAAACATGGTCTGAGCCAACGCAACCATTTTCGCGCAAAGCTTGGTTCTTTCTATCTCTAGGTGAGCTCTAGGGTAACACTTGTCATGATCCGTCACATTTGGCCCTTCTTGGATTCTGGCCTGATATGCTTTAAGCATCATGTCTATGTCTTCAGGAGTGGGGTCAGCTAATACTGATCCTACTCTAGGGGGTGGTGGGATGGTCTGAGGTAGGTGGACAGATAGTGGGTTAGATGGTGATGGAAATGAGGGTGGTGGTGGTATGTGAGAGTTTGTTTGAGAGGTGAGTTCAACAATTTTGGCTTTTGTTTCTCTTATGCTTTCTTCTAAGTCTCTCATCTTTTTAGACCATTGTCTTTTCATTCTCTCTCGGCTATCCCTCCAGGCTCTCGACCGTTTCTTGGCTACGCTCTTAGTTTCACTAACCTCTGCACTCTTCTCTTGACCTACTCCTGGGTTCTGTTGCAAAGCCTGGGCTCTAGTGACCACTTGCACTAGTGCAGTGGAAGTGACACTTCCTGTTGAGTCTACAACTAAGCCAATAACGTTAATTGGAGTTATTTTTGACATATTATTGGGATTCTTTGGGCAATCTCGTAAGAGATGCTCCTTTCCGCAATCTTGACAAAAGCCATGAATTGTTACTGACTGTGGTTGTGTAGATGCAGGCATTGGACAATCAGGAATGAGGTGATCTCCTTAACATCTATAGCATGGTCCCCTAGGGAATGGGGGTCTTACCTGCCTAGGTTGAGGTCTAGTGTTGGGATTTGTGTACATGAGATTTGCATACTCTGGCTTCCAACTAGGTTCACTCGGTTCTTCATTATAGTAGGATTCACCATGTTCAGGAGACTGCATATAGTAAGCCTGTGGACTATCTATGTGAGTGGAATCAAAACTATGATCACTCGGGTCACTTTCTGAAAGCAACAGAGTCACTAGGACTATGGCTCTATTCAAATTTTCCTCAACAGCTGCATACTTTACAGGAATCACATTAGCTGGGGTTGGAGGTTGTTGAGCTAACACAAGTTGAGGCCTTTGTTGGTTTTGGTAGGGTTGTTGATAGGATTGCTGTGGTCTACCATATTGCTGTGGCGGGTACTGGTTCTGGTATCTTCCCTGTTGTGGATAGGGCTAAGGGTAGGTTTTCCTAACTGCTTGCTTATTGTATGGGCAGTCTTGTGCTGTGTGATTTGTGTATCTTCGTTCTATGGTGCAATATTGGCTGCTAGGGTTCACTTGGGGTTGAGCCATGATGGGACATACGTTCGCCATATGGTCACCACCGCAAGTATAGCACCTCTTTACTGGGGCAAACCTTGGGATTTGTTTGCTAGTGACACCTAGTTTTTGAGCTACTTTCTCCGCAAGTTCCTCAATTGATGTGGATTGCAAGGAAGAGAGACTAGAGGCACTATCAGAATCTCTGTAGATTTTGGAAATCTCTAACTCCTCCCCTAGGTTATCCTCGATGTCGATGCACATGCGTACACACTCTTCTATAGTCCTAGGGTCCTTCAAGTACACATATGACCTCAATTTGGTACTTAGCAATCCATCCAAGAATAAAGCCACTTGTTTGGCTGGTGTGGGCAACTCAGGAACAGAGCATCTCTCAAGATATTGCCTAAATCTTCTTCCTGCAAGTCTCACGGTCTCTTGAGGGGTCTGCTTGATGCTATGTATCAATGAGGAAGTATTATGCATTATGCCACTTTTAGAGAATTCAATGATGAAAGCCTCTAAGAGTTGGTCTATGCTCCTGAACTGTCTCTCATTCAATGGTTGAAACCACGTAAGGGCTGTGTTCCTAAGGGTTAGACCAAAGGCATTATATTGCGTGAATAGGTCCTCAACTTGTTCAACTCTCAAGACTTGCCTAAACTCGACCACATGATCATATGGGTCTCCTGTGCCATCGAAGTAGTTCTTCATGGACTTAACTAGCTGAGTTGGTCTCAAAGTCCTCGTGTGCTCTCTAGGTCTTGATAGAGGGAATTCATCCGCATTCCTTTGGTTCCTTGGGGCTCTAAGTCCCTCAAGTTCTACTCTATTTGTTTATGTTCTCGTTCTTTCTCTTCCCACTGGGTTGGCAAAGCTTACCTCCAGTCTATCTCTATGTCTGTCTCTTTGAGCTCCATAAGCTTGGGACGTTCCAGCTCCTAGGTGACCAAAGGACACATTCGATCTTGGTTGGGGGAAAATAAATTCACCTTTCCAAGTGTAAGCATGCCTATCATTTTCTGTAACCACAAAGACCCTCTCTGAAGCGTGATCTAAGTAGGTCACTCTGCCTGGGCTATCAAGATCTTTGAACTCATATATCATGATTGTTCCTACCTCATTCGGCTAATCAGATCTATACCTCCAAAAGGCTTCATCAGTCTCTCGGTTCAGGAGTAGATCTATGCTCTTATTGTCTTGGGGAATCCACTCTGGTGTGATAATCCTAGTGAGAACATATTTGCCTCGGGGGGTTCTAGGTTCTACACCCATGTTTCCTTGCTCCAAGTCACCTAAGTCCATTTCTGGGATCACGTTCCCAAATTCATCTGTCCTATCTGGATGAGTGGTGACTACATATATGGTTCCTTCCTTGTCTAGGTATGCTCCATTTTCAAACTTGACAGCTGGGTGCTCTAGTCCAATGGATTGGTCAGGGTTTTTAATCTGGACTACAGATCTTCCTAGGCCGTCCTCATAGATGCAAGCACCTAATCGGTTGGTCCTAAGGTATTCGAGTCGCGTCTTGTAAGGGCCTTCTACCCTATGTAAATATGGCACTCCTGAACTTCCTGTAGGTCTCTCCATACCGTGGGACATCTCAGACTCGCTAGTCTCAGAGGTAGGGTAGTACGAATAATGGCTCAACTGTTGGGCCCAAGACCTAGCAATATGATTAACACTAGCCTCTCAAGACCTAAGACTCTGTCTATCTCTCCCTAGGTGTCATCCTGATCTAAGGTTCATAAGCCCTATTGAAGAATTCCCCGAATTTCCCAAGTACAATTTCCGTTGCTGAGTTCTTTTTGTATTAGTCACTTGTTCTTTTTAATTTTCCTTAGGGTGTCACTTCTTGTCCAATTAATCTTCGTCGCAAGGAACACTTAAGTTTTATCGTACTTTGAGTGTGGTCACTCGATTTAAATTCTTTTCCCTTATGTTGTTTTGCAATTGGAATCTCCTAACACTTCCACTTGAGTGATTAGAGTTCTTGGACTTGGTTGTTCTTAACATGTCCCTAATTAATCAAAACCTCTATCCGTACTTAGCCTAAGCTAGGGATTGACAGAGGGTATTGAGAATTTCCAACCTTGAGTTTCTTCCCTTGGTTGCCCTTGTGTGCCCAGGAAGCATGTTCCCAATCTTGCACTTACTCTTGCTTCAAGTACCCTTTGATGCTCTCAAAGAACCTGAAAAAGTCCCAAAGTTAGCTCAAGACTTAAATTCGATTGACAGACAGATCACTTTCATGCATGTAATTCACTAGCGAAATTGCCTTTTGCCTTTATGAAAAACAATCCCAAGGGACCCTCAGTTTTTCCTACCCCGGGATATGATCAACTTCAAATTACCCTATCTAATAATCCTGATATTAATTTTACACAACAAAATAAAAATAACAGCAAACGGATTTCATATGAGAAAATTATGTCAATTCAGGGTTTTGGGGCTAAAACAGGATTTAAAACAAGTTAACAGGCAGACATGACCAAGCAGACATGACTTCTCAAAATGCTTTGGGTGTCGGCCTCACAATGCTCTAATAACCCTTAAAAGATCCCCACAAATTGCCAAAAATTAGACCACTATTTTTGCCCTAAAAAATTGGCCGAATTTGCCCGTCAATCGCGATCAAAAGCTCTGTCAATCGCAATTGATATGTCAGTCGCGATCGACGTGTCGGTCGCGATTGACTGGTCCGTCGTGGTTTTCAGTCACAATTGATGGGTCAATCGCGATTGATACGTGGCCCGAATTTTTAGTCGATCGTGGTCAAAGGGTCATTGACTCTGTCGGTCGCGATTGATGGGTCGATCGCGATTGACAGGTCCATCGCGAGTGTTCAGTCGGTCGTGGTCAAACAGTCGTTGACTTGGTCGGTCGCAATTGACAGGTCCGTCGGGGCTGTCAGTCGCGATTGACTGGTCGATCGTGATTGATGGCTCGATCACGATTGACACATGTCACGCGTAGGTTCAGTCGATCGTGGTCAGTCGGTCGTTGACTCTGTCGGTCGCGATTGACGTGTCGATCGTGATTGACAGGTCGGTCGGCAAGTGTCCGTCGTGGTTTGTCGATCACGATTGACAGGTCGATCGCGATTGACAGAAAACTGAGGAATTTTAAAATTTCAAGCACACATTTAGGATGCCCTAGGCCTCCACATTATGGTTATACACTTTGTTTTGCAAAATAGTCAACTTTTCTATCGATCACGATTGACAGAGGTCAACGCCTTGGGACCTGCACAGTCAAATTTTTTACCTGCTGGAGCTGGTGCAACTGCTGGGGATGCTGATTCCTGCAGAAAATCTCAAAAAACACAGAAAAGCACAAGCAAACAAACACTCTCTCACTCTCTCTCACAAGTGAAATGAGGGGAATGGTATGGGTAGGGTGATATGACCAAAAACTGAAATTTTTTGCGATGATGGAGATGGATGTGGGAGGTGGTGAGAAGGATGATGGTGATGATGATGATGAAGAAAACAAAAGAAAAATAGATAAAAGTAAAGAAATTACCTACGACTCCAACGCCTCAACTCTACGTCTTACCATCACACGCTCGTCCTCAAAGCTCGATCCCCGGCAACGGTGCCAAAATTTGGTGTAGCTCAGTGATGAGTAGCACCTCCTTTAATGTCAATCCGGGAAGACATGAGGATGGTATGATGACCTCGAGCAAGTGAAGGCACAAGTGCGTGAGTGAGAAGCACACCAACATGCACACACATACACACACACGCGCACACAAGGCAAGACAAAGAGGAAGACAATGGAGTTATTTTAGATTACTTCCAAAATGCTCATACAAGTTCAAATCTATTACAAGCTAACCTAAAAAATGAGCTCTCTAGCTCTATTTATAGTTTTTCACTAGCTTTTGGCCCTGTCCAGACCTAGTGTCCGGCCTAGTTAAAAATTAGGTTCTAGGGCCTATTTGGAGGCTCAAACGAAGTCTAAAAATTATGAAAATTGGTACGATGCTACTTCTAATACTCCTCAAGCTTGAGGAATCCTTGGCTTGCACAAAATGGAGTTACAAAAAGGTGAAGTGGTATTTACAATGATTTGTAGTGATGAGAATCACTGTTATGAAGATGTTGTTTTGGAAAAATTTGAATGGCCTACTTGCCAGATCTTCGTTGACTGCTTAGTCTGCTTGTGCCTTCTCTCTGCTCTTGCTCCCCTCTTTGGCTTCCTTGTCTTGTGAGTCCTTCAGTGCCTTGACTGCTGCTGCCAACATAGAGCCTTCTTGTGAGTTTTTTAGTAGAGTTTATGAGCCTACATTATACTCACTTGAAGTAAGAGTATTCCTTCACAACTCCTTTGTATTGTAATATCAATACATATTATGATTCATATGCATTGAATTTTCATTCTTTGTGTCTTGCTACAGTACCTTGAGGTACACAATCAACTCGTCTAGTTCATTTCTCAATGTTTGGATATGAAATGTCTAATATAGCACTTGGATCACTTCTCTAGGATTGCTATGAGATAATTTATAAAGTTTCATCAAGTTTGGATGTGTAAATTTCAAGCTATAAATGTTTTATTATGATTGTGTCTGCACATCTCCTTCTTCCTAAAAAGTTGGGGTGACACCTCAAACTTCCTAAACTTATTTCTCTTTGTACAGTGAGGCTAACTCAACTAAATCATATGCATGGCACCATTCCATGTCTACAACCAACAACTACTATTCCTAGCCCCAAAGAAGATGAAGGACAAGGCTCTCTGGCCCCAACTAATAGAGAAGAAGGCCAACAACATGCTGTAGAGGAAGAAGAAAACCCAACCCCATCATATGAACAAAATGAGTCACCTAGGTTTGAGTGTGAAGAAAGGCATTAGAATGATCACAAAGAAGGAAGAAAATTGGCATACATTGAAATTATAAAATAGTTACATAAAACTATCCATGACATTTGGTCATGTAACCTATTATTGTTCTTAGGCTTGCAACTCAATTTACTACTTGATATGGATATTGGCTCTTCAAATTGCTTTAATCTTCACTAGAACAATGGACCTATGGCTCAAACACTCGAAGTATGGATTTTCTGGTATCAAGTGATCTTAATCCCACTAGTAGTCAATCCACCCGAGCTCTGATATGGTCAAATTGCTTTCCTACCTTCATAAGATCCTCGAATACCTTTATGTGCATGCAAGTGATTTTTTTGCATAGAAAAATCATTGGTGTGCAATGGTAGGTTTTTGAAGTACCTTTTTCTTTTGATGCAATTTTTCTTAGTCCAAACTTCTAAATTCTCATATATTCTTCATTCTTTCTCTGACTGTTGCAGAGCTAAGAAGAGCACGACAGAGAAAAAGAAGGGCCCCAAAATTTTCCGATTTGGACACTCCATTTTTGTATCATAACCATTTTGTAACATATTTTCCGTTGTAAATGCACTGGAGGAGTCCTCTAGATGCATACTGTTGGCATCATATGGGAAGAAGCCAAGTATGGGCATGCATGCGGATCTAGCACTAAGGCAACCTATTAAAATTTTTCCAAACCTTACATCATTTTAAAAGTGATTCTCATCACTAGAAACCCTTGTAAATACCGTTTCATCTTTTTTGTAGCTCCATTTTGTACAAGTCGAGGAGTCCTTGAGCTTGGGGAGCCTTAGAAGTAGTTGCTTGCCAATTTTCATATTTTTTAGATCTCATTTGAGCCCTCAAATAAGCCCTGGAACCTAAGTTTTAACTAGGCTGGACACTAGGTCTGGACAGGGCCAAAGCTAGTCAAAAACTATAAATAGAGCTAGAGAGCTCATTTTTGAGGTAGCTTCTTGTAGTTTTGAGCTTGTATGAGAACTTGGTTATAATAGAAGTGATTCCATTGTCTTAATCTCTTTGTTCTTGCCGTGTGTGCGTGTGTGTGTATGTGTGTGCACATTTGTGTGCTTCTCACTCACTCATTTGTGCCTTCACTTGCTCGAGGTCTTCATACCATCCTCATGACTTCCCGGATTGACATTAAAGGAGGTTCTACTCATCACTGAGCTACACCAAATTTTGGTGCCATTGCCGAGGAATTCGAGCTTTGAGGACGAGCGTGTGATGGTAAGACGTAGAGAGGATGCGTTGGAATGGTAAGTATTCTCCTCATTTGCTTTGTGCGAGTTTGAGAGAGAGCGAGTGTGTGTTCTTGTCTTTGTGTGTATTTGCATGTTTCTTGCAGGTTTCAGCATCATCACCATCTCAAGCAAGCTCAACAGGTACGGAATCCTTCTGCGCAAGCCCCAGGCGTCGAGCTTGAGCTATCGCGATACACCGAAAAGTTGACCCAATCACTATTCTGAGTGCACCACGACACTGCACAGGCTGAGAGCTTCTAGAATCACTAGACAGATCAGAAAAATTCACCATATCCCGACCTATCGCGACACTCCCAAGTATCAGGACACCTCGACCTATCGCGACACTCCCAAGTATCACGACACCTCGACCTATCACGACACTCCCACCTATCATGACACTCCCAACTATTGCGACACCTCGACCTATCGCGACACTCCCAAGTATCGTGACACTCCCACCTATCTTGATGCTCCCAAGTATCACGACACCTCGACCTATCGCGACACTCTCAAGTATCACGACACCTCGACCTATAGCGACACTCCCAAGTATCGCGACACCTCGACCTATCACGACACTCCCACCTATCGCGACACTCCCACCTATCACGACACTCCCAAGTATCGCGACACCTCGATCTATCGTGACACTCCAAGTATCGCGACACCTCGACCTATTGCGACACTCCCACCTATCGCGACACACCGACCCGACCTATCGCGATACACCGACTTAACGCATGAATTTCTAGGGTGAATTAATTGAGGGGATTGAGGTACTTTTGGGCTTAATTTTGGACACATTGGGAGGATGTTAGAGCCTTAGGAGTGGGCAAAAGACCTAGAAACCAGGGAGGAATTTCTTGAACCCTGAGAGCCTGTTTTGACCCCTACATGCCTGAATGGTCATAACTTCACCATACAAACTACGATTGATGAGATTTTGGTCTCATTGGAAAGCTTGTTGAGTTTTAGAACATGTATTTTTAAGTTGGCATTTAGGTAGAACTAGGTGATCATAGGATTTTGGGGGTACAGTGAGTTACTCCAAGGGGGGCCTATAACTGTTGATGTGTGTCTTTCAATCTATTGTGGTAAAGTAGCTATATTAACTTCTGAACTTTTGCAGGAACATTGCGTGCACTCAAGGCATTCCAAGGCAAGCTAGCAAGGGTGAGTACCAAGCTTGGGAGAAGGCTTCCTGGGCTGGGTAAGCAGTCTGAGCAACCAAGAGGATTGAGGTTGGAAGTTCTCTCAACCCTCCTTTGTCAATTCCTAGCTTAGGCTAAGTACGACTTAGGTGTGGTAATTAATTAGGGCAACGTCAGGCACGAATCAAGTCCAAGAGAACTAATCAACTAAGTGCAAGCATTAAGTAGGTCTTAAGTGCGATAACCCTAAGGGACAAAAGTAAAATTGAATCGATCATCTATCAAGTGCGAAATTCACTTAAGTATTCCTGACGACATGATATCAGACAATATCCTAAACATAATATTCAATTAAAAAGAACAAAGAGATTGGTGCAAATTAACCTGCAATGAGAGTGTACTTGGGACCAAGGGGGTAGAGAAATCAGGCATATGAACCTTAGGTCAGGCAGACACTTAGGCCGAGACCGACAAAGCCTCAGATCTTCTGAAGCTAGTGTCAATCACACTGCTAGGTATTGGGCCCAGCAGTTGAGTGATTACCCATACACTCCCCGATCAGAAACCAGTGATTCTGAGATGTCCTACAACATGGAGAGACCAGTAGGTAGTTCAGGGGTGGCGTACCTAGAAAAGCCAGAAGGACCTTACAAGACTCAATTGGAATACATCAGGACTAATCGTCTAGGTGCTCGCATCTACGAAGATGGCCTGAGAAGATCTGTGGTCCAGATTAAGAACCCCGATCAACCCCATGGGCTAGAACACCCGGTTGTCAAGTTCGAGAATGGAGCATACCTAGATAAAGAAGGGACTATTTATGTAGTCACCACTGTTCCAGATAGAAGAGACGAGTTTGGGAATGTGATCGTAGAAACCGACATGGGTGATATAGAGAAAGGGAATTTAGAGAGAGAGCCGAGGAATCCCCGTGGTAAATCAGTCTTGACCAGAATCATGACTCCAGAGTGGATTCCCCAGGATAATAAAAGCTTAGATTTGCTTTTAAACCGAGAAACCGATGAGGCTTTTTGGAGATATAAGCCTTCCTTGCCTCACAAAGTAGGTGCTCTCACAATCTATGAGTTTAAAGACCCTGATAGCCGAGGCAAAGTAACCTACCTAGACAATACGTCAGAGAGGATCTTTGTGGTCACTGAGCATGGCAGACATGCCTACACATGGAAGGGTGAATTTGTTTTTCCCCAACCTCGGTCCAATGTGTCCTATAGTCACCAAGGAGTTGGGACCTCCCAAGCTCATGGAGCTCAAAGGGATAGAAGTAGAGACAGATCTGAGGTAAGCTTTGCCAACCCAATAGGAAGAGAACGAACGAGAGCAGAGACGGATAGGGAAGAAACAGAGAGAACTAGGTTCAAAGGAACCTAAGAAATGCTGAGGATTTCCCTTTGCCAAGGCCTAGGGAACACACCAGGACTTTGAGACCTACACAACTAGTTAAGTCCATGAAGAATTACTTCGATGACAGTGGAGATCCATACGATCATGTGGCCGAATTTAGACAAGTCTTGAGAGCTGAACAAGTGGAGGACCTATTCACGCAATACAATGCCTTTGGTCTGACTCTTAGGAACACAGCCCTTACGTGGTTTCAACCCTTGAATGAGAGATAGTTCAGGAGCATAGACCAACTTCTAAAGGCATTCATCACTGAATTCTCTAAGAGTGGCATAAGGCATAATACTTCCTCATTGATCCACAGCTTCAAGCAGACACCTCAAGAGACTGTGAGACTTGCGGGAAGAAGATTTAGGCAATACCTAGAGAGATGCCCTATTCCTGAGTTACCCACACCAGCCAAACAAGTGGCTTTATTCCTAGATGGATTGCTGAGTACAAAGTTGAGATCATATGTGTACTTGAAAGACCCTAGGACCATCGAAGAGTGTGTACGCATATGCATCGACATTGAGGATAACCTAGGGGAGGAATTAGAACTCTCCAAAATCTACAAAGATTCAGATAGTTCTACTAGCCTCTCTTCCTCGCAGTCCACATCTATTGAGGAACTCGCAAAAAAAGTAGCTCAGAAGTTAGGAGTCTCTAGCAAACAAATCCCAAGATTTGCCCCAATAAAGAGGTGCTATACTTGTGGAGGTGACCATATGGCGAACGTATGTCCCATTATGGCTCAACCTCAAGTGAATCCTAGTAGCCAGTACTGCACCATAGAACGGAGATACACAAATCACACAGCACAAGACTGCCCATACAATAAGCAAGCGGTTAGGCAAACCTACCCTCAGCCCTATCCACAACAGGGAAGATATCAGAACCAGTACCCATCACAACAGTATGCTAGGCCTCAACAAACCTATCCACCACAATATCAGGCCCAGTAGAGACCTCAACCAGTGCTAGCACAACAACCCCCTGCTCCAACCTATGTAATCCCAGTGAAATATGCATCTGCTGAAGAAAATCCGAATAGAGCCATAGTCCCAGTCACCCCGTTGCTATCAGACAGTGATCCAAGTGACCATAGTTTTGACTCCACACATATTGATAGCCCACAGGCTTATTACATGCAGTCACCCGAGCATAACGAGTCATACTATTATGAGGACCCAAGTGAAAATAGTGGGGAGCCGGAGTATGCTAATGTTATGTACACAAACCCCAACTCTAGAACTCAACCTAGGCAGGTACGACAGCCATTTCCTAGAGGATCTTGCTTCAGATGTCAAGAAGATCACCTCATACGTGATTGTCCATTGCCTGCCCCTACGCAACCCCAACCAGTGACAATTCAAGGATTCTATCAAGACTGCGAAAAAGAGCATCTCTTACGAGATTGCCCAAAGAACCCTAATAACATGCCTAAAATCACTCCTATCAACGTCATCGGGTTAGTGGTAGACTCTACAGGAAGTGTAGCTTCCACTGCCCCAGTGCATGTGGTCACTAGAGCTCAAGCCTTGCAGCAAACCCTAGGAGTAGGGCAGGAAAAGAGTTCCGAGGTTAGTGAGACAGAGAGTATAACCAAGAAGAGAACAAGAGCATGGAGAGATAGTCGGGAGAGAATGAAAAGACAATGGTCATAGAAAATGAGCGAACTTGAAGAGTGCTTGAGAGAAACCAAAGCAAAGATAAGTGAACTCGCATCTCAAAACCGCTCTCACACTACCCCACCACCACCCTTTCCATCTCCCTCCAACCCATCACCTTCCATCCCCCAACTTTCTAATCCACCATACATCGCCCACCCACCACCCAGAGTAGGATGAGTCCTAGCCGATCCTACTCCTGAGGAACTAGACATGATGCTTAAAGCATATCAGGCTAGAATCCAGGAAGGGCCAAATGTGACAGATCATGATAAATGCTACCCTAGGGCCGATCTAGAGATAGAGCGAACAAAGCTTTGTGCTAAGATGGTTGAATTGGCGCAAGCCATGTTTGAAGCCAGTCGCTTGTTCTATGGCTCTAGCTCCACTAGAACACCATTGCATTTTGATGGTCTATTGGATAGATTGGAGAGGTTACTTACAAAGTCGGGAAAAGGAGCCACCACCCAAGCTAAGGAGAGGGCAAGTGATAGAATAAGCATTCCCCCCCAGGAAGCTTATGTGCCTAACTCCACTGAACCAGACACCTCTTCTTCTATGAATAGATATTCACCAGAGTTCCTGAGAGAAATTCAAGAAGAGAAATGGGCAAAGGAAAGTGAAGTCCCTCCTCCCATTGAACTTGTGGATGATGCACATGATCAATTCCCACAAGACATCCCTTCTATTTATGAAGAGCAAGAGAGCACCCAATCTCAAGAGAGATTAGACTTCGAGTCTAATTCCTTACAGAAACTACCCCATTTCACAGGCCCATGGGAAACCAAGTCAACTTGCATGAGAGCACCCACGGTCATGATGAGAAACGAAGATTTGATCATACCTAGGAATACTGAGGTAGTAAAGAACACTAAAGTGCAGTGCAACCTCACTTTAGAAGAGCTACTCAAAGTTAAGCCAGAAGTGTGGAAACACGTAGCCAAACAAGTGCCAAAAATAGCAAAATCGCGTTCCGAGGTAGGATCGCATAGAATAGTGCCAGAAATACCATTGGATAAGATAGGAGATATGAGTGAAGGAGAAGAAGGAAATACCTATCTCCGAGTTACCCATCAGGAATACACAACCAAAGCAATTTTGAACTCAGGTGCAGGATTTGCAATTGCTACTACTTCCCTATGGAAGCGTTGGGGCAAGCCAACACTCAGGCCGACGAGAATGAAATTGCAAATGGCCGACGGTCATATTGAGAGACCTTTGGGATTGCTAGAAGGAATAACTCTCACTACATGTGGTGTAGAGTTTGAGCATACATTTGCTATATGTGACTTTAGCAAAAATCAGGCCTATGAGATGATTTTGGGAAGACCATTTATGCAGCAGTTGCAAGTGGTACAGGATTGGGGAACCAATTCTTTGTACTTGCAACACTTAGGTGTTACAACCAAAGTCAATCTCAAGGATTACTCTCATAGAGATGTACCCCCCATCCAATGGAATCCCATCCATAGAGCCAAAGATGATACTGAGTCAGTGCATTCCATAGGATCAGGATCCTCATGGATGCATGAAGACACTCACTTATGGATGTGTAAGGTAGCAGTAGAAGAAGAGAAGAGAGAGAAAGCCAGAGAGGTAGGTGCAAAAGAAACCCATAGATCAATTCAAGACCCAGCCTATGCACCTGTAGTTTTTCCTGACGAAGAATTTGAGCCTCACGACTGGGCCGAAATTTTAGCAACAATGGATGTAGCCATCAATGAAGAACAATGGACACTCCACTGTGATGAGGATGGCTATGTTATTTTAGTCTTTTCATTAGAACCAATCATGGGAGATGCAGTTCTAGAAGAATGCGAACCTTGCCCTGATGCTTTTGAGGATGCAAGTGACTCCAACTTAGAGTCAATCATTATGGACCCACCTTTTGCATCAGATGAAGAATACTTCCATGAAGTAGAAGATCACCCTCAGAGACATCAAGAGATCATTAATGATATGAGATTAACCACACAAGTGACCACTAAGAGTGAAGGAAAGAAAAGGAAGAAGAGAGAAGTCATACCAGTAGAGCAAGAGTCCTTGTTTGAGGTCCCTGAGAACTTTAAAAAATACGAGACAGATGATAGGAGAGTCATGATAAGAATGCCTAAACGCGAGGCACAATCAGGAGAGGCCTATGATAGCAAGGAAACTACCAAGAAAATAGTGGTAGCCATAGAAGAGGGAGAAGAAAGATGCACCTACATAGGGCATGACCTCTCGGAAGAAGAAGAGCAAGTGTTGATAGCGTTGCTAAGGGAATATAGGGATGTTTTTGCTTGGAGTTATAAGGACCTGAAGGGTGTAGACCCTGACATATGCTCACACACGATCCCCATGACCTCAGATGCCAGACCCTCTAAACAAAAGCCATACACATACAATGACAACTATGCTGCCAAGATCAAAGAGGAGATAGATCACTTGGTTGAAGCTGTATTTATCTATGAAATTGAGCACACTGAATGGGTATCCCCCATTGTAGTGGTGCCTAAAAAGAATGGCAAATTACGTGTATGCATTAACTTGAAGAAGGTTAACACAACCACTATCAGGGATAGTTATCCGCTTCCTATCACTGAGCATCTATTAGAAAGGGTAGCAGGCAAGGAAGTGTATAGCTGACTGGATGGGTTCTCTGGCTACAATCAAGTGGCCATTGCACCACAAGATCAGCATAAGACGGCTTTTTCCACAGAGTGGGGCATATTTGCTTTTCGTGGTAATGCCATTCGGGCTTACCAATGCACCTACAACCTTCCAGAGGCTGATGTGCCACGTGTTTAAAGAGTTCTTGAGGAAAAATTTGGAAGTCTATGTTGATGATGTTTGCGCTCATTCCAACATTAGACAGACCCATATACCTGAACTCAGGCAAATCTTTGACAAATGTAGAGAATATCAAGTCTGCTTGATCCCAGAAAAGTGTGTTTTCATGGTCAGGCAAGGCAAGATCCTAGGGCACATAGTGTCAAAGAATGGCATATCAACGGATGAGTAGAAAGTGAGGGCCATTTCAGAACTACCTAGGCCAAGGAATGTCAAGGAGGTACAGGCCTTCATGGGGCATTGTGGTTACTATCGCCGGTTCATTCACATGTATGCTGTCATTGCAAAGCCTCTGTATGCTCTTCTAACTAACTTCGAGTGGACTGATGAATGTGAGAACTCATTCAAGGAGCTCAAACGAAGATTATGTTCAGCACCAATCTTGACCACACCAGATTGGAACAAGCCATTCCATGTTTATGTGGATGCCTCGAATTATGCTATTGGATGTGTACTTGCACAACCTATTGGTGAAGGTAATATGGATCTTCCAATTGCCTATGCTAGTAGACAATTGAATGCAGCTGAACGAAACTATACGACCACTAAGCAAGAAGGATTAGGCATGGTATACACTGTTAAAAAGTTTAGACACTATTTGCTTGCAAATAAGTTTAATTTTTTTATGGATCACCAAGCTCTATTGTACTTGGTAAACAAGCCATGCAACACAAGCAGATTGGTAAGATGGTTCCTCTTACTAATGGAATACGACTTTGAGGTTGTGGTGAGGAAAGGCAAGACCCACTTGAGAGCAGATCATCTCTCAAGGCTCACATCAAGAGAGGCCCCACAAGGAGTATCAGATGACTTACCTGATGCTTACTTGTTTAATTTGGAAGTTTTACCTCAGTGGGCTAAGCCATTAGTGCCAGTATTGACATATGGGCCTAATCACCCGGTGATGCACACAGAAGATAGAGAGATAGTAAAAGCTCAAAAGTATCATATCTTGGCAGGAAGTATGTATAAACATACGAATCAAGGAATATTAGCTTGTTGTGTGGAAGAGGACGAGTACGTTAAATGGTTGCAATTAGCACATGTAGGTGCATTAGAGCAACACTACTCAAAACAACGAACCCTACAGACACTGAGGAGACTAGGAGTGCATTGGCCAACCATGGAAGTTGATGTCCATAGAATGTGCAAAGAATGCCCAATCTACTACACTAAACCACCAGTGGAACATGCCACTCTTTATCGAGTGTCTTTAGTGCCAGATTGGAGTGAACCGTTAGTAGCCTTCTTGAGGACGAAAACATTCCCTCAAGATATGATTTTGGCTAGACACAGGAGTTTGGAACAAGAAGCCATAGATTACACAATCATTGGTGATAATTTATACAAACGTGGTAAAGATGGTTACCTAAGAATGTGTGTCCATGAGAGCGAATACCTCAAGATATTAGAGACTGCTCACCAAGGTGTAGCAGGAGGACACTTCGGTCCAAATAGGGTGATCAAGGCAATACTATTTGCATGATCTTGGTGGCCCACCCTTCACATGGATGCCCATACCTACGTGAAGAGGTATGAGGTTTGTCAGCGAACCCAGTATCCCATACGCAAGGATGAGATGCCATTGAAGCCTATGATGGGTGGACGTGCATTCTCTAAGTGGGGAATAGACTTTGTCGGTCCTATTAATCCCCCAGCTAAGGGTTCCCATGCTGAGTATATCATTGTGGCCACATACTATCTAACCAAGTGGGTAGAAGTGAAAGCCACTACGAAGAATGATGCTCAAACAACAACAAAGCTCTTATTTGAAAATGTGTTCACTAGATACGGATTGCCAATAGAATTAGTATGTGATAGAGGCACACACTTCTTCAAAGAAGTCATAGAAAACCTTCTCCAAGATTTCTTGGTAGTACATAAGAAGTCTGCCCCCTATCACCCACAAGCTAATGGCCAGGCTGAGAGCACAAATAAGATCTTATGCAATGTGCTGACTAAATTAGTGAATAACAAACGCTCTGATTGGGACAAACAGCTGCACCATGCTGTTTGGGCATACCGAGTTGCCTATAAAACGATACTCCAAGCCACACCCTTTCAGATGGTGCTCGGCCAGAACGCGGTGCTACCTTTGGACTTTTTGATACCTACATTGAAAGTAGCATAAGAGCATGACTGGATAGGCCATGAACTCTCCTCTAGAATCTTTGATCTTGAACGTTAAGGGGAGACACGATTGAGAGCTGCAGCAGGAATCTATGCAGGCAAGAAGAGGCAAAAGGCGTATTTTGATACACATGTGAAGGATAAAGGCTTGAAAGCAGGAGACCTAGTCCTAGTCTACACACTGAAGCAACATGCGAGAAAGTTAGAGAAGCGTGGCTATGGACCTATGATCATAAATAGGATTTCAACTAGTGGAGCTGTACAACTCGCCACTTTAGAAGGCGATGTTCTCCCTAGCTACATAAGCGGATGCAGAGTCAAGTTATATCAAGAGCCACTGACTGAAGAGATGCTAAAATCGACTCAACACTGCCAAGAAACGCAAGGAAGAAGAAAAGCGAATTCGAGAGGAAGCACAGGCCGAAGCTTTAGAACGCATCTGACGAATGAAATTGAGAAGACAATGTAGGGATCAGCCCATGCTAGAATCTCAAGAAGTTCTAGGTTATCACATGGCCATGTGCGACGTCTCAAGTGAACAGACCCACAGGATAGTTGATCACTGACCCTTTGTGACCCTCGAAGTAGGACAAGGAGAGAATGCAAGGACTGTGAGAGCTTTAATTGATTCAGAAGCCGCCACTAGTGCAGTTCGGCTCTCTTACTGCCAAAAATTGGGATTGAAGGTCAAAACTATTGAGGCATATCTCATAGGGCTAGGAGGAGTTGAAACCCCTTGCATGGGAGAGGTGGAACTTCCCCTCTACATTCAAGAGGTCCTCATGCCAGCAAAAGTGCTAGTGTGTGAAGATGAGGATCTTACCGAACCTCTTGTCTTAGGCCAAGACTGGATCTATGATCACACAGTCAACCTCAACCTAAGAAGTGGACTTCTTCAGGTTTGGTCAGGCCAAAGCCGCCTTACAATTGAATTAGAAAATCAAGCTGTCAAACCATTAGAACAGGCACCAACTCCTAGTCCCTCGAGGAACCCACATGAAGATAACAATGTTGTTCTTGTCCAAATTTCTATGGTGCAGAGGGTTGTCACTCTTACCGAAGGAACAGAAGTCAATAAGGAGTTCCTAGTTGTTCCAAAGAAGATTCTAAAAAGGCAGGCTGGGCATCACACGACACTAAGGAGACCTATGATAAAGAAGCAGGAGCACCAACCTGTGCAATATGGAGTACCTCGTGGCATGAAGCAGATCTGGATACGCAAGAAGGAAAAAACCACGGCCCCAGAGGCAGGTTCTTAAAAGAGCATCAAGCAAGCCACACTGTCAAGGACTAAAACGAAGGAGTTCCCTAGGCAACAATCTAGACATACCAATTCTATTTGGGTCCCTAAGCGGTCAATGCAGGCTATCCCTAATGCTAGGCGAATATGGGTGCCCAAGGCCTACTTAAGAGCCCAAATATCTTCACCTCCAGTCACTAGCATAAATCAACACTCACTAATACCCTTGGTAAGCAGCTCAAGAAAGATACCTACACCCCACACAATTACTCCTTTGGTCAAACCGAGAAATGTCTGGAAATGGGTACCCAAAAGGTCCCAAATCCTGAACAACCTAGTCCATAAACCTTTACCTGTCATCAGCTCTAAGAACTACGAATCCTCAATCAAAGTATGGAGACATAAAACCTGTATTAAACCCCCCGACCAATTTTGTAAATCCATCCACTCTGATGTAGGTGCATTCTGAGTACATTGCATATCCTAAGCATGCATCTAGGCTGACACTAACCCCCTAATCACCACTCACATCTCTCATAAACACTTCATCTCTAACCACTAACCACCCGGATTGTCATGTTAGTATTGTGGAGGGAACACCATACATCTTGTTTCCTATGCAACACTAATGTGCCTTTCTTCTTATAGCAGATACTCATCAGTAGTCTCATGGCAACGGTAGAAGGAACAAGCTCCCAGGTGGGCACTAGTACTCAAAGCAATTGGGATACCATGCTTATGGAGGCTCCACTGACAGCGAGGCCTGAAGAGTTCCTGAATGTGCGAAGAATCCCCATCTCGGATCCACCGAGTGGCCTATCAGAAAGAGTGAAAGGACATTCTCATTGGTTCAATGAGATGTCCAGAGACTTGGGGGATGCAGATCATATCTGGGAATCCAAGTTGGAATGCGGAGGAGTTTGGTGGACCTTCCAGTTCTTCTCATGAGAATTTGAAGCATTACAGAATGTAGCTACTCTTCAAGATATCTGGCAAAAAGCGGGATTGCAAGATTATTTTAGTGCAGGTTTGCCTAAACCTGATTTCCTTAGGTGCTATTACTTGATTGCAACTCTGAAGGCTACAGGTGATAAAGATCATTCAGGCACATTCCTGGTACCCTCTCTATCAAACCAGGAGGAAATGAAGAAGTTTGAGTTGAATACCACTTTAATCAGGGAGGCCCTTCAAATGTATGGCACCCATGTACCCTCCGATCGAGATCCCTTGATACCGGAGTCTATGAAGAACAATAAACTCAAGAAGTTGAAAGAAATGTATGCTCTCACCCCCAACATCGCCATACCACTACGGATGTGCCTTCAACACTTCGTTTCCGGCGCAAGATCGGTTCACCCAGCCTCATAAGAAGATCTGGTATGGGCTATACCTAGCAGAGATCGGGAGCTTACCTATTAAAATGCCAGTGTGGATACTTGACCAGTTATATGAAGCAGGCAAGCGAGGAGTGTGGAAGCCCACTTTGAATGGCTATTGTGCCATTACAAGGATCATCTATAGATGCCTCGCCTATGATATGCCGATCGCATGGGCCGTCAAGTACTCACAGTTGGAATTCTTCCAGGGGTGGAAATCAAGGGTTCAACCCACTAAAAGAATGCGTGGATCACTTTCACAGGTACTAATTCCTCGCGAGGTCACCACAGAAGCCTCCTGTAGAGAAGAAGAACAAGTAGCCCCTTTTACGATTCATCTCCAAGGACCACAATCAGGGGGCATGGTACAATCCACTCCATCAGCCCCTCCACTACCTACGGACGTTGAGTTTGCCTCCATGGCTACTTTGGTAGAGGATCCATCTTTTGACTTTGAAAGCGTCCTGCAGACGGCCCAATTATCTGAGAGTGAGTTTTTCTCTGAGATCGACGGCCCTGAATCTTCATCCTAGAGAGCACGACCACATGGTGAAGTACGAAGAGTACATTGGGAGGATGAGGCACAACAGACTCAGGCAGGAGGCACACATGAACAAGTGGAGATGCAGAGGAATGAATCGGAGGAGAGTGAGGAGGAAGCCCTTGCTTACACTGCACAACTCAAACGGCTCTACAAAACGATCAAGCAGGTACAAAAGAGGCATAAGCTATCAGAGGAGGCAAATAGAGCGATGGTGAATCAAATGCTTCAAGCAGAGAACGTGGATCCCCATTTTGTGGAATCATTGAACCTTTTGGCGGAGACATATGGGATTATAGAAGCTATGCGGATCATGTTACATCGCAACCCTCCTCAATAGGATCAATGAAGGATCGATACACGACCACGAAGGGGGAAGATGATTCAAATGGAAGTCTCTACCGCCCTCCCTACCACCACTCAAGAAGATGTTCACATGGCCAGCCCAACTAACAGTGGGGAACGAGATGTAAATATACAGATACCATCTCCACCAACACCTCCCATCCAGCCCTGCGAAACCCTCACCACCAGTATTCCTGAACAATCAATATTAACCCTTAGTGAAATTATACCACACACTACCATTTCTCCATCCGTCCCTTTACCTCCATCCACTAGTTCCAGCCAATTTTTTGAACCCCATATAGGTCACCCCGCCACCAATCAAACTATAATAGGTCACCCTTCATATCTCCCAGCCCTCGGACAGCCACTTGCCACTACCCAAACCTTAACACATCCATTTCCATTCACCAATACCATTCCTCTTTCCCAACCCCAAACCATTGAGCCCCTCTTGACCTTCTCAGAACCAACACACATCACCCGACCTCCATTCTTGACAAACCTTGTAAATATACCTCAACAAATTGAGAATTATAATAAAAAGTCCCTTTCCCAACCCACCTCCCCCACATTCACTGCCACCACTAACACACCACCTACCATTCCCGTATTCATGATTCACACATCACACACCATCACGTCCGATCCTATGGACATTTCACCTTCCACAGGACCACTCACCACCACTTTTGTTTCAACATCACCACTTGTAACTTCATGCACGCCACTGCACACACCCACTGTCAGCACGACATCCACTTTTCCCTTTCCCATTTCCCGAACCCTTGCATCTTTCACCTCCACCTCTGCATCCACCTCATTTAGTCATGCATTGGACACCATGTTCGAAGCCGCTGCCCAGCTTAAGAAAGAATACTGATTATTGGAAGAAAACAATAAGGAGCTGTGTACTCTCTCATCCCACCTCCAGGCACGTGTCAATGCCTTGGAATCGAGTAATGCAGCATTACAACAAGAAGTCACCCCCCTCCAACAATCCCATGTGGAGCTCGAAGCCAAACATACAGAGACTAGTAAGGCAACGGAAGACCAACTCAGAGATCAGCTAGCTCGCAATGCTAGACTACAAAGAAACATGGCTCTACTCTGAAGCCATCTGGCAGCCACTCAAGAAGAGAACAGAAGATTACAACAACAGAAAATCAAGATAATCTTGAAGCAGCTATAGAGAATACTCCAGGGGCACCAATTGACCCTGATAGCTTCCGGGCCATCACCTCAGAAAGCATCCAGCAAATATTGGAAACCTATGCCAACCTCTTAGAAGCACATGATCAGCTGGCCGACCAAGTAAAGGAACTACAAAGATCCCAAGTGTCTACACCACACCCACTAGAACCTAAAGAGATGGTTAATGCTGCAACTTCACTAGAGCCCGAATCTTCAACGACCAATGAGGTACTTGAGCTACGACAACAAGTAGCAGAATTAAAGATCAAGTTGTTACAGTATGAACGACCCCCTCTCCACGTGATCAACCAATAGAAGAAGCAGTAATCATTCCAGTGGAGGAAACATTTGAAGACAACTATGAGCCTCAACCCCTTCCAGGTGGCAGAATCACGGAGGAGGGACAAGACACATATGAGGAGCCCCCGTCAGCATGGATGAAACAGGTAGAAGAAATGGGGACAACTCATGAGGAACGTATCTCCACTCAGATGCTGGCAATGAGGACCATTGAAGAAACCATACTCCAATCAGAGTATTGCAGACACCTTGCCTCTAGAAGACTGATAACTAGTTCAGAATTACAATATAAACCCTATTTTGTATTATTGGCCGACTACAACATAGAGATCAAAAGAGTCACCAACAAGTGCCCTACTTTTGCAACAGAGTTCGAACCAGAGGATATCCTAGAGGAAGCCAAAAAAGGGGCTATATTCCAACCCACCTGGAGGCAAAAACTACTTGAGACCTATCCAAAAATGCTACGAACATGGGATCACGCTCCCATGCATTTGAAATATAATCCTTGCTTTGGACCAGTACAAAGAAGAAGATCATGGAAAGCATTTGCCATCAAGGTTCAGAACAATGCAAATTGTAAATAATGGCTAAATTATCCCTCCATTGCACCCCCAACAGGCACACCCACAGTATCATACATGATGGCTACCATCCGACATTGGATGCCACGCCTCCACCCCATGCCAGATGTCGCCGCGTAGATGATGCTCAAAATCTTGGACATGATGCAAGTGGTGTTAAAGACTTTCTGAAATGTACGTAATATCTGGCCTCCAATTCCAGGCTTCATCAATGGTAACTATGACTTGCTTTATGATATGAGCACGACCCCAAGTATCTGTGTGGCTTATGCTTGGCATGCACGAATAAGATATCTCCCTGCCTGTTACAAGCAAACTTTTGACGACATGTTCACCATGGGGTTCTGGGAAGCACACTCAGAAGTGTTCGCGCCACGCCCCACTCATCTGCTACAACTATTCGCCTGCGAACAAACAATGGATTCAGAGCTCTACACCACGCCACAACCTGAAATACCTGGCGCAGTTAATTAGGAGGCCCTGCAGAGAGACCTGGTCAGGGGACTGCGGATTAAAGAACAAGAATTGGCAACCGACATACTACAGCAGTACATTGATCAAACCAGGGAACAGAGGTCTCTTAGAGGCGACAGACGCTAGGGGTGGGAGAGTGTTGGCATCATATGGGAAGAAGCCAAGTATGGGCATGCATGTGGATCTAGCACTAAGGCAACCTATTAAAATTTTTCCAAACCTTACATCATTTTAAAAGTGATTCTCATCACTAGAAAACCTTGTAAATACCATTTCATCTTTTTTGTAGCTCCATTTTGTACAAGCCGAGGAGTCCTCGAGCTTGGGGAGCCTTAGAAGTAGTTGCCTACCAATTTTTATATTTTTTAGATCTCGTTTGAGCCCTCAAATAAGCCCTAGAACCTAATTTTTAACTAGGCCTGACACTAGGTCTGTACAGGGCCAAAGCTAATAAAAAACTATAAATAGAGCTAGAGAGCTCATTTTTGAGCTAGCTTCTTGTAGTTTTGAGCTTGTATGAGAACTTGGTTATAATAGAAGTGATTACATTGTCTTACTCTCTTTGTTCTTGCCGTGTGTGCGCGTGTGTGTGTATGTGTGTGCATGTTTGTGTGCTTCTCACTCACTCATTTGTGCCTTCACTTGCTCGAGGTCTTCATACCATCCTCATGTCTTCCCGGATTGACATTAAAGGAGGTGCTACTCATCACTGAGCTACACCACATACCCATGGAGATTAGTAGTTTACCCATGTAAATTAGTAGGAAATTAGCCTTTTAGTGAATAAAGTGCCGGTCTCTTGTATGAAAGGACCATTTTTAGGGCACATGTATATAAGTCAATTTCTGACTTTTTGTAAAGACTTTTGGCCATTGTGAGAATCAAGAGCACAGAATTTCGAATTTGTGTCTTCTCCTCTCTGTATCTTCTTCTTTGTGAGCTTGTGTGCATGTGTGTTGCTTGAAAAGAGTGTTAGGAATTGTTGTCTATCCATGAAAGTGTTTGTTTACTGTGGTTAAGGTGTGTGTGAAGTGTAGGAAGTGCTGAAGTGTAGGAAGGTCATTCCTGTGACTCAGTATGTTGCTCATAACTTGAAACAGAAGTGTCAGAATTGAGTGACCACCATTGGATGCGTCTTCACGAGAGCTTTGAAACACATATGCTATTTGCTATATTCAGAGTTCGGAGCTGAGAGAAAAGCTCAATTTACTGTTGGCTGCTGCTCCAAGTATCGTGACGCCATGACTGACAGTTGAAGCTTGTTTGGAATAGTCTTAGCCTTGTTTGCACTTTTTGGGAAGCTCATTTGCATTGATCCTCATTTGAATGCATGTCTTCATACACTCGGCTAGGTTTTGATATCCTCGGATTGATAAATAAAGCGTGAATCCCCACTATATGCACTTGAGGGGGATTGAGGTACAGTCTCTTTCTCCACAAGTCCCTAGGTTTGTCCTTAGGTACACACGTTTTTGGCACCATTGCTGGGGAAAGTCGAATCAAACCGAGGCATTCGTGTGATGGTAAGTAGCTCGTAGCATTGAAGTGAGTTGAGGAGTTGGTGAATTTCTCTTCTTTGGTAAGTCACACCCATCCGCACTTACTACTTCTCACTCTTGGAGTGTGTGTAGTGAGTTCATAGTCTAGGGAAGTGAGTAAGGTAGAGTAGGAGGAAGAAGGGAGTAGTTAGGAAGTTAGAATAGCTTTCAATTTTTTTCTTTTCAGCCCTTTAGTTAGGAAGAATTTTTCAAAAAGTATAAAAACCCAAAAAAACTTGCCTTCTAAACTTCACTTGTATCCAAGCAAGTATCGAGAGAGAGAGATCTGGCAGTCGAGTATCGCTACGTGAGATCAGAGAGTTTGGAGCCGCGCAGAGCAAGAGTGAGTGTTAGAAGAGCTTGGAAAGGGCCTCCAAGGTGAGCATTTCAGTCTGTTACTCATCACCTTCAATTAAAATCAATTAACTCAGCCAAACGATCTGTGACAAGTATCGTGAAGGTCATCCAAGGGTGAGGAAGGTTTATTTTTGTGATACAGACTGAGGGGAGAGGGTAGATAAGCTTTAGAAACATTTGTGTGCTTGTACAATCCTAAAACATTTGTCAAAAAGTGAAAAAATGCTAAGTATCGTGTCCTCCCGTGGTTGAGTATCGCGATACCCGAGTATCGTGATCTCCTGTGGTCGAGTATCGCGATACCTGGCCTTGCTGGATATCGTGTATCATTGAACTCTTTTCACGATACCTGTCAAGTATCGGGTATCGTTGAATTGGGTCTGACGATATTGTGTATCATTGAGAAGTCCTCACGATACTAGTCGGATATCGCATATCGTGTATCGTGAAATTCTGATCACGATACCTATTGGGTATCATGTATCGTGTGTCTCTGATCGCGATACTTGCTGGATATCGTGTATCGCGGAGGCAGCCTTCCCGATACCTGGCAAATATCGAGTATTGTCAAGAATTTTCTCGTGATACTTGTCGACTATCAAGTATCGTGAGACACAGCAAGGGTTAGTATCGAGTATCGTGGAAATTTTGTGGTGGAATATCGTGTATCGTATATCGCAGATTTTTGATCGCGATATCGGTCAAGTATCAAGTATCGTTGATTCACTCGCGATACCGGTCAAGTATCGAGCATCGTATTCTTCAAGTATTGTGTTTCCTCAAGTATCGTGTATCGGGTTTTCTTAAGTATCGTGTATCGCCTTGCTCAAATATCGAGTATCGTGAAATACTCTTTTGGGGTGCAATATCGTGTATCGTGTTCCTCAGAGGAAGTTTCTCAGTCACTCAAGTAATTCCATGAATTGGGACCACAACAAGGAGCATTGGAAGCTGGGAGTGGTTGAAACAAGAAGAGAATTTTTAAGTGAATGAACCTAAGGTCTGGAAGAACCCTAGGAAGCCGAAGAAGTGTGATTTCTTCTGTAGGAAGCGTAGCTGAACCAAGTAGTCGTTCACATTACTCTGAAACCTCGAGTGAGTCTGAAGAGGAAATTCCCATGGCTTCCGGGATGTGCAGAATACTGTACCAATGATTGACATGATGTCAATTATTGAGGGAGAATATCGGACATCTTTAGAATATGTGAACACCAAACAACATGGGATACCTATCTACTTAGATGGTCTAAACCGATCAGTGGCCAGACTAAAGAAAGCTTTAGATGCTTACATAGTGCCTAGGCCAGCAGTTAAGTATGCAGGAGGGTTTTATATGGACAAAAGAGATATTCAGTATGTTGTTACGGAACACCCTGAAAGCATCAATGAACAAGGGGAAGAAGGAAATGCTCATAACCCTAATGAAGAGGGACATGAAGAGCAAGTGACCACCCCTAGAGGGAGATCCACTGTTGTTAGGGTGTGGAGAGGAGACCTAGTTCCCCAAGATGACTCCTTAATGGATGTCTATTTGATCAATGGGATGGAACATCTCCTCAGAGCCCACTCTTCATTATGGGAAGTGGCCGATAACCCAGTTACTATCTATGAGTTACAAGATCCTGAACCCCCCACCATTATCACTTATTTGGATAAAAACTAGAGGAGGTATTGGCCCCTAATGGAGTTAGAAAGAGCAGGGTTGAAATATCATTACATTCTAGTGTTTCCTCCTAGGGATCAAGCCATGACTTCACAAAACCCCCAAGGAACTTTCCAGGATAATTCATATCAGCATTCTGGACAAACACAACAAACTCATATTCCAGTCAGACCACATGTGCAGTTTGCTATGCCGGCCAATAACCCTAACTATCGGCCTCAGCCACTTGTTGACCCAAGGAATAGAATCCCTGTCCCAGATAGACCACCTGTAGTAAGAGGACCTGGTATACCCATAGGAAGACCATTCTTCCTAGTGATGCCTAGACCACCAGAGGAAGGAAGAAGATTAAGACCTATTCAAGTTGCTAAATGCATGAGAAACCATTATGATGGCTCTAGCAAACCATACAATCATATAGCTGAATTCAAGCAAGTAATCAGAGCCGAACAAGTGGAAGATTTCTTGATTCAATATGAATCCTTTGGTTTAACTTTGACAGACACAGCTTTAGCTTGGTTCCAGCCATTAGACCCTAATAACTTTCAAAACATGGAAAAAGTCTATCAAGAATTGATTGAAGAATTCACCAAATCTGGGATTAAAAACAACTCTTCCTCATTGATCCATAGTTTTAAGCAAGCTCTTATGGAATCAGTGAGATTGGCAGCAAGAAGATTCAAGCAGTATGTGGATAGATGTCCCGTGGAAGAGAGACCTACTCAAAACAAAATGGTGTCATTGTTTTTGGAAGGATTAGTGAATGGATCATTAAGATCTCTGGTATATGTGAAAAGAGTTCAAACTTTTCAAGAATGTATGAAAGAATGTATTGACCTAGAGGATAATCTAGGAGAAGATCTGAAAGTACCTCAAGGTAGCGTAAAAAGTGAAGATTCCGCCAGCAGCACATCAAACTCAAAGAACAATGTAGAGGAAATAGCCGACTTAGTGGCAAAGAAACTGAACGTTCAAGGACAAAGGAACTACCCCAACAACCCAATGAGAGTACCCATGCTTAGAGGATGTATGCATTGTGGAGGTGATCATCCTTCTCATTTGTGCACTAGGGGAGTAGTCCCACCACCTGCTTATGCTTACAATAGACCACCCATTCCGGGCCCTCTATAATATTGCAACATAGAACAAAAGTACACAAATCACATCACAAAAAACTGTCCTTACAATCGTCAATCAAGACCAGCCCAACTGCCAGTGAGACCTTATGGATACCCTCAGAGAGATCAAGGAGGAGAAGCCTTCAGATATCCCACATATCAGCAGCAGGCACCATTACCACGACCTTATGCTTATCAAGGTTACACTTAGCCACAACCGGTGTTAGGGCAACAACCGCCCCATCCTCAGAATGTTGTCCCGGTGAAAATGGCTCAACCTGAAGAAAACTTAGAGAGAGCAATAGTTCCAGCCACGCCTTTGACTAGTAATGAACCATATGACTCATCCTATGACCATACTCAAGGAAATTATTCCACTTATGAGAGCTCTCTGATAGAATATGGACAAATGTACGAACCATATGCCTATGGCATGGAAGGACCAGATAGTTCTTATGGATATGAGCAGGATTATGTGTCATTAATGTATACTGCCCCCAGAGCACCGACCTATGAATAGACCGCCTGCACCTAGAGGACCATGTTATAGATGCGGAGGTGATCATTATATCAGAGAATGTACATTACCAAACCCACCACCACCACAACGAGTCTGGAAAGGATACTGTAGTGATTGTGGTAAAAAACACCTTTTCAGAGATTGCCCCAAGAACCCCAACAAAGTTAACTCGAACGTGTAGATCAATGTGATAGAAGTGATAGAGTCATCATGGAGTGACAAGAAGTACATTGTGCCATTGAAAGCAATAACAAGAGCTAAAGCTAGAGAGACCCTAGAAAAAACAGGAGAGAATGATCAAGGCGACAGAGAAATGAATATACCTAAAACCCAAGTAGCCGAAGACTTGGAAGAACCTGGAAAAAGTATCACAAGTAAAAGAACACAAAGATGGAAGAATTGTAGAGACAGGATGAAGGAAAAGAAACTACAACAAAAGAAGGAGAATGAAAAGAATGAAAATGGTCAAAAAGAAACACAGAAACTTGAAGAAGAAAATCAAAAAGGAAAGTATAAAAAAGAAGAGGTAGGATCAGTTTCAGCAGATCCCATGCCAGAAGAGTTAGCCATGTGGATTCAAGCGTACCAGGCACGAATAAGAGCAGGACCAACCATTGAACAACATGAAAAAGAATATCCTAGAGATGACTTAGAGAAGGAAAGGTTGGAGATATGCAAAAAAAATAATCGAAGTAGCTCAACAAACCCTAGAAAAACCTGTTCTTCGACTACCCAATTCACGAGTCCCTGGAAAAGAATTCCAAGAGTGTGTCATCCCGGATGATCTCGAGAAAGGAAAAGAAGGTGAAACATGTAATGGAAATTACTACGAGGATAAACAAGAAGGATCCATTGTCCCCGAAGTAGATGGGGAATGGCCTAAAGACTTGTGGGCAAGAGTCCAAGAAGATAGATGGAAGAAAGTGGAAGGAATTGAACCACCCTTTGAGGAGCTAGAAGCAGAAGGTGAACTGGAAGAATCAATACCTGAACTGAATTCAGAAGGATTAGTACAATTTGACAAGAGCGGCAAGGAGGATGATAGTGTGAAGGTTTTGCCAAATTACACAGGGGAGTACGAACATAATTAGGAATTGTATTCCATTCCCTCAATAAGAAAAAAAGAGCAGAACCCCTCAATTCAAACATCGGACATTATACAACATCTTAGAAAGGTAAAAATCCCTTGTACTCTGACATTGGAAGAACTTTTAAAGATAAAACCACATTTGAAGGAAAAGTTAACCAACCAATTGGAGACCAAGTCAGAAGAGAAGGAGATGCCTGATGAAGTGACCACAGTCAAAATCCCAGTCGATAAAGTTGGAGATTTCAGTGAGGGAGATGAAGGAAACACATGCCTTCCAATTACTTATAAGGGTTACACCACTAAAGCTATCTTAGATTCTAGAGCTGGAGTAGGAATCGCTACTAAAGAAATGTGGGAGAAATGGGGAAACCCAGCTTTAAGACCCACGTGCATGAAGATACAAATGGTAGATGGAAACACTGAACGACCCTTGGGATTATTAGAAAGAGTAACTTTTACCACCTATGGAGTTGAATTCGAGCACACCCTAGCGATCTGTCAATTTGAAAGGGCCAGCAATTATGAGATGATACTTGGAAGACCCTTCTTGAGACAGTTGAAGGTAGTGCAAGATTGGGGAAAAGACCGATATACTTACAGCATGAAGGAACCACAACAAGAATAAATCTCCACACATACACATATCAAGATGTTCCCCCATTGCAATGGAATCTGATTCATAAAGAGGAATATGATCAGTCAATTCACAATATAGGTTCAAGTGACCAATCATGGATGAACAAAGACACTCATCTATGGATATGCCAGAATGCAAAAAAGGAAGAGGAGAGAAGGAAAGGATGGTATCAAAGGCAAGGAGTTGATAGGCCTGTACAAGATCCAGCTTACATGCCTCAAATATTCCTAGATGAAGAATTTGAACCTCATGGTTGGATGGAGATTTTAGCCACTCTCGATGTGTGTGTAAATGAAGAAGTGATAACCATGAATGAATGCATTGAGGAGGAAGGATATGACGTAAGCCTATATGTGGTAGTTCTTCAAGAGGCTGAAGAAGGAGAAGTAATTGAAAAAGAGTGGAAGGAGGATTATGAGAGCATTGAAATGGAGCAAGAACATATGGAAACAAAAAGTGGAAATCAAGGAGTAAGTGTCATAAAGAATGAATTAAATCAAGAAATGACACAGGAAGAAGAGCTTGGACTAGATAAAGAAAAAGATGATGGAGAAAACAAGCCTCAAGATCAATTTGAAGTGCTTGCCCACTTCAAAAAATATGAAGTAGAAGAAAGGAAAATTGCTATTCAGATGCCAAAACGAGAAGCACAACTAGGAATAGCATATGATAACAAAGAACAGACCAAGAAAATAGTAGTAACCTTAGAGGAAGGAGAAGAACGATGCACTTTTATAAGACAGGATGTCTCAATGGAAGAAGAGCAAGAGTTAATACGACTCATAAGAGAATATAGGGATTTCTTTGCTTGGACATATAAAGATTCAAAAGGAGTAGATCCTTCTATTTGTGCCCATAGAATCCCTATGACGTCTGAAGCCAAACCTTCAAAACAAAGTCCATACACATATAACGATGTGTACTCAGCAAAAATTAAGGAAGAGATAGATAAGTTGTTAGATGCTGGGTTCATATACAAGATCGAACACACGTAATGGGTGTCACCATTGGTGGTCGTGCTGAAAAAGAATCGCAAGTTAAGAGTATGCATTAACTTGAAAAAGGTAAATGCTGCCACCATAAGAGATAGTTACCCATTACCCATCACTGATCATCTTTTGGAAAGAGTGGCAGGAAAGGAAGTTTATAGTTTTTTAGATGGCTTTTCGGGGTATAATCAGGTAGCCATTGCTCCTGAAGACCAACATACGACAGCCTTCGCAACTGAATGGGGAGTATACGCTTTTAGGGTTATGCCCTTTGGTCTAACCAATGCCCCAGCCACTTTCCAAAGATTGATGTGTCATGTATTCAAGGAGTTCTTGAGAAAAAGCATGGAGGTACACGTGGATGATTTATGCACTTATTTAGCTACACGATCAGAAAATATCCCTAAACTAGGAAAGATTTTTGCCAAATGTCGACAATATAGAGTATGCCTCAATCCGAAAAAGTGTGTCTTCATGGTTCGACAAGGAAAGATATTAGGACACATTGTCTCTAAAAATGGAATTTCCACTGATGAAGAAAAAATCAAAGTGATTTTGGAAAATCAAAGTGATTTTGGATTTGCCAAGACCTAAGACTGCTAAAGAAGTGCAAGCATTTATGGAACATTGTGAATACTACCGAAGATTTATACACATGTATGACATAATTGCTAGACATCTTTATGCTTTATTGTCTCAGTTCAATTGGACAGAAGAATGTGAAAAGGCCTTTAACGAATTAAAAAGTCGATTGAAATCAGCACCAATCCTTTGAGTACCTAATTGGAACAAACCATTTCACATTCACGTAGATGCTTCCAATTTTTCCATTGGTTGCATCTTAGCTCAACCCACGGACACAGGAAAGTTAGACCACCCTATAGCCTATGCCAGTAGACAATTGAATCAAGCGGAGCGCAATTATACCACGATCGAGAGAGAAGGCCTAGGGATGGTGTTGGCAGTATACAAGAAGAGGCAAGTACGAGCATACAAGCAGATCTAGCACTAAGGCAACCCTTTATTTTTTTCAAAACCCTTACACCATTTAAAAGTGATTCTCATCACTAAAAACCCTTGTAAATACCATTTTCACCTTTTTGTAGCTCCATTTTGTACAAGCCGAGGAGTCCTCGAGCTTGAGGAGCCTTAGAAGTAGTTGCCTACCAATTTTCGTATTTTTTAGACCTCGTTTGAGCCCTCAAATAAGCCCTAGAACCTAATTTTTAACTAGGCCGGACACTAGGTCTGGACAGGGCCAAAGCTAGTCAAAAACTATAAATAGAGCTAGAGAGCTCATTTTATGGGCTAGCTTCTTGTAGTTTTGAGCTTGTATGAGAACTTTGTTGCAAGAGAAGTGATTCCATTGTCTTACTCTCTTTGTTCTTGCTGTGTGTGCGCGTGTGGGTGTATGTGTGTGCATGTTAGTGTGCTTCTCACTCACACATTTGTGCCTTCACTTGCTCGAGGTCTTCATACCATCCTCATGTCTTCCCGGATTGACATTAAAGGAGGTGCTACTCATCACTGAGCTACACCAAATTTTGGCGCCGTTGCCGGGGATTCGAGCTTTGAGGACGAGCGTGTGATGGTAAGACATAGAGAGGACGCGTTGGAATGGTAAGTAGTCGGTAAATTTCTGATTTTTCTCCATCTCCATCTCCATCTTCACCTCCTTCTCCATCTCCACCTCCACCTCCTTCTCCACTACATATTCCCTCTTCCTTGTCATTCCCCTCATTTGTTGTGTGCGAGTTTGAGAGAGAGCGAGCGTGTGTGTTCTTGTTTTGTGTGTTTTTGCATGTTTCTTGCAGGTTGCAGCTCCATCATCATCTCCAGCAAGCTCAGCAGGTACGGAATCTGTCTGCACAGTCCCCGAGGCATCGAGCTCGAGCTATCGCGACACTCCGAAAACTTCACCCAATCACGATTCTGAGTGCACCACGACACTGCGCAGGCCTAGAGCTCCCAGGATCACTAGACAGAACAGAAAAATTCACCATATCCCAAGCTATCGCGACACCTCGAGGTATCCCGACACTCACGACCTATCGCGACACCTCACGAGCTATCGCGACACCTCACGACCTATCGCGACACTTGGGAGTATCGCGACACCTCACGACCTATCGCGACACCTCACGACCTATCGCGACACCTCACGAGCTATCGCGACACCTCACGACTTATCGCGACACCTCACGACCTATCGCGACACCTCACGAGCTATCGCGACACTTGGGAGTATCGCGACACCTCACGACCTATCGCGACACTTGGGAGTATCGCGACACTTCGACCCGACCTATCGCGATACATGGGCTTAACGCATGAAAATTTAGAGTAATTTAATTAACAGAATTAAGGTATCTTTGGGCTTAATCTTGGACACATTGGGAGGATATAAGAGCCTTAGGAGTGGGCAAAAGACCTAGAAACCAGGGAGGAATTTCCTGAACCCTGAGAGCCTGTTTGGACCCCTAAGTGCCTGAATGGTCATAACTTCACCATACGAACTCCGATTGATGAGATTTTGGTCTTGTTGGAAAGCTTGTTGAAAATCCTACGTGGACCTCGACTGGTTTTTTGTAGAATCATACGTGGAGTTTTAGAACATGTATTTTCAAGTTGGCCTTTAGGTGAGACTAGGTGATCCTAAGATTGAGGGGGTACAGTGAGTTACTCCAGGGGGGATTGAAAATATTGATGTGTGTCTTTCAATTACTTGTGGTAATAGAGCTATACTGACTGGTGAGCTTTTGCAAGAACATTGTGTGCACTCAAGGCAATCCAAAGCAAGCTAGCAAGGGTGAGTACCAAGCTTGGGAGAAGGCTTCTTGGGCTTGTGTAGCAGTCTGGTCAACCAGCTAATTGAGGTTGGAAGATCTCTCAACCCTCCTTTGTCAATTCCTAGCCTAGGCTAAGTACGACTTAGGTGTGGTAATTAATTAGGGCAACGTTAAGCACGAATCAAGTCCAAGAGAATTAACCAACCAAGTGCAAGAACTAAGTAGGTTTTAAGTGCAAAAACCCTAAGGGACAAAAGGCAAACTGGAGTCGATCACTTATCAAGTGCGAAATTCACTTAAGTACTCCTGACGACGCGATTTCAGACAAGATCATAAACATAATATTCAACTCAAAAGAACAAAGTGATTGGTGCAAATTAACCTGCAACGAGAGTGTGCTTGGGTCCAAGGGGGTAGATAAATCAGGCATATGAACCTTAGATCAGGCAAAGACGAGTTTGGAAATGTGATTGCAGAGACCGACATGGGTGATATAGAACAAGGAAATTTAGAGAAAGAGCTGAGAACTCCCCGGGGTAAATCTGTCTTGACTAGAATCATGACTCCAGAGTGGATTCCACAGGATAATAAAAGCATAGATATGCTTTTAAACCGAGAAACCGATGAGGCTTTTTGGAGATATAAATCTGCTCAACCTCAGGAAGTGAGTGCCCTCACAATCTATGAGTTTAAAGACCCTGATAGCCCAGGCCAAGTAACCTACCTAGACAATGCATCAGAGAGAATCTTCATGGTCACTGAGCATGGCAGACATGCCTACACATGGAAGGGTGAATTTGTTTTTCCCCAACCAAGGTCTAATGTGTCCTTTGGTTGCCAAGGAGCTGGGACCTCCCAAGCTCATGGAGCTCAAAGAGATAGAAGTAGAGACAAACCTGAGGTAAGTTTTGCCAACTCCCTGGGAAGAGAAAGAACGGGAACGGAAAGGAATAGAGTGGAACCTGAGAGACATAGAACCCCATGGAATCAAGGGAATGCTGACGATTTTCCTTTGCCAAGGCCGAGAGAACACACTAGGACCCTGCGACCAACTCAACTGGTGAAGTCCATGAAGAATTATTTCGATGGCACGGGAGACCCTTATGACCATGTGGCAGAATTTCGGCAAGTATTGAAAGCTGAACAGGTAGAGGACCTATTCACACAATATAATGCTTTTGGTCTAACCCTTAGGAACACTGCCCTTACGTGGTTTCAACCACTAAACGCGAGGCATTCCAGAAACATAGACCAGCTCTTAGAGGCATTTATCATTGAGTTTTCTAAGAGTGGAATCAGGCACAACACTTCCTCACTAATTCATAGCTTCAAACAAACACCTCAAGAGACGGTCAGACTAGCTGGAAGAAGATTTAGGCAGTACTTGGAGAGATGCCCGATGCCGGAGTTACCCACACCAGCCAAACAAGTGGCCTTGTTATTAGATGGATTGTTGAGCACCAAGCTCAGGTCATATGTGTATCTGAAGGACCCCAGAACGATAGAAGAGTGCGTGCGCATGTGCATAGACATTGAGGACAATCTAGGTGAGGAATTAGAACTATCAAAAATCTATAAGGATTCTGATGGCTCTAGTAGCCTCACATCTGGTCAATCCACATCCATTGAGGAACTTGCAGAGAAGGTAGCTCAAAAACTAGGTGTCTCTAGCAAACAAATTCCGAGATTTGCCACAATTAAGCGGTGTTACACTTGTGGCGGTGGCCATATGGCAAATGTATGTCCCATTATGGCCCAACCCCAGGCGAATCCTAGTAGCCAGTACTGCACCATAGAGCGCAGGTACACCAACCACACTGCACAAGACTGCCCATATAACAAACAAACTGTTAGGCAAAATTACCCTCAACCATATCCACAACAGGGTAGATACCAGAATCAGTACTCACCACAACAATACAACAGACCACAGCAAACTTATCAGCCACCTTATCAAGGGCAGCAGAGACCCCAACCAGTCCTAGTGCAGCAACCCCCTGCTCCAACCAATGTGATCCCAGTGAAATATGCATCTGCTGAAGAAAATCCGAATAGAGCCATAGTCCCAGTCACCCCATTGCTATCAGACAGTGATCCAAGTGACCATAGTTTTGACTCCACACATATTGATAGCCCACAGGCTTACTACATGCAGTCACCCAAGCATAACGAGTCATACTATTATGAGGACCCAAGTGAAGGTAGTGGGGAACCTGAGTATGCCAATGTCATGTACACAAACCCCAACTCTAGACCTCAACCTAGGCAGGTACGACCCCCATTTCCTAGAGGACCATGCTTCAGATGTCAGGGAGATCACCTTATACGTGATTGTCCACTGCCTGCCCCTACACAACCTCAACCAGTAACCATTCAGGGTTTCTGCCAAGACTGCGGGAAAGAGCATCTCCTACGAGATTGCCCAAAGAACCCTAATAACATGCCTAAAATCACTCCTATCAATGTTGTTGGGTTAGTTGTAGACTCCACAGGGAGTGTGACTTCCACTGCACCTGTGCAAGTGATCACAAGAGCCCAAGCACTACAACAAAACCAAGGTGTTGGTCAGGAAAAGAGCCCCGAGGTGAGTGAAACAGAGAGCATAACCAAAAAGAGGACTAGAGCCTGGAAGGATAGTCGTGAAAGAATGAAAAGGCAATGGGCAAAAAAGATGAGCGAACTTGAAGAAAGCTTGAAGACGGCTTTTGCCACGGAGTGGGGCATATTTGCCTTTCGGGTAATGCCATTCGGGCTTACCAATGCACCGGCTACCTTTCAAAGATTAATGTGTCACGTGTTTAAAGAGTTCTTGAGGAAGAATTTGGAAGTCTATGTTGATGATCTTTGCGCTCATTCCAACATTAGACAGACCCATATACCCGAACTCAGACAGATCTTTGATAAATGCAGAGAATATCAAGTCTGCCTGAACCCAGAAAAGTGTGTTTTAGGGCACATAGTGTCTAAGAACGGCATATCCACTGACGAAGAGAAAGTGAGAGCCATAGCAGAGCTACCTAGGCCAAAGAACGTCAAGGAAGTACAGGCTTTCATGGGACATTGTGGTTACTACCGTCGGTTCATCCACATGTATGCTGTCATCGCAAAGCCCATGTACGGACTTCTAACTAACTTTGAGTGGACTGAGGAATGTGAGAATTCCTTCCAGGAGCTTAAACAAAGATTATGTTCAGCACCAATCTTGACCACTCCAGATTGGAGCAAGCCATTCCATGTTCATGTGGATGCCTCCAATTATGCTATTGGATGTGTACTTGCACAACCTACGGGTGAAGGGAACATGGATCTCCCTATTGCCTATGCCAGTAGACAATTGAATGCTGCTGAACGGAACTATACAACCACCGAACGAGAAGGATTAGGCATGGTATATGCAGTTAAAAAATTTAGACATTATTTGCTTGCAAATAAGCTCAAATTTTTTACCGATCACCAAGCTCTACTGTACCTGGTAAACAAGCCATGTAATACAGGCAGATTAGTAAGATGGTTTCTCTTACTAATGGAGTATGACTTTGAGGTAGTAGTGAGAAAAGGCAGAACTCACCTAAGAGCAGATCATCTCTCAAGGCTCACATCAGGAGAAGCCCCACAAGGAGTGTCAGATGACCTTCCTGATGCTTACTTGTTTAATTTGGAAGTGGTACCGCAGTGGGCTAAGCCATTGGTACCAGTATTGACATACGGGCCTAACCACCCAGTAATAAACACGCAGGATAGAGAGGTAGTAAAAGCCCAAAAGTACCACATCATGGCAGGAAGTATGTACAAGCACACAGATCAAGGGATCTTGGCCTATTGTGTGGAAGAGGATGAGTACGCTAAGTGGTTGCAATTGGCACATGTAGGTGCATTAGAGCAACACTACTCAAAACAACGAACCCTACAGACCCTGAGGAGACTAGGAGTGCATTGGCCAACTATGGAAGCTGATGTCCAAAATTTGTGCAAGGAATGTCCAATCTGTTGCACTAAACCACCTGTGGAACATGCCACTCTTTATCAAGTGTCCATAGTGCCAGATTGGAGTGAACCACTAGTATCCTTCCTGAGGACGAAAACATTCCCTCCAGACATGACTCTGGTTAGGAAAAGAAGTCTAGAACAAGAAGCCCTAGAGTACTCACTCATTGGTGATAATCTCTACAAGCGTGGTAAGGATGGTTACCTGAGACTTTGTGTTCATGAGAGTGAATATCTAAAGATTTTGGGAAACTACTCACCAAGGTGTAGCAGGAGGACACTTTGGACCAGATCGGGTGATCAAGGCAATATTATTTGCAGGATTTTGGTGGCCCACCCTTCACATGGATGCACATACCTATGTGAAGAGGTGTGAGATTTGTCAGCGAACCCAGTATCCTATACGCAAAGATGAGATGCCCCTGAAGCCCATGATGGGCGGACGTGCATTCTCTAAGTAGGGAATAGACTTTGTAGGTCCTATCAATCCCCCAGCTAAGGGTTCCCATGCTGAGTATATCATCGTTGCCACGGACTATCTAACCAAGTGGGTAGAGGTAAAAGCCACAACGAAGAACGACGCTCAGACAACTGCTAAATTCTTGTTTGAGAATGTATTCACAAGATACGGGCTACCCATAGAGCTAGTTAGTGATAGAGGCACTCACTTCTTGAATGTTGAAAATATGCTCCAAGAATTCTTGGTAGTGCATAAGAAGTCTGCCCCCTATCACCCTCAAGCCAATGGGCAAGCCGAAAGCACCAATAAGATCCTATGCAATGTATTGACAAAATTAGTGAACAATAAACGCTCTGATTGGGACAAACAGCTACACCATGCTGTTTGGGCATACCGAGTCGCCTACAAAACGGTACTCCAAGCCACCCCCTTTCAGATGGTATTTGGCCAAAACGTAGTGCTACCGTTGGACTTCTTAATACCTACATTGAAAGTAGCACAAGAGCACGAATGGACGGGTCATGAACTCTCCTCTAGACTTTTTGACCTTGAACGATTAGGAGAAACAAGACTGAGAGCAGCTGCAGGGATATATGCAGCTAAGAAGAGACAGAAGGCATACTTTGATGCCCATGTGAAGGATAAGGGCTTGAAAGCAGGAGATCTAGTTTTAGTCTACACATTGAAACAACACGCAAGGAAGCTAGAAAAGAGAGGCTACGGACCTATGATCATCAATAGGATCTCCACGAGTGGAGCAGTACAACTAGCCACTTTAGAGGGTGATGTTCTCCCAAACTATATTAGCGGATGCAGAGTCAAGTTGTATCAGGAACCCCTCACGGAGGACATGCTAAGTCGACTCAATACTGCTAAGCAACGTAAAGAGGAGGAAAAACGAATTCGAGAAGAGGCACAGGCAGAGGCCTTAGATATCAGACGAATGAAGTTGAGGAGACAAGGGAGGGATCAGCCTATGACTGACACTCAAGAGTCCCCAGGCTATCACATGGCCATGTGTGAGGCTTCAGGTGAACGTACCCATAAGATAGTGGATCGACGACCTTTTGTGACCCTAGAAATAGGACAAAGAGACAGCACAACAAGCGTGAGAGCTTTAATTGATTCAGGAGCAGCCACAAGTGCAGTTTGGCTTTCTTATTGCCAATAGCTGCAATTGGAGGTAAAACCCCTAGAAGCATATCTGATAGGATTAGGAGGTGTTGAAACCCCTTGCATGGGAGAGGTGGATCTTCCCCTCTACATACAAGAGGTCCTCATGCCAGCAAAAGTGCTAGTGTGTGGAGACGAGGATCTGACCGAACCTCTTGTCTTAGGCCAAGACTGGATCTATGATCACGCAGTCAACCTCAACCTAAGAAGTGGACTTCTTGAGGCTTGGGTAGGCCAAAGCCGTCTGACGATTGAATTAGAAAATCAAGCACTCAAACCAATAAAACAGGCACCAACTCTTGGTCCCTCCAGGAATCCACATAAAGATAATGTTGCTCTTCTTGTCCAAACTTCTATGGTGCAGAGGTTTGTCAATCTTACCAAAGGTACAGGAGTCAATGAGGAGTTCGCAGCGGGGTCAAAGGAGATTCTAAACATGAAGACCAAACACTATACAACACGAAGGAGGCCATTGATCAAGAAGCAGGAGCGCCAACCCATGCAACATGGAGCACCTCGTGGCGCGAAGCAGATCTAGATACGCAAGGATGGAAAACCCACAACTCTAATAGCAGACTCTCGAGGAGACAACAAACCAGCCACACCATCACGGACACAAGTGAAGGAGTACCCTAGGAAACCTCCTAGGCACACCACATCTATTTGGGTCCCTAAGCGGTCAAGGAAGGCTAGCCCCAATGCTAGACACATATGGGTGCCCAAGGCCTGTTTACGTGCCCAAATAGTGCCAACTCTAGTTACTGGCATAATTCCACACTCTCAAGTCCTCTCGACTAACAACACAGGAACTCTACCTAAATACCACTCTGACCCACACGCAGTCACATCGAGGAACGTCTGGAAATGGGTACCCAAAAGGTCCCAAATCCATCATAAACCGTTACATGTCTTTAGCTCTAAGAGCTACGAATCCCCTATCCAAGTCTGGAGACCTAAACCATGTATCAAACCCCCGACCCAATTTTTGTAAATCCATCCACTCTGACATAGGTGCATTCCGAGTCCACTGCATAACCAAGATTCCTATGCAACACTAATGTGCCTTTCTTCTTCTAGCAGATAAGCACCCGATTCCCATGGCAGCAGTAGCAGGCACAAGCTCTCAGGCAGGCTCTGGTGCTCAAATCAATTGGGATGCCATGCCGGTGGAGGCCCCACCAACAGCTCGGCCTGAAGAGTTCGTGAATGTGCGGAGAATTCCTATTCCAGATCCACCAAATGGCCTAACCGAAAGAGTAAAAGGGCACTCTCATTGGTTCAATGAAATGCCAGGAGACTTGGGAGACGCAGATCATATATGGGAGTCCAAGATGGAGTGTGGAGGAGTGTGGTGGACCTTCCAGTTCTTTTCAAGAGAATTCGAAACCTTACAGAATGCAGCTCCACTTCAAGATATCTGGCAAAAAGCAGGATTACAAACTTATTTTAGTGCAGCTCTGCCTAAACACGATTTCCTCAGGTGCTACTACCTAATTGTCACACTGAAGCTGACAGGTGATAAAGATCATTCAGGCACATTCTGGGTGCCCTCCTTGTCAAATCTGGAGGAAATGAGGAAGTTCGAATTGAATGTTACTTTAATCAGGGAAGCACTTTAGATGTATGGCATGCATGTACCTTCTGACCGCGACCCCTTGATACCTGAGTCGATGAAAAGCAACAGAATCAAGAAGCTAAAAGAAATGTGCGCCCTCACTCCCAACATCGCCATACCATTGCGGATGTGCCTCCAACACTTCGCATTCCCAGCTCAGGACCGTTTCACCCAACCTCACAAGAAAATATGGTATGGGTTATATCTAGCAGAGACTGGAAGCTTGCCCATTAAGATGCCTGTATGGATCTTGGACCAGGTGTATGAGGCAGGCAAGCGGGGAGTGAGGAAGCCTACTTTACATGGCTGTTGTGCGCTTACAAGAATTATCTATCGATGTCTTGCATATGATGTGCCGGTTGCCAGAGCCCTAAAATATGCACAACTGGAGTTGTTCAAAGGGCGGAAGTCAGGGAGCCAGCCTGCAAAACGAATGCGTGGATCGCTCTCCCAGGTAATGATCCCTCACGAAGCCACAACCGAAGCTTCCCCCAGACCAGAAGCTCAGGTCGCACCTTTCACGATCCATCTTCAAGGAGTTCAAGCTGGGGATATGGTACAACCCGCTCCATCCGCCCCTCCACTACCTACTGATGCAGAGTTTGCATCTATGGCCACCTTCACAGAGGATCCAAACTTTGATTTTGAAAGATTCCTGCAGACGGTCCACCTATCAGACAGTGAAGGTTCCCCTGACAATGTTGATCCGGGAGCATCAGTCCAAAGAGAACATCCACGGGGCGAGACAAGCAGAGTACATGGGGAAGAGGTGGCACAACATCCTCATGACCCAAACACACAAGTTCAGGAAGGTGCACAAAGAAATGAACCAGACGATAGTGAAGAGGAAGCCCCTGCCTATACCGCACAACTCAAAAGACTATACCGGACAATCAAGCAGGTGCAGAGGAGACACAAGATGTCAGAAGAAGCGAATCGAGCCCTAGTAAACCACATGATGCAATCGGAGAACATCGACCCACATTTTGTAGAATCGTTGAACCTTTTGGCGGACACCTGTGGCATCGGGGAAGCCATGAGAACATTGGACTATCAGGCGAACCCTACTTATGATCAAAGAAGGATAGATACAAGGCCACGGCGGGGGAAGATGATTCAAATGGAGGTATCTACCGTATTGCCTACTTCAATGACAGAAGATGTTCAGATGGTTAGCCCTAGTCCCAGTGACGAACCAGATGTAAATACACATTCACCACCTCCGCCATCACCTCCCAGCCAGCCTTCAGAACCCTTTCCCACGAGTCTTTCCGAACAACCGATATCCACCCATGGTGAAACCAATGTACACACCTCCTTTTCTACCGCCTTCCCTTTACCCACAGCCATCACTTCTGCCCAAATTTTTGAACCCCACACAGGTCATCCTGCCACCGATCAAACCATAATAGGTCACCCTTCCTATCTCCCCGCCCTTGGACAACCAATTGCCACTAGCCAGACCTTATCCCATCCTTTTCCATTCACCCACACCCAAACCCTATCCACCACTTCCCTAGTAACTGCCTCATACTCAACCCAAGTCACACAACCGTCATTCTGGACAAACCTTGTAAATATACTCCAACAGGTGGAGAATTATAATAAAAAGTCCCTTCCCCAACCCCACTCCCCCACATTCACTGCCACCACTAACACACCACCTACCGTTCCCATATTCACAATTCACACTTCACACACTATCACATCCGATCCCATGGATATTTCACCATCCACAGGAGCACCCACCGCCACGTCTGTTCCACCATCATCACATCTCACTTCACTCATAGGCACATCATCCACTTTTCCCTTCCCCATTTCCCGACCCTTTGCATGTTCCACCTCTACCCATGCATCCACATCATTTAGTAATGCACTAGACACCATGGTTGAAGCGGCCACTCAGCTTAAGCAAGAGTATAAGCTATTAGAAGAAAATAACACAGAGCTGTGCAATCTCTCGGCTCAACTCCAGGCACGAGTCGATGCCTTGGAACTAGGTAATACAGCACTACAACAACAGGTGACTGACCTCCAACAATCGAAGACACAACTTGAAGCTAAGTATGCAGAGACAGGCAAAGCTATGGACGAACAACTCAGAGAACAAATGGGCCGCAATGCGAGACTTCAACGCAACATGGCCCTAATACGTCGTCATCTAGCAGCGGCTCAAGAAGAGAACCGAAGGCTACAACAACAAAACCAGGAGAACCTAGAAGCGGCCATGGAAAACACCCCGGGAGCACCTATAGACCCTGCAAAATTCCAAGCTGTCCCCTCAGAGCATATTCAACAGATTTTAGAAGGTTATGCAACCCTCTTGGAAGCCCATGATCAGTTGGCAGATCAGATAAAGGAATTACAAGGATCCAAAGTACCGACAACACACCCACCCACACCTAAAGAGACGGTCGATGCCGCTACTTCGCCAGAACCTGAACCTTCAATGAATAGTGAGGTACTTGAGCTACGGCAACAGATTGCAGAGTTGAAAATCAAGTTGTTACAATATGAACGACCTCCTTCCCCACCTGAGCAAACCATAGAAGAAGAAGCAGTTATTATTCCAGTGGAGGAAGCATTTGAAGAGAACTATGAGCCTCAACCACTTCCAGGAGGACGAATCACGGATGAAGGGCAAGATACCTATGAGGAACCCCCATCAGCCTGGATGAAACAAGTAGAAGAAATGGGGAAAACTCATCAGGAACGTGTCTCCACTCAGATGCTAGCAATGAAGGCCATTGAGGAAACCATACTTCAATCTGAGTATTTCAGGCACCTTGCTCCTAGACGACTCATCACGAGCTCAGAATTACAATATAAACCATATTTTGTATTGTTGGCCGACTACAACGCAGAGATCAAAAGAGTCACCAACAAGTGCCCTACTTTTGCCACCCAGTTCGAACCAGAAGATATACCAGAGGCAGCCAGAAAAGGGGCGATATTCCAACCTACTTGGAGGCAAAGATTACTTGAAACATACCCGGAAATTCTTAGAACATGGGATCACGCTCCCATGCATTTGAAGTATAACCCTTGTTATGGGCCTGTACAAAGAAGAAGATCATGGAAAGCCTTCACCATCAAGTTTCATAACAATGTAACCTGTAGAGAATGGCTCAATTACCCCGCCATTGCACCCCCAACTGGCACCCCCACAGTATCATACATGATAGCAACCATCAGACATTGGATGCCACGCCTCCACCCCATGCCAGATGTAGCTGCCCAGATGATGCTCAAGATATTCGATATGATGCAGGTTGTGCTCAAAACTTTCCGCAATGTATGTCATATTCAACCTCCGATTCCCGGGTTTGTTAATGGTAATTATGACCTGCTATATGATATGAGCACCACCCCGAGCATACGTGTTGCTTATGCATGGCACGCACGCATCAGATATCTCCCTGCCTGCTATAAGCAAACTTTCGATGATATGTTCACCACAGGGTTCTGGGAAGCACACTCAGAGGTGTTCGCGCCAAGGCCCACCCATTTGTTACACCTCTTTGCATGCGAACAAACGATGCACTCAGAACTCTACACAACGCCACAACCAGACATACCGGGCGCAGTCGATTGGGATACCCTTCAGAGAGACCTGATCCGAGGGCTGCGAATCAAAGAACATGACGTGGCAGCTGACATTCTCCAGGACTATATTGACCAAACCACAGATCAAAGGTCTGTCAGAGGCGACAGACACTAGGGGGGGAGAGTGTTGGCACTATACGAGAAGAGGCAAGTACGAGCATACAAGCAGATCTAGCACTAAGGCAACCCTTTATTTTTTTCAAAACCCTTACACCATTTAAAAGTGATTCTCATCACTAAAAACCCCTGTAAATACCATTTTCACCTTTTTGTAGCTCCATTTTGTACAAGCCGAGGAGTCCTCGAGCTTGAGGAGCCTTAGAAGTAGTTGCCTACCAATTTTCGTATTTTTTAGACCTCGTTTGAGCCCTCAAATAAGCCCTGGAACCTAATTTTTAACTAGGCCGGACACTAGGTCTGGACAGGGCCAAAGCTAGTCAAAAACTATAAATAGAGCTAGAGAGCTCATTTTATGGGCTAGCTTCTTGTAGTTTTGAGCTTGTATGAGAACTTTGTTGCAAGAGAAGTGATTCCATTGTCTTACTCTCTTTGTTCTTGCTGTGTGTGCGCGTGTGTGTGTATGTGTGTGCATGTTAGTGTGCTTCTCACTCACACATTTGTGCCTTCACTTGCTCGAGGTCTTCATACCATCCTCATGTCTTCCCGGATTGACATTAAAGGAGGTGCTACTCATCACTGAGCTACAGATGGTATACGCAGTGAAGAAGTTTCAACACTACTTATTGGCAAACAAATTCAAATTCGTCATCGATCATCAAGCTCTACTGTACTTAGTCGATAAGCCTTGTAATATGGAACGACTAGTACGATGGTTTTTATTATTAATGGAATTTGATTTTGAAGTAGTAGTCAAGAAAGGGAATACCCACATTAGAGCAGATCACTTATCAAGAATGACACATGGAGAACCCCCACAGGAGTACCTGATGATCTGCCAGATACCTATCTGTTTAATCTCGAAGTATGCCCCCAATGTGCAGAAAAGTTGATCCCTATCCCGAAACCAAGACTTATGGAAGACTAAAAACCTTCATATCGTTGCTGGAAGTTTATATCACCAAGACTCAAGTGGATTACTCATGAGATGCGTAGAAGAAGAGGAACAAGAAATGTGGCTTCAAAAGGCACATATAAATCAATGGAAAACTCATTTAAATGCGAATGGAACATGGCAAACACTGAAGAGATTAGGCATATATTGGCCAACCATGTAGAGGGATACACATAACTATGTATCAGCCTACCCAACTTGTCAAGAGCAAAATCCTGAAGAGAACTCTACTTTATGATACTCCACAGTAGCACCAAGATGGAGCATGCCTCTGGTAAAGTTCTTGAAGACCCAAGAGTACCCGGAAGGAGCCACTCTAGCAAGGAAACGTGCACTCACCGAACAAAGCAAGGACTATGCTCTTATAGGAAAACAACTCTTCAAGCGAGGTAGAGACAATCATTTACGACTATGCATTCATGAAGATGAGTATCTTGCTGTTTTAGAGATGGCACACACAGGAGCTGCAGGAGGACATTTTTCTGCTGATAAAATAGCAAAAATGATTCTCTTTGCAGGAATGTGGTGGCCAACCTTATATCAAGATGCAGCCATATATGTTCAGCGATGTGATACCTGTCAACGAACAAAATATCCAATTAGAAGAGATGAAATGCCACTAAAACCCATGATGAGTGCAAGAGCCTTCACTAAATGGGGAATAGACTTCATGGGACCTATTAGCCCACCACCTAAAGGATCCCATGCCGAGTACATAATCGTAGCCACAGACTATTTGACCAAATGGGTTGAAGCCAAAGCAACCAAGAAAAATGATGCGAGGACTACGGCTAAGTTTCTCTTCGAGAACGTATTCACTAGATTTGGACTACCTATAGAAATTGTGAGTGATAGAGGCACACACTTTGTGAATGAAGTGATAGAAGCCCTACTAAATGAATTCTTAGTAATTCATAAGAAATCAGCCCCATATCATCCACAAGCTAATGGACAAGCCCAAAGTTCAAACAAAATCTTGTGTACAGTCCTCACTAAGATTGTGAACAATGGTAGATCTGATTGGGATAAGCAATTACACCATGCTTTATGGGCATTCCGAGTAGCCTACGAAATAGCCATAGGTACTACCCCTTTTAACTTGGTGTACGGACAGAATGCTATCTTGCCAATTGATTTCTTGATACCCACTCTCAGAGTGGCATCAACTTATGAGTGGACTGGACATGAATTGTCAGCTCAATTGGATCAAATACAAAAGTTACACAAAACTAGGTTACAAGCGGTAGCAGGGATTTATGCTGCTAAAAGGCAACAGAAGGCATATTTTGATGCTCATATTAAAGATAAAAACCTGAGGGAAGAAGATCTAGTTTTGGTTTATACTTTGAAGCAACATGCGAAGAAATTGCAAAAAAGAGGATATGGCCCATTGATCATCAATCATATATCTACCAGTGGAGCCATCAGTTTAGCAACCCTAGATGGAGAAGTATTGCCAAACTATATCAATGGTTTCCGAGTAAAAAAATATTTAGAGCCATTGACTGAAGAAATAATGTCACGACTAATAATGGGTAAGAATAGGCATATAGAGGAAGAAAGAATACGAGAAGAAGCTAGACAAGAAGCGCTAGAGCGAATCAAGAAACAAAAAGAGTGGATGAAAGAGAGAGATGAGAGATATCGACAAGGAGAAGAATTCATCACGATGGGTAATTATAGACTGAAAACTTAGGTCAGCAAGTGACACAACCTTACTTGAATCTGGGTGCTAGAACAAAAGAGTACCACTTGGTGGATGCTCTCATTGACACAGGAGCAGCCATAAGTTGTATCACGTATTCGTTGACTCAGAAACTCAAGGTAGAATTATGCCCATCAAAGGCACAGCTGATTGGAATAGGAGGAAAAATTACCAAATGTATCAGCGAGATCACATTACCCCTACATCTCGGAAACAACACGATGGAACAAAAACTCTTAGTATGTCATGATCAGGACTTATTCAAAGAGCTTGTGTTAGGCCAAGATTGGATATATGAATATGAAGTGACTATCCAATTAGCCATAGGATACATCTTGGCCAAGATAGGACATCGTGAGGTATTCAGCATGTTAGATGAACGACCGATCAAAGTCATGTGTATAGAATCGAGAGCTCACTTAAATGAACACGATGATGAATGTTTGTTCACTCGCACTATGGAAACCCCTTCATCGAACACTTCATGTGAGAATACACCGAATCTTGCTTGCACGCAATCTTCTAATCCAGTAAATCACATGACTAGTGTTCTGTCCAATAACAGCCTCTGTAAGGAACCAAGCACAGGAGAGAATAGTCAGCAAGACTATCACGAAACTGAACAAATTAGAATATACCCCATTCCTTACACTAAACAGGCTTGGATCAGAAAAGATCAAGTGACAGCATATCTTTAACAACAAAACCACTATCGACATCAGAAAGAACCACAGAACAAGCATGCAAATCACTTTGGACACCTAGTTCCACAGAGAATTGCTAGAGTATGGATTCCGAAGAAGGTGATAGCCGCCCAGCCGGGCCGAACGCGGATATGGATTCCCAAGTCATGTGCTCAAGTGACAAACATCAAAAAGGACAAGCCAAAGCACAAGGAGAATCAGTATGATCTAAAGGCAAGATGACAGAAGGTAAACCACTACAGGATAGAGCAAAAACCCCGCCATGCAACAAAAATCACTCAAAGATTCGAACAGCAGACGAAGCAAAAGCACTACATTCTCTAGGAATGCTAGGAATACATACTATCCCAATGGAGTAAAGCAGATTTGGATGCCAAAAGGCAAGAAAACCTGTAGGCATCAACCAAGTAATTCGAGTTGCACACATTTGGAGTCACAAGAATCCAAAGTATGCATAATAGGGCCACATTACAAGGCCAAGCATTCAGCACATTCTTCTTCTACTTCAGGATAGTGAAGCACAGTTCCCTCTTGGGGAATAAGAGAGCACTTGTATACATAATCCTAAGGAAAATAACTCATAATTCAATAACCCCTTCGGATATGGACTAACTTTTCTGTTTTCTGTCAGACAAAAACATAAAATATAGAAAAGTATGAAAAATTCTAGGTATTACCTTTCTCACACCCATGGGGAAGGGACGACACAATACACTTGGATAATTGGTGAACGAATGAAGGATAAGTGAAGGATGATTCTTGATACCAGTTCGCCACTAATTGCTGGTATATCTTGAGTGCAGATGGCATCATCCAATTCCGAGGCTACACAAGAGGAAGAGGTTTTGCTTCTTCCCTTGGAATCGATCACGAAGGCAAGAGGTCATTGGTTTCTTGATGATCAACCAGTGTCCGAGCTTCTTTTTATGGCTACCATCAAGATCATGGATAGGGATCATTACTTTCCTATCATGTCTCAAGATTTCAAGACTATCATACAAGGACTACCGTGCATGACAGATGTCTGCACACAAGCAGGAATTGATGCATTCCTGAGACTTCCAATATACCTGCCTGACTTTCAGATATGTACACAAGTGATGAATACACTCTAGTCAACACCGAATAAGCCATCAGTCCCAGAGGCAAGAGTACTTGACAAAGTTGGTACATGGAAAACAATTCAATTCACTCATGAGCTAATCAACAGAGCTTTTGGATGGAATCAAGATGGCCTCACCAATGTCAAGGATGAATGTCATAATCCCAAAAAGAGAACGTTTTTAGAAATCAATAGAACAGATATTGAAGACTCGGTTCGTTAAGTGCACCAACATTTTTGCTTTCCTACTATGCATAGATACATAGCACCTCAAAAAATTGTTGTGCAATTACTCTCACATGCTATGAGGCAACTGGGAAACCAAGTAAATATGACCCCGTATATTCAGGACCGCCTATTTGAAGCAAAGAAAAAGTGGGGTCAGAAAAAGTTCTTGAATGGAAGTTCAGCATTGACATTGCTCATCTATGAGGCACTAGAAATGAAAGAGTGCTTATGTTTGATGCCTACCTCAACAGAGATCGGAAAATATGCAAAGTCAGCAACGGTTCTGAAGAAAAAGAAAACGGGAATCACTATTGAAGAAGTGGGAACCAGTTCAAAGAAACCCATGAGAGGGACTAAACGCATTAGAGAGGAGGAAGCTCAAGCGACATCACAATTGAAGAGGACCCACACATTGCCAAGAATTCCTTTGACACAGCAACCGATCACAAAAAGGGACCTCTCTACAGGACTAGAGGAGACACATATGTATATGCAGGGGCAAGTAAACTTAAACGTTCAAGGTCATCAATACAGACAAGCAAGCCAAGCCAAGCAACAAAAGAATAAAGAACAAACTCTCGAACAAGCTGCCAGATACAAAGCACTGGGATTAGAAGATTTGAGTTCTAATGAGGAATCCAGCCCAGAGAAAGACACATTAGACATTGACATAAGAACAAAAATGAACAATGAGGAATGGACATAGATAAATCAGGTCGAGGTCACACCCGACAATCAATAGTCAAAGGAAAGGAACCAAGAAGCTCCCACTGAAACACTGCATATTATTCAACTTAACGATCAGTCCAGGATCAACATCAAAGAAGCTCCAATCACGAATAAAGATGTAGTGCACCCAGTCAAAGAAGAAATACAAACATGCAGGGATGAAGAAGAAAGATTCCCACAAAATCAAGAACAAGTTGTGATTGAAGTACCGGATGATACACCACAAGGAAAGATTGACCACAGGAAGGCTGAGCCACGGATACAACTCCATATTCGGAAGCCCCATGATACCACATTACATGTGGCATGAGGGAAATATGTTACAACAGGTGCAGAACCTAGCATCCCTACCAAATGGTTAAACGTTGATGTTACTCAATTGAAACCTGTTGTCAAGCAATTGATGCAAATGGCCATGGCTACACAACAGCAAATGATGGAAACAGATGCAGATTATGACAAGGCCATGAGGGAAAAGAATCAGTTTCAAGTAATGAGTGAGCAATTGTCCGCACAGCTCATCAGGGCCCAACAAGAGGTTTCAGCCAAAGAAACAGAGATAATCACAGTCAAGGAACAATGTAATACATTGATGAAACAACATCATCAGCTCCAGACATAACTGAAAGATTTACAAAGACAACATGAAGCTATTGAAGCAGACAAGGAGAGAATGAAAGCTAGAAGCAACTTTCTATAAACACAACTAAAAGTATACATGGAGGAAAATGATAGCTTACGAAGCCGAAATAAAGAATTGATGAAGGCATTACTGTATGACCAGCCTATAGAAAAACAAGAGACTTCAGCTACTGACCAGAAGGAGCAGATCTGCTGAAACAAGAGCAAGCCCGAAAAGAAGAATGGGAAAGCAGGTACATCAATGAAACAAATGAATTTAAAACGCAATTACAAAATGTGAATGCCAAACTTGTAAAGAGTTACAGCGAAAATGTAGACCAAGTAGCAGAGATCGGGAATGAGCTACTTGCGGCAAAAGAGGCACTCAAGGCAGCCATGCAAGAAGTTAAAGAAAAGACTGAATGTCTTGCTCAATTAGAAAATACAGCAGAACCCAAAGTAGCCATCAGGACACCAGTAGAGCCAAGACCAACGTGTCCTACTGACGAGGTAGAGGTATGTCCTCTATCTCCCCCGATTTATAATTCTCCAGTAAACAAGTAGATAGCGGAACCACATGATGATCATCCAATGCCATACACTACAGAAATAGGTCAGAAGGAACGGGCACTATTGGTGCCCTGGTTGACAGAGAATTTTGAAAATCAAGTGATCAAAGTAATGAAGGAAGCAAAGATAAAGGGCAAAGACTTGGATATGATAATGAAGCCTTTCAACATTCCATATGGATTATTAAAAGAGAGAACAAGGCAATACATAAAGAAACTCACACAGAAAAACCCAGACGAGCAGTTGCACTTCAAAGATGACACATTCAATTATACTTAGGAAGAATTTGAAGTTGCACAGCCAGAATGGAGAAGAAAATTTTTGGAGAAAAACCCTACATTGCTGGTGCACTGGCAAGTAGCACCGTATCTATTACAGGTAAACTCTGCATTTTTTCCAACACCCCATCGCAGAGAAGCAAGAGAATTTTTGGACATGCAGAAGAATGATGTGATCAATAAACAGTGGCTGAACTATCCGCTACTTCCTAGTCCACCTCATAATTATCTACCTACAGAGGATTACATGGTAAAAACCATTGAAATTTGGCTACACTGTTACGCGATAGTCCCTGATTTAACCATTAAGATGACAAATAAAATCCTAAGCATGATACTTACAGTGTTGAAGGTGTTCAAGCACGCAGCTTATACATTTTTAAATTTTATTGGCATTAATCAAGGAACAGATATCCTCATTTTTTATTTGTCTGTTATGCCTAGCCGACCTACAATAATGGCATATTATTCTAGGCTTATGTTTTTACCAAGTACATATATGCAAACATTTGAGGAAGCCTTCTTCATAGAGTTTTCTGAAACTGATTCAGAAATTTTCTTAAAGATGTCATCAAACTTGAATGCCAAATTAGTGGCATATGAAGTAAGCTTCTTCGTTGATCATAGACAGCCACCACATGATGGTGTAAAAGCAAAACAGTGGAAGCAACTTATGATACATGAAGCTAATATGCTTAATGAGACAGAGCAAAAAGTTTACAGAACATACTCCCGCTGACTTCCAAAGCCTATCGAGGACGATAGAGTTCAGGAGGGGGGCAGTGTTGAGGGAGAATCAAGTAAAAAGAAGAAAAGAAGAAGACAAAAAAAGAAGCTTCATTAAAAAGATTATATCTGAAGATATGTCTCTGCAAGAAGCCCCGCAGGGGCATGCAACACCCATCTCTGCATAGAGCCCCGTAGGGGTGCACATCAAGGAAAAGCACATAGGAGGGAAGGAGGGACCAAGGCCAGGAAGTATCCATGAAGAAGTGCAAGAAGATACTTGGCAGGCAATAATCCTCCCGCTAATAGCGTGCGTTGTCAACAAAGTAAACAGGCTCAGAGCAATAGAGCAGATCAGATATGTGAAGACAAAGACAAATCAGAAGACCAAAAGTTAGAAAGAGGTAGAGGCTGAAAAGCTGAAGAGGGTGACTAAGAATAGCACATCCTTAGCCATTGGTGGCGTGCATGGCATCCCGACTTAACATAGCCAACCCGACATACGAAAGAGCCTTAGACAAGGTGCAGACAAAAAGCAAAGGCTGTCAAGGGACGACAGAGACAAAGAGGGGGAGAGTGTTGCAGAGCTAAGAAGAGCACAAGGCAGAGAAAAAGAAGGGCCCCAAAATTTTCCGATTTGGACACTCCATTTTTGTATCATAACCATTTTGTAACATATTTTCAGTTGTAAATGCACTGGAGGAGTCCTCTAGATGCATACCCATGGAGATTAGTAGTTTACCCATGTAAATTAGTAGGAAATTAGCCTTTTAGTGAATAAAGTGCCAGTCTCTTGTGTGAAAGGACCATTTTTAGGGCACATGTATATAAGTCAATTTCTGACTCTTTGTAAAGACTTTTGGCCATTGTGAGAATCAAGAGCATAGAATTTCAATTTGTGTCTTCTCCTTATATCTTCTTCTTTTGTGAGCTTGTGTGCATGTGTGTTGATTGAAAAGAGTGTTAGGAAGTGTTGTCTATCCATGAAAGTGTTTGTTTACTGGGTTAAGGTGTGTATGAAGTGTAGGAAGTGCTGAAGTGTAGGAAGGTCATTCCCACGACTCAGTATTTTGCTCATAATTTGAAGCAAAAGTGTCAGAATTGAGTGAAAATACCACCATTGGATGCGTCTTCGCGAGAGCTTTGAAACGCATATGCTATTTCCTATATTCGGAGTTTGGAGCTGAGAGAAAAGCTCAATTTATTGTTGGCTGCTGCTCCAAGTATCGTGACACAATGACTGACAGTTGAAGCTTGTTTGGAATAGTCTTAGCGTTGTTTGCACTCTTTGGGAAGCTCATTTGCATTGATCATCATTTGAATGCATGTCTTCATACACTCGGCTAGGTTTTGATACTCCTCGGATTGATAAATAGTCTTAGCCTTGTGAAGGATGTATCATGGGTCTAGCAGAGATGGTAGCCAAAAGCAAGTGGAGGTGCATCAAATACATTATAGATGGACGTGAAGTGAGAGATATCGGTATGGATGGTGTGCTTGTTATGGGTTCCACCACTTGAGGAGTAGGTGTGTGGAAGGCATCCTCTTCCTCTACATTTCTTGGTCTAGCTTGATCAGATCTTGCATATGATACTTGGTCAATTGTGATGAGTCAGAATTTGAGTATCAGGAATGGATTGGTGAGACGCTTCTACTCAGGATGGCCTTGGTGGTAGAAATTTTTGTATTGATTTTGTTACCCCCTCTCTTGTTGTCTTTAGTTGCCATTCCTTCTTTGTGGATTTGGCCTTTGATGTAGCCTTGAAAGAACCATCTATGTCCCTATATTATTTCTTTGTGGTGTTAAACGCGGGTCTTGCCATCAGAGACGCGTTTAAACATCTAATCGGGTTCTTGGGAGTGGAAGGGGTCTGTTAGACAGAGGCCCTATACTTGCTTTTCCCAAATCAACTCACTCACATGATCATAATCTAACATTAAAAATCTCTGTCAATACAACTTACTTATCAAGACTCTGGTTACACTCTTACAATCTTACTATCTGTAGTCAGAGTCTTCCAAAAGCTACCGATTACAATCCAGTTGATGCGTTCTCAACAGACAGTAGCGAAACTATCATTACCGTAATACAGAATTACTTTGTCTAACTTAAGAGCTGATCCAAACACAATTATTGTAAACAACATAGACAATAATAGTAACTCAACCTGTACCGTATATGTGCAGATAATCAACAGAATGTACTCACAGAATGTCGATTCATACACAGAATAAGACTTCCTTTGTGACCAACACACAATGCAAAGATGACCGTACACAAACTCACAGTAATAATCTTAGCAAAATCGTGGTTTAGTACTTAACTTAAGATAACCTTACTGTAACTTTATCTTACCGGACAGGTACAAATAATCAACAACACAGAAAGGCACAGAATAACTCAGAGTTCTCAAACACAACACGGAAACTACACAGACATCATCAACCAGACGAACAGTCTGGCGACTCCTCTGGTCTTCACCGAAGCGTCTTTTCCATTGATTTATATAAAAAGTTACAACATCAATCAAGGTTGCAACATCTACGCAACGACCTTTTGGTTCTTTAAAAATCGGATTTTACAATTGCCAATCCGGCAGCTTACACTGGCACGCACGGTGGAACCCGCAGGTATACAAAAATTATGGTTCATCTACTATTCCTTCTAAATACATAGTTCTGGCTAATCTAAATGTCCGGGAAATTTTCTTCTTCAATGATTCTATCATCTGCTTCAAAATGTCTGGTTCTACAAGCTGGGCATCTGTGCATACTGAACTTAAAGAAATAACCTGAGTCATCAAAACTTCTGCTTGTGTCTGCAGAAAAGCATCTTGTAAATAAAACTCATTCGACAGAGCCGCATCCCTGGTAACCTTCATGTCGGCAATTTGCTTATCGATCTGGGAGAGTTGTTCTTTCTGTGTATCCAGTTGATACTCTCTTCTTTCTATCTCTTGATTTTGAAATTGGATTGTCCGATGAAAAGCATCACACTCTCTTTTGATCCCTGTTATCTCTTTCTGTAATTGAGCTTCCATGGTCAATTTGCGTTTAAGAATATTGTTTTCTTCACATAAATCAAACTTGGTTCTCTAGAGTTCTTCATTAGTCTTCTTAACCAAATCGTGCATCTCTTGTCCGCGCTGTACCACTTCATCAAGTTGCTGTCGAGTTTCTTCTAACAAATTTCCTATTGCTATTTGGGCATCCTCTTTATCTTGGACTATCTGCTTCAACTTGACTAATTCTGCATCTGCAACACTCAATAACTCATCTTTCTTTCGGACTTCAGCCATTGCCGCATCTCGTTGACTAGTTATTGTTTGTTGTTCTGCAAGTTTGGCTTGGAGCTGGGTAATCTGCAGATGATGATTTTCTGCTTTGACCGCATCGATCTCTTCCTGTAGAGGAGTGATGTCTGCTTCCACGACATCAACCTTGTGTTGAAATTCTTCTCAAATGTTATTAGTTACTTCCTTCATTTGTACTGGTATTTGCTGTGATAACTGAATTAACATATGACCCATGGATGCGAGTTCAGAAATCATAGGAATTACAGGAACTAGAAGAGGGGGACGTTGTTGAGATGATGAGGCTGTCAGAAGTTGATGTGAAGAGGGGGGAGAGTAATTCAGTGAGGATGATGATGAAGCGGTGGGTTCGTCGGGGACAATGGGTGGAATAGGTATAATGGGTTCAGCTGGATGGTCGGGTGGAGAAGTGAGAAGAACAGTGTCAGATTGTAGTACCTTTTCGGTGGTTTGTTGCTTAGTGTCTCCACGATTGACAACTGCAAACCCCACTGCCTTAATCAGTTCGTCGAAAATATCTTTAATAATATGTTGCCCATCTTCATTCTTTTCCTGTTTGGATTGTTGCTGTGATTCGTCCTTGGAAGAGATGTCTTTATCATGTTCATCTTGCTGGTCCTGAGATGACTGTGCTGAAGAATCTTGGTGCATGGATGTTGCTGTGTCATGGAAACTCTCATCTTCATTCCCTTCCTCTTCATTGTTACCTGCTTTATCATCTGCGGCTGAACCTTGTACTTCACTGTCAGATGAACTTATTCTGATTCTTTTGCGGCGGAGGAGGTGGAAAATTTCTTCATCATCTTCCAGCAGCTGCATGGATTCTTCATGGTGTAATACTGGGCCTCTGGGTAGTGGTTGTGCTACTTGTATTGCCGAAAATAGAAAAGAGATGATGTGTGGTAATCTCAATTGTGGCATATCTCCCTTATTGACATGTTTAATTATCGAAACGCATTCTTTGTGAATGCGACGAAAATAGTAAGATGCAAAGTTTACAGGTTCTCTGGCAGCCATATCTATTGCTGAATAAAAAGGGCGAGATATGCCATATGTTCGCTTCTGCAGGTTGAGGATAGCGACTAAGAACTGTAATGCTGATCGTTCAGGCTCAGGGCGACAAAGGATAGCATATTCGTTAGAAGAGTGCCTAGGGAATAATTGGTTCATTGTGGCTATCGGCAGATTAGGTCCATTCTCTCGACGTTGCGTAGAGAGGCGGAATGCATCAACAAAAGTCTGAAAAGTTATTACGGTACGAGATGGTAAAGAGGTGATTGCCCAACTTTGCTCTGTAGCAGGTGTGGTAGCGATGGCGGCGATGATTTGGGCATAGAATGGGTGACAATCCACTGAATGCCAAGGCAGTTCAGCGAAATTTGCCAACCCACGAATTCGCAAGAACTCACCTACATCTGCGGGGAGTCCATCACGAAATGCAGCAAAGTTTGCTAACGCTTCCATGTTGCGCACACACAAGCACACGAACACAATTGCACAGGGTATACAGATAGCACAATCACACAGAGCACGCAGACACAATAGCGATTAATAGCGAAACAAAAAAGGTTAAGTAGATACTTGGCAGCGGGAAGCAATTGAAATTTGTTAATCATCACACGATGTTGAATTGATAACCTCATAACTTTGGTGTGCATGCATGAGCAGAACGATAATGCAGGGCGGCTGTTGATCATAATTAGGTATGAAACGAGGATATTTACAGACTTATTTTCGTAATCATGCAAAACTAAAAAGGAAAAGAAAAAAAAAAAAGAAAAAATATGCGGGCAACCGCAAGACACTTCAATGCGAATCAGGTGCTTGATGATACGGCCGCAACTTTGAACCATTTATCACCTTCGAAAGAGGAATTCCGGTCAAAGTAGTCAACCGAAAAGTTGCTGGGCCCACTTGTTCAGTAATCCGGTAAGGACCAAACCAGCGTAACTTGAATTTTCTAGTAGAGCGATTTGATTTTGAATTATAAAACAGCACAAGTTGCCCTACCGTAAAAACTGGAGTTTTTAGATACCGATCATGTGTACGAGCTTGCCACAATTGCACTTCTTGAAGAGTCAGAAAACTTTCCCAGCGATGCTCATCTAGTTCTCTGAGTGTGTCCAACCGAAAAGGCAAAGAATTTTTAGGTAACAATTTCTGAGAGATGGCCACACGTAAGCTTGGTACTACAAGTTCCATTGGTGCAATTGCCTCCATTCCATATGCAAGTTTGAAAGGAGTCAGTTCGGTGGCAACTTTGTAAGTAGTCCGGTATGCCCATAATACTGCAGGTAGTAATTGATCCCATCTTTCTAGTGATTCCAGAATCAGTTTTCGAAGCATATTCAGCAAGGTCTTGTTTGTACTTTCAGCCAAGCCATTAGCACGAGGATAATAAGGGGAACTAAATTTATGTAGAATCTGCAAAGAGTGTGTGAGCACTTTCATTTGTTAACAAAATGTGTGCCTTGATCTGTAACAAGCTCCAAAGGTAATCCAAATCGTGGAAAGACATCTTTCATCAAACATTTTGCTACCAAAATAGCTGTAGCAGACCGTAAAGACCAAGCTTCTGCCCACCTGGTAGCATAATTTGTACATGTCAGAATATAATGATTATTACTGAGTATTGCTGGAGGTGTGATTGGTCCAATAAAATCAAGACCCCATTTCTGAAAAGGCTCCAATGGTAATACAGGTTGGAGTGGGAAAAAATGTCATTGTAAAGGCTGTTCAGACCGTTGACAATTGTCACACCGTTTGACAAACTGAGATACATCTCTGTACATGGTAGGCCATCAAAGCCCACTTTGTAGTATTTTTCGGTGCGTTAAATCTGCTGCAAAATGTCCACCGGAAGGTATTGAATGTGCCAAAGTTATAACTGAGTTTACTTCATGTGGAGGAATACAACGAAGTAAAACTCCAGTGTGATCCATATAATACAATTCTCCAGCAATCAACCGAAATCGGCGACTGTAAACTGCAATTTTCCTACGCATTGCAGGAGAAGTCTGAGCAAGAAGATATCCATCAGTAAGAAAGGCTAATAACTGATCATAGTAAGTAGATGTCACAGGAGGTTCTGCAGATTCATCAGTAGTTGGGTCAGTAACATAAATTGTAGGTGTGGTGTCATCAACACCGACCGGAGCTTCACCGGAATCCAACCGAGAAAGGAAATCTGCTAATGCATGTGCAGTTCCAGGTCGATGAATTACTTCGTAATCAAACTCTTTTAATAGTAGAACCCAACGCGCTAAATGACCACCTAAATGCTGCTGCCGAACCAGATATACTTGCGCAGCATGATCTACATGAAAGACGAATTTTTGGCCTAACAAATAATGCCAAAATTTCTTTACAGAATATACCAAACCAAGGCATTCTCTTTCAGTTACAGAATAATTCTTTTCAGCAGGAGCAAGCCTTCTACTTGCATAATAAACAGGCCGAAACCACTTATCAGTTTGTTGCATTAAGACACTTCCAATGGCTATATCTGATGCATCTACAAAAACATGAAATGGACGTTCCTAATTAGGAGGTTGTAGAATTGGAACCTGCGTTAATAAGCCTTTTAGACGATCAAATGCTGTTTGATATTCCTGAGTCCAAGCAAACTGTCGAGGAGTACTGGTTATTAATCTATTGAGGGGTATTGCCAAATGAGAAAGCCACCAAAAATGTCGACCATGCCACCTGACTTGACCCATGAATCTCATGACTTCTTTCAGACACAATATGGCCAAGCAGCTTACCACATGAAACTACAAACACAGACTTATTTGGGTTCAGGCAGAGTCTGTATTCACGACACTTCTCAAAGCAACACCGTAAATGATACAGGTGTGCTACCATCTTACCAAATAAAGAGAAATCATCTAGATATACATGCATGAAAGAAGTAAGATAGGGGGAGAAGATTTCCTGCATACATCGTTGAAAAGTACTAGGAGCATTTCTTAATCCAAACCACATAACTGTACAAGCAAAAACACCCCAATTGGTAATGTACGTTGTTTTTGGTATATCTTCCTCAGCCATTCTGACCTGATTATACCCACTATATCCATCCAGAAATGAATACATTTCATGCCCAGCCACTCTATCCAGCATTTTATCAAGAAATGGAAGAGGAAACGGATCTGGCACCGTAGTTGCATTCAGTTTTCGGTAATCCACACATATGCGTAGCTGCTTATTCTTCTTAGGGACGATAACAATGGGTGATATCCACTCAGCATGTTCTATTGGAACAATGAATCTAACTTTTAATAACCTATCAAGCTCTGCCTTTACCTGTGCTACGTAGTTAGGATTCATCCGGTAGCTAGGTTGTTTGATTGGTTTTGCTTCCGGTTTAAGTACAACTCGATGCTGATATATGCGAGGGTCCAGACCCTTCATGTCACGGTAATCCCATGCAAAAACATCAGCGAACTCACGAGTAAGTTGTATCAAATCTGCTTGAAATGCTTCAGACAATCCTTCCTTTATCTTGACAGGTCGTGGATTTACTTCATCTCCTAAATTATATGTGATCAACTGATCTTCGGGAACATAGAGTTGATGAGGTTTTTCTTAATCATCGACTGATTGTAAAAGTTGTTGTATAGTAGTTTCATCCTTAGCAGCAGTATTTTCTGTTTCTACTTCTTCGATCATAAGCATCACCGTACAAACTGCCGGATTCCAATGATCTACAACATATTATAAATCAACAGTCCCTAAGGAAATTAAATCTATGTTATTCTTCAAAAATTCTTCTTCTTCGTCATCGGATAAACCATCTAGCATGTGAACTGGTTCTGCCACATAAGGTCTAGCATGTAGTTCAGAGGGCTGAATAGCATCTAATTTTACAACATATTTTCGGTTATTGTCTTTGAAAGTGAGTTCCTGTGCGGACCAATCTTGTATAACCTTAGCTTGTTTCAACCAAGGACGACCGAAAAGAAGATTATAATCAAGACTAGACTCCGGTAGTTCTAAAACTACGAAAGTCATCTTAAAAGTTGCACCCTGCAAAGTGATTGGGACATTTCATACAAGTCCTACTGGGTGGACTCTGGATTTGTCAGCCATTCTAACAAAAAACTGGACAGGTTCAATTTTGGTCCATCCTAACTTTTTACAAAGTGCTGCAGTAGCTATGTTTACACCGGAACCACCATCAATTAATACTTGAGTAATTTTATGATTTTTGTACCATACCGTAATTAAAGGAACCGAATGCTCCACCGTAGAGTCAGTTTCTAGTTGAACTGTCGTTGTTGCCGGAATGCAGGAAGACGCAGAACTGAACTGCTATTGGAATTGTTGCCGAACTCCAGGTACTAATGCCACTAACTGTCCAAGAGGAAGAGTAATGGATGCCTTGGATAGAATTTCCCATGCCTGATCTACTTGCCTTGTACTTTTTACTAATTCTAAAGACGATGCATCGATTACTGGGATTGACTCTTACTCTTGAGCGATTTCCTTTGGTAGCGGAACTTGTGTCACCGGAATTGGATCTGGGAACACTGGAGGTTCTGTGGTGGTCCATTGACTAGCTTTGTGATACATTCTTTGTTGCTCACGAATACCTGGTTCAAATACTTCAGCTGCTGGTTGCAACGGCTTATCGAATCGGGTCTGAACTACTGCGGCTTGTGTTTCTATTGGTGTGATATGAACCATATTTGTCATTGGGTTCTGACGCTCTTTTTTCCCCTGATCATATTCGGCTGCATCTTTACAGAATCTTCTGGTGTGACCAAATTCACCGCAAAAATGATAGCGAGGTGGTGGCAAGGCATTACCTTCTTGTGATGTTCCTGTCTGCCAACGATTTCCATTATAGTTGGTATTCCTCTGTCCTCTAAAATTTCTGTATCCTTGCTGCTTATTATTTCTCCTCTGAGGTGGTATATAGTGGGTGGCAGGTTGTCCTGGTTCTTGTATAATTGCATTTACTATTGCTGTTCCCTGCACTTTGGCGTTATAGGCATATTTTTTGGTGGAATGTCCGATTGTATTGTAGATAGCGCAATACATCTGATTAAGTGCACAAGTGGCACTGGTATGCTTGGAATTCTTGCACGTAGTGCAGTACATCTGTCTGGTCGGATCTTCTGCAATATTTTTACTAGCTTTTAACCATTGTAGGTCTTCGGTAAAACCTCCAACCTTATTCTCGAGCTGCAAAGCCATTGCAATAACCGCATCTAGCATCATAGCTCCTACACAACGAATGATCATAATCTATCGGAGCTGCAGAGTTAAACCATTAATAAACCATTGAGTGATGACATCATCCAAAAAATTAGCATGTGCTGGCGGTAGTTGTCTCAAGTGAGTTCTAAATAGGGTGGCATACTCCTGCACTGTTTGATTCAGCTTTTGTCTATTGTTCTGCAGGTAATCAAAAATTTCGGCGAGATTCTTCTTTAGCCGAAATCTCTGCAGAAATGCATCTCTTACCGCTTCATAGGTGCCGAAATGATTGATATCATATTCTGTAAGCCATCTGGCGGCTTCATTAACTAGTGTTGATTGGAATACTATGGCCTTGTATGCCGGATCAGGTGGATGATTAAGTACTGCATAACTAATTTCAAATGTTCATACATGAGCATCAGGATCATCACCTGGAAATCCACCAAATTTTGTGTAGGTAACTCCTATCAGAATCGGACGAGGTGGAAGTAGATGTTGTTGTTGCTGTTGTTGTTGTTGTTGTTGTTGTTGTTGTTGTTGTTGTTGTCCAATCATGGTGCTTGTTGTTGTATTGTTACTATCTTCTGAGTTCCGAGGTTGAATTTCTTGATCGTTGGAATCTGTATCGTCAGCCTGTGCACTCTCCAGCTTGATAATATCGTTCAATCTCTTTCGGATTTTAGCTTCGAATAAGCTACCTTCCTCCTTGGTATCAAATATAGGGAAGCTTACTCTGAATAGTGGTGACCGGAATGAAGATTCACCAAGAAATGGTAAACCGTCACCAGGAGACTGTGAACTCTCTGTAACTAAGACCGAAATATCACCGAAATTTGTCGAGATTTCACCAAAGCAAGGTACTTTTTCACCTTCACTGATTTCTTTGGCCAACATGCTTCTATCCTCAGACAAATTCGAATCTTGTCCAGATGGTGTTAAGTTAAGTGCATACTGCAGCCTAGTAGACTCTGGAGTTACTATATCTTCGACAGATTGTGCCGAAATTGCATCGAAATCTGCCGAAATTACACTTCGTTCCATCGGAATGCTACCGGAATCACTACTATCGTTCTTCACTTCCTTGACAACTGGGTTAAACTTATCTGTGCTTCTAGCTCCTGGGGGCGTTCTTAGCAAATTAGGTATCGCCCAATACTGTTCGTTTCTCCTATACTTTGGGTACGTTTCAGTGGAACGAGTAACTGGCATATATCACGTTTGCAATACTTTGCGTACTACTTGTCGATTCACAATCTATGACCACTTTCTCACAATCAATTTACAACGCTCTGGTGCCACTTTCCCACAGACGGTGCCAGTGTTAAACGCGGGTCTTGCCATCAGAGACGCGTTTAAACATTCAATCGGGTTCTTGGGAGTGGAAGGGGTCTGTTAGACAGAGGCCTTATACTTGCTTTTCCCAAATCAGCTCACTCGCATGATCATAATCTAACATTAAAAATCTCTGTCAATACAACTTACTTATCAAGAATTTTGTTACACTCTTACAATCTTACTATCTGTAGTCAGACTCTTCCAAAAGCTACCGATTACAATCCAGTTGATGCGTTCTCAATAGACAGCGGCGAAACTATCATTATCGTAATACAGAATCACTTTGTCTAACTTAAGAGCTGATCCAAACACAATTACTGTAAACAACGGAGACAATAATAGTAACTCAATCTGTACCGTACAGGTGTAGATAATCAACAGAATGTACTCATAGAATGTCGATGCATACATAGAATAAGACTTCCTCAGTGACCAACGCACAATGCAAAGATGACCGTACACAAACTCACAGTAATAATCTTAGTGAAACCGTGGTTTAGTACTTAACTTAAGATAACCTTTCTGTAACTTTATCTTACCGGACAGGTACAGATAATCAACAACATAGAAAGGCATAGAATAACTCAGAGTTCTCAAACACACCACGGAAACTACACAGACATCATCAACCAGATGAACAGTCTGGCGACTCCTCTGGTCGTCACCGAAGCGTCTTTTCCATTGATTTATATAAAAAGTTACAACATCAATCAAGGTTGCAACATCTACGCAACGACCTTTCGGTTCGTTAAAAAATCGGATTTTACAATTGCCAATCCGGCGGCTTACAATGGGTTCCAATGGTACTTGCAATTCTAGAGATCCAAATGCTTGGCCCATCTCTTCCGATCCTTCATATTGTGTTTTAAAGACTTCAACATGGTCCTAATATGGCTTCTTCCTCCTAGTAGACAACTTCTCTTTTCTCGATTTTTGGGATTGTATTTTTTTTCTTATTGCTACCAATGTCAGGGTTTCAAATCTTGACAGCTTAGCCTTAGTGTGCATAATTGAGGCTATACTATGGGCTATCATCTTTTGTGGGAGAGCTAGTAGGAGCCCATCATCACAAGCAGGATCTCATAGATGATCCTTGTGATTGCTATGATCCCTCCAAAGAATTTGTGATTTTTGTAAGAGTGTCTATCTTTCTTTAATTCATCATAAATGAGTTGAATGAGTGGGACAATGTGGAAGGTATCTTTTCACTTCCTAGAGGTGTGAGTGAAAAGACATACCATGCTTTTGGTTGGCTTTGAATGTCCAATAAAGTGATTCATACTAAAATGTACGTGAAAAATCCTAATGTCCAACTCTAAGTCTAGGCAGTTGAGATCCTCAAAGGCAATGAAAACTATATTCTCCCTCTCAATCTGATTTGGCTCTAGAGGTTTGGGGAACTAATTTATGGATGCGTTAATGGTATCTTGAGTCGCTTTCGCTTGCACTTTGCTCCCTACCAGATCTATAAATGTTGTGCTTACCTTCAATGCTTGTCTCTTGTCCATAGTAAATGTGGATACAAAGTCAAGATATCTATCTTTATCTACATCTAGTGTTGGTAGCTTTAAGCATTCATGGACCTTTAAGTTTCTCCAAGTAAAAACCATTGAGGGATTTGCATGGACAATTTCAAAGTCAAAGTCAAAGTAGATTATATTAGAATGATCTTCTTTGGCTCCATGGAACAAAAAGTATATGTCCTTAGATGGTTTGAAGTAGTAAGGTTTACTCACATCCGTTGCAATCAATAGGTAACCATGGGGCTTCTTCAACTATTGCATGTCCCTTTCCCTGAGGTTTTGTTGATGTGCTTTTCATATTTTGTTGAGAAAAATCATGATGGATGTACACAAGTTTCTCCTATAATTATTGGTTAAATGGGTAGGGATATAGTTAACAAAGAATAAATTTGATGTGGTCCAATGAAAAGACTGTGTGTGAGACCCTCCTCTACATGGGATGCATAAACATGCCTATACATGACCCAAAAGTGACCCTAGAATGATGCATACTATGGGAATGCAAGGGTTCTCAAATGGTGTTGAAGATAAGGTTGCAAATAAGCACAGGGTTTTGCATGTCAACGCATATATATTCCTAGGCCATATGAAGAAAGGCAAAAAGTTTAATTATAGAAGAATCTTGAAAATGACGCTAAAAGCAATGTATCTCATGAACAGATGTCACTTTTAGTTATAGGGATCCACTTTCTACAGTTTTGGGTTTTTGTGCGAATGAATTTTGTTTCTTAAACCAAATTTATCATGCGTTTGCTTTAAGTTTTCTTGCAAGAAGTTTAGCTCTTCTATTTGGTACTTCTTTAGGCTTCCAAACCCACTTGATGCTTTTTTGTGGGAAGCTTCAATGAGTAATCAGCGTTGTGGTCCTTGATCTATGTGGTTTTCTTGACCTTGAATTCTTCTTCTTCAATTCTTTCTTCGATTTTTTTGATGAGCTAATCCTGAGGGAAGAGATCACAAGATGATCTGCTTGGTAGAACTTCTTTGGTATCCATAGCTGTGATTCTCATTATTGATCTACAAAAAAATGCTTAGTTACAGAAACTTGCCTTGCTCTTTGAGTTGGGATCTTGCTTGATAATGGCATGTCCTTCTCCATCCTCATCCACATTGATCTATCGTGTAATTTGGGTACCCCCATCCTTGAGTTCTTTTTTTGTGTTTCTCATAGAGCTTTTGAGATCTAGACTTGATAATTTTGTAAGGTTGTTTGGTGAAATGGAGAAATGAGAAGGGTAGTTGTAGTCACTACTTCTTCTTGAGTAGTGGAGTCCCCCATGATGTAAGAGGGAATCAATTACTGCTCTTCCAATTTTGGTTCTCCTATTTAAAGTACGTTAAGTAGAGTTTCATTCAATGTGGAATCTTTTAATTCTAGCTTCAATACATTTTTATTTGAGGAAACTTTTGTATCTTGTAGGCAATAAATCGTGCACTTCTTAGAAAAAGGAAAAGTTTTAATGGTGAGGCTCGAGCTTATCCATGCCTTGTAGCACAATTGAGCAATTTTTTTGCATCTTAGTAGAACCTATTACTTTTGATAGGTCTAGCTTGTTTTCTATGACTCTCTTTACAAGTGTTGCTTTGGGATGGAATGGAGAAACTTCTAATAAAAACTCAACCACTATTGTGCAAGTAGCTTCATCGAAAATTCTATTCCATTTGGTTGTATTTCCAGGTTTATTAGAGGTATTGAGTCTTTAAGCCTCTTCTCCACACATAAAGGAAATAAATGACTACTACATCAACATTACCACACATTTATGGGATTGAATCTTCTCTACCAAATTGAGAAAGGTTAGACTGTAGAGACAAAAAAATTGAATCCTTATCTCCTTTAGCCATGCTTACAATAGAAACACTACAACATATCGAGGGTATACCAAGGTTGCTACCGAGGCAAATGAACGGGCATGATTTCTTCGCGACGTCGGTGTTACAGTTGGTATAGGCATCGGAAAGAAAGCGCCGGTATGAGCGCCAGTATAAGCGTCGGTATAAGCATCGGTATTTTCGACGCACATACCGGCGTCCATACCGACGTCCCTGCTGGGTGTACCGGTGCATATACCGACGACCATACTGGAGCTACCGACGCGTATACCGACGACCATACTTGCATAAATTTTTTTGGGCAGAGTATGTTGTCTTTTGCTACAGCATGATGTTGTTTAGCAAAAGACAATACACTCTGCCCAACTGAGTACATGTGTTATGTACTCTAATGGCAACCAAAACATAAACTTATATGAGCAAAAATGAACAATGATTCATGTACAGAAAGTCGTATATTCCATAAATGAAAAATGTACAAAAGTGTGGCAAAGCACTTCCATATAGGAATCGAATACAAAATTATGGTACATCATTGCCACATAGGAGTGTAATACAAAATTGTGGCAATGTGACAAAACATTTCCATATAGGAATCGAATACAAAATTATGGTTCATCATTGTCGTATGCAAGTGTGATACAAAATTAAGACATTGATCAAAATATTTACACCTACAATCCTGCAACAAAACATATGTATAAAATACGACCAATTAACATGACATTTATAAACAACAACTAGAAACATGAAACCAAGATATAACTTTACCTAATCAAGAATATTCTCCCATGAGACGATTGCACCGTGTCCCTCTAAGTCTTGTAACAGTGCAGTCAATCCATGTTGATATCCATATGATTCTTTAGTTCACGTTGGAGGATGACCCACTGCCAACTCCTATAGTAAATATGCAAAATGTTAGATGAATATACATAATATACTTAACACAAACAACTTCAATAATTAACATCATACTTACAAATTGGTAGCGCATACTGTCGTATCCGTCGCTACCTAAATGGGACGTTCCAACCGTATCTAAATGTGTGGCCGCCGCATCTCTCTGTTGATGATACCGATCAGGAGTATGTTGATGTTCTTCCTGAATTGATTCCCATTCGTCGACATCTAGCCATACAAGCTTTGGTAAGCCTGCTTTGAAAGCATCGCGAGCTTCCGATCGTCGATGCGACATCACTTCGCGTGCTGTATGTTGAATCCAATCGGAACTCACAATAGGATTGCCAGGTGTTGGCCGGTACTCTTTATATATGCATTGTGTGATATGATTTTTAGAGTCTCTATCCTGTTCGTTCCATTTTAACATTACTGAATGACCAAATTCGATAGAGCAGAGTTGTCGTATACGCTGATGCATTGACTTCCCTGCCGCATCCATAACTGGAGCTCCATTACGGATATGATATATCTTCATTTCATCATGATCATGTGCACCCCAAGGTGTACGTGAAGATCCCATCTCATGCAATATGAAGATCTCATCTCATCCAATGTATATATATGCATGCTTAAGCTTGTATACATATGCATTCATGTATACATATGCATATGCATTGTGTATGCATATGCATTGTGTATGCATATGCATTGTGTATGCATATGCATTCATGTATGCATATGCTTGCTTGTATGCATATGCTTGCTTGTATGCATATGCATGCTTAAGCTTGTATACATATGCATATGCTTGCTTGTATATGTATACATGTATACATATACATATACATATTCTTTCTTGTATGCATATGCATTCATGTATACATATGCATATGCATACATGTATACATATACATATGCATATGCATACATATATACATATACATATGCATATGCTTGCTTGTATACATACATGTACATATACATACATGTACATATACATATGCATATGCATTCATGTATACATATGCATATGCATATACATACATGTGTACATATACATATGCATATGCTTGCTTCTATACATACATGTACTTATACATATGCATATGCTTGCTTGTATACATACATGTATGCATATGCATATCCCTCATGCATGCATGCATATGCATTCATGTATACATATGCATATGCATTCATGTATACAAATGCATATGCATTCATGTATGCATATGCATATGCATTCATGTATACATATGCATATGCATTCATGTATACATATGCATATGCATTCATGTATGCATATCCCTCATGCATGCATGTATGCATATCCCTCATGCATGCATGTATGCATATGCATGCATGCATGTATGCATATTAGAAAACAAAAATATAAAGAAAGAAAACAAAAAATAAAAAAAGATATTAGAAAACAAAAATATAAAAATTCATGTATGCATATGCATATGCATACATGCATGCATGCATGCATATGCATTCATGTATGCATATCCCTCATGCATGCATGTATGCATAAGCATGCATGCATGTATGCATATTAGATGCATGCATGTATGCATATGCATGTATGCATGCATGCATGTATGCTTATGCATACATGCATGCATGCATAAGCATGCATGCATGCATGTAAGCATGCATGCATGTATGCATATGCATTCATGTATGTATGCATATGCATGCATGCATGTATGCATATGCATGCATGTATATATGCATGCATATCCCTCATGCATGCATATACCTCATGCATGCATGTATATCCCTCATGCATGCATATCCCTCATGCATGCATGTATGCATATTAGATGCATGCATGTATGCATGTATGCATGTATGATTATGCATACATGCATGCATGCATGTATGCATAAGCATGCATGCATGTATGCATGTAAGCATGCATGCATGTATGCATGTAAGCATGCATGCATGTATGCATAAGCATGCATGCATGTATGCATAAGCATGCATGTATGCATAAGCATGCATGCATGCATGTATGCATAAGCATGCATGCATATGCATGCATATATGCATAAGCATGCATGCATATGCATGCATGTATGCATATGCATTCATGTATGTATGCATATGCATGTATGCATATGCATGCATGTATGCATATTCATGCATGTATGCATATGCATGCATGTATGCATATGCATGCATGTATATATGCATGCATGTATATATGCATGATCCCTCATGCATGTATGTATGCATAAGCATTCATGTATGCATATCCCTCATGTATGTATGCATATGCATGCATGTATGTATGCATATGCATGCATGCATGTATGCATATGCATATCCTTCATGCATGCATACAAGTATGCATATGCATATCCCTCATGCATGCATGCATGCATATGCATATGCATATCCCTCATGCATGCATGCATGCATATGCATATGCATATGCATATGCATATGCATATCCCTCATGCATGCATGCATGCATATGCATATCCTTCATGCATGTATACATGTATGCATATGCATATCCCTCATGCATATGCATGCATGCATGCATATGCATGCATGTATGCATATGCATGTATGTATGCATATGCATTCATGTATGTATGCATATGCATGCATGCATGTATGCATATGCATGCATGCATGTATGCATATGCATGCATGCATGCATGTATGCATATGCATGCATGCATGCATGTATGCATATGCATGCATGCATGTATGCATATGCATATGCATGCATGCATGTATGTATGCATATGCATGCATGCATGTATGCATATGCATGCATGCATGTATGCATATGCATGCATGCATGTATGCATATGCATGCATGCATGTATGCATATGCATGCATGTATGCATATGCATGCATGTATGCATATGCATGCATGTATGCATATGCATATCCCTCTCTCTCTCTCTCAAACAAAAATAAAGAGAGAAGATATTAGAAAACAAAAATATAAAGAAAGATAGAAGAGTGATATATGTCTTACTTACATTGATGTAATTTTTGAATCAAGGTTGTCAAAATCCACTTGAAGTTCTCCTTTGTTAAATTTCCAAAGATTTGATCTAAAAAATCTCTTGCAAAACTAAAGAGAAGATATTAGAAAAGCAAAAACATAAAGAAAGAAAACAGAGTGATACAATATGTGCGATCTACTTACCAAAGCGTCAAATCTATAAAAATAGAGGTGCGTTTAGAGAGAGAGAGGAGAGGGAAAGAGAGAGAGAGAGAGAGAGAATTGTTTGAATCACGGTCGTCAAAGTCCACTTGAAGTTCTTCTTCGTCGAATTTCCAAAGATTTGATCCCAAAATCTCTTGCAACACCAAACAAAGAACATATTAGTAAAGAAAAAACATAGAAAAAGAAAAAAGAGTGCTACGATATGTACGATCTACTTACCAAAACTTCAGATCTATAAAGATAGAGGTCTCTTTAAAGAGAGAGAGAGAGAGAGGGAGAGAGAAAGAGGGAGAGAGAAAGAGGGAGAGAGAGGGAGAGAGAGTCAGAGAGAGAGAGGGAGAGAGAGAGATAGTGAGAGAGAGGGAGGGAGAGAGAGGGAGGCAGAGAGAGGGAGGCAGAGAGAGGGAGGGAGAGAGAGAGAGACAGAGAGAGAGAGGGGGAGAGAGAGAGAGGGGGAAGGGAGGGAGAGAGGGAGAGAGAGAGAGAGAGTATGACAAACAGAGATCTGCTGTTGGTGCGCGCAAACCCGAAAGCAGATGTTCTAGATTCAAAACGCTCAGAATGACGAATTTCGGGTTCGGGCTCGGTTAAAAAGAGAGCGTCGGTATACGCATCGGTAATTCCAACAAATTACCGACACGTATACCGATGCTTATACCGACGCTTATACCAACACTGTGTTTCCGAGGCAAAGCGGCTTTCCCAAATTGTCGGAGGGGTATACCGACGCCGACAGCTGCCCTTCGGTACACTGACCGTCGGTATTCCCTTGATATGTTGTAGTGAAATAGAGAAAGGATGAATGCGAGAGTAAGAGAAAAAGACAAACATCCTTTTGCGATATTTTCAGGTAGTTATGACATCAGTCATGATTCATGACTTTGAACCTTGGCCTTCTGATTGATTACCTATAGATATTCACTTCTTTCTTGGTATGAGAAAAGGAAGATAACAAAGCCAAAAAAATCTTATTCTTTCTATAAAATTATAGGGGAAAAAGACTTTGCTATGATCTCATGTTTTGATCCCATTTTTAATGTAAGGCATCTTCTAGAATATTGACTCATTTTTCTGTGAAATTTGACTCTACAACCCTTTCTCATTGCCATATTTCTACATTATTTTGTACCAAAACTCAATTCAAACCTTAAGATAGTTTTTTAATCACTTCATTTGGTAAACTTTCGTGCCCTTTCCTTTTGGCACCTCCAAGCACTAAGTGATATCATTTTTTTAAATTAAAAGCAATAAAAGGAAGGATTTTTGTGCCTACATAGGATTGGCTAATATAAGCCATCCTTATGACTTTCCTTAACTCACTTGTGTGCAAGGAGTACTCTAAGCCCTCAAGTTTGATTCATGCCTTGTCTGTAATATGTCTCCACTCCAAACTATCTTGCATAGTTGTAATTCTATTGTGAAAATCAACATTACATTTCAAAATGTCTATGTGTTTCACTAGCTTATCATCAACATCACTTTCCAAATGGAGTTAGACATTTGTGGAAGCACACAAACAACACAAGGAAGAAGAAGAAGCTTGGAGCACAACACACAATACTGAATGTATTACCAGTAAAATGTACAAAGATAAGAAGCCCATTAGGGCAATAGGCATATATACAAGCCAAGGAAAAAAACCTCCTAAAGAGGGAAAAAAGTGCCCTGATAGTCTTAGAGTGTTCACTACCTAAATATATCAACAAATCCCCCCTGGGAGTGATGTGGTGAACAAGGACTTGGCACTCGTGTATAAGGAAGTGCCAAGCTATGTGGAATCAATCCACAAAAGGAAGTAAGCCCAAAGCTTTGCGAAAAGCTTCAAACTTCTCCCTAGACAGAGCCTTCATAAAAAGGTCTGCAATGTTCTCCTATGTGAGTACATATGCCAAGTTGATATCCTAGTAGAGAACCTCTCCCTCACATAATGATAATGCACCTCAATGTGCTTAGTGCGACCATGGAACATAGGGTTCCTCGCAACTGCCAATGCGCTCTCACTATCAGTGAAGATGGTGGTTGCAGAAGACTAACCAATACCCAAATCAGCCATAAAGTGTGTGAGCCACACACACCCAACAGTCATTGTGAAAGCTGCCCTATACTTAACCTCATAATTGGAAGTGGCCACAGTAGGCTGCTTCAACCAAGACATACATAAGCTACCAAGCATGAAACAAAAGCCACTACTTGACACACGAGTGTCATAGCAACCAACCCGATCATTGTCAAAAAAGCATGCAAATCTGGTAGAGAACAACATCAAATGCATCTCCAACATCATGATGAATCAATCATAAACCTATCTCCATAGGAATGGCAATAGGCTTACAGTCTTCAAGGCCAAAATGCTACAATAATGTGTCAATATATTTTGTTTGACACAAAGCCATTCCACCATCAACTTGCATAAACTAAATACCCAAATAGTGATGCAAATGCCTCAAATTAGAAATCTCAAATGAGGCATGCAAATCAGCCTTAAAATCAACAATATGTGTGTCATGAGGACCAGTGATCAACATGTCATCAACATACACAAAATTTATGAGAAGCACATCATTAGCATACTTAACATATAAGGTGATTTTAGTTGGACTGTTCTCAAAACCACGTGGAATGAGATAGGCATGTATCTTTTCATAGCAAGCATGTGGTGCTTGTGTTAAACCATATAATGCCTTCTTTAACCTCCATGCCTGGTTTTCATGCCCTTTCTGCACAAAGCCACAGAGTTGAAAAACATACACTTCTTCATGCAATTCACCATTTAAAAATGTTGTTTTAATGTCCAACTAATGTACATTCCAACCATGATGAGCTGCAAGTGCACAGATGCTACAAACAGTAGTCATTCAACATGTAGGTGCAAAAGTCTCATCAAAATCAATGCCTCTTTCTTGCGCATAACCCTTTGCAACAAGCCTAGCCTTATACTTGTCAACTGTTCCACCAGGTTTATGCTTCCACTTGTATACCCACTTAGTGCCAATGGCCTTCTTGCCAAGAGACAAGACAGATAAAGACCACGTACAATTCTTCATGATAACATCATATTGAGATTGCATTACAGCCATCCAATGTTCAAAATTTAGTGCTTCATTAAACGAAACAGGCTCAGTCTCATCACATAGACTAGATGCAGCCATAGCATAGCAATCTAATGCAAAAGATGCACTATGAGAACTTGATCGAGTATGATATGACAAAGGTGCATTTAATTTACTATCACGCAAAGTCCACACCAACTATTTTGGCATAGTTTTCACCTGCTCAATATTAGCTCTATCATCAACAAGTGCATCATGTGAATCTGCAAAAAAAATGGAATGATCTACATCATCACATGAAACTTATAAAGGTTGAGAAGTTGCCTCATTAGGACCAGCACTAGACTGTCCACCTATAAAAAGAGGAAGCAAAGTATCATACATGTCTTTCGAGCTAACAGATGTCTCCTTCGTACATGAAAGTAAGGGTTGAATAGCATCTTCCACAAAAACAACATCACGGCTAACCAGAATGTGTTTAATATGTGGATGATACAGACAATAGCCTTTGCTTTCAGAACTGTACCCAACAAAAATAGATTTTATTGCTTTATCATCTGATTTTCTACGATGTTGTTCAGGCACTAATGCATATGACAAACAACCAAAAACATGCAGATGAGAATCAAATGGCTTGCGACCATTCCATGCCTCATATGGAGTGATACATTGCAGTGCTTTAGTGGGGTACATGTTAAGTACATATGTTGCACACATAATAGCCTCAAGTGAGAAATTATGTGGTAAAGTCTGACCCTTGACCATACACCTCGCCATCTCCATGAGTGACATGTTCTTCCGTTCAACAACCCCATTCTGTTGAGGTGTATATAGCACTCTACACTGATGTTTTATCACATGTTTAGCGAGAAATGCATTAAAGTCAGAAAACATATTACCCCCCCCCCCCCCCCCCCGATCAGAATGGAGGGTGCCCATTTTACATGCTGATAGATTTTCATCCAAAAGCAGAAATTGTTTGAAGGACATAAACACTTTCAAGTTTTCTTTCAATGGATATATCCATGCATGCCTGGAAAACCATCAATGAAAGTCAGGAAGTAAAAATAATTTCCAAAAGAGGGCCTGCATAGGACCACAGACATCACTGTGAACAAGCTTCAATTTCTGAGTAGCTCAAACTGAACTATCTTTTAGAAAGGAGGAACGCTGCATTTTTCCCAAAATACATCCTTCACATACATGTTTATAGGGTGCCTCAAGGTTGGGCATAGAGGACACCATTTTCGATACTTGCATAGCAAACTAGCAAAATTCAGGTGACCAAAGCATGCATCGCAAAGCTTTGCATCTGATATAGCTTGAGAATCATGTACTACACATGTTGAATCATTCAAGGATCTTACATAGTCTATGAGCTTATACAATCCACGACATAAAATGACAGAGGCAATAATCACGTCGCCATTTGACAGATCATGAACTGTACACTTGTCACCAACAAATTTCACAACCAAGTCAATCTTGGCTAAACCCGAAGCTGGTAACAAATTCTTCTTGATCTGTAGCACAAATAACGCATCTGACAAAGTGAAAGAACTACCATGAGTAGTAGTCAGAATGATCTTACCAACTCCAATGATAGGATAAGAGGACTTGTTGGCGCATGTGACAGTATTCCTTATAGGGGCAGGCTCGATAGGGGCAGGCTCGAGTGAAGTGAAGAAACTGCACTGCGAGTAATATGTTTTGTTGCCCTATTATCAAAGTACCAAACATCTGAGTCTACTATAGACATACACTACTCATGAGAAGATGGATCAAAATTGTAAACAGTAGTAAACACCCATTCTTCATTCTGCACTAGATTAGTAGACTCTATTTTCGGTGTGGAGGCCATTGCAACAACCATTCCAGCCTCCTGCTTTCCCTCTTTAGCAGCCAATTTTGGACAGCTCCTAATAACATGATCATTTTCTTTACACTATTTGCAAAAAAAATATGCTTTTCTGATTTCTTCTCATCTTTGTCTTCCTTCTTCAAATGTGCAGCATTTGCATATTTCTGCTTACTACTAGAAGAGCTTCATTTACCTTTTCCCTTCTGATTAGCTGAGAAAGCTTGATCTACAACATGCATAATAGACCTATTCTACCTAGACTAGTCTTCCTATAACAAAACAGAAACTAACTCTTCAAATGTTAAGGAATTTGGATTGCCTTTCATCATCAAACAAAGAGTAGAAGCAAAACTCTTATATGAGTCGGGAAGACCATTTAGAACAGTCTGCACAAGTGAACTGTCAGGAAAAACTTCACCTGCAGAAATCAATTGTTCATTCAAATCCTTGATCTTTGTCAAGAAATTATCCATAGAATCACCTTCATTCATGTGCATACTCTCCAATTGTTTTTGGAGGTGAGCAATACGAGCTTCGTTCCTAGCCTGGTACAACGAATAAGAGGAATAATGGCACGCTTGACAAACAAAGTTATCAATGCATGTGATTGAGCATCTCTGCTATCTGAACAAATTTGCTCTATAGTAGGTGCAATAGAAACAGCAGCATGAACAAGAATGCATAGAATATCACCATCTTCGACACCATCTGCATCATTTTCACTACTTGTATTTGTAGCACCTGTGTTCATAGGTGTAATAGGATGTTTTTCAACACCTTGTACAATATTCCACAGTCCGTTTGTGAACAATACATGATGCATCATATAAGCCCACAATGGATAATTGGTACCATCCAACTTATCCTTCAATAGCCAACATATGGAATACATCACTGCTTTCAGCCATGCAATTGTAAAGATGGCTTGCACCAAATATAGCCTGTGCTAATTCTACCATCTTGGCATGAAGCTTCATCCTTTCAATAAATCTGCTTTAGGATATGATTTGTCTAACTTAGTTACATTTGTCCCTTCTTGAAGTTGAGTGTGATAGGCATTGAACATCATGTCCAAGTCTTCTAGAGTGGGGTTTGCTAGGATTGATCCTACTCGAGGTTGAGGTGGATGGATGGTGTAGTGTGAAGTGGTCGGTTGAATGGTGGGGGTGTGTGAGAGGGAGTTTGAGATGCAAGTTCTAAGATTTTTGTTTCAATTTCTTTGAGACTTTCTTATAATTCGCTCAATTTTTTAGCCCATTGTCTCTTCATCCTTTCATGACTATCCTTCCAAGTCTTGGTCCTCTTCTTATTGATGCGTTTTGATTCACTACCCTCAGATTTCTTCTCTTGTTCTATGTCTAGGGTCTTCTAAAGATCTTGTGCTCTAGTGACTACCTATACAAGAGCAATATTAGCTGCACTTCCATTGGGCTCTACTACCAAACCAATTACATTGATTGGAGTAATATTATAAGTATTAGCAAGGTTTTTAGGGTAGTCTTGAAGGAGATGTTCCTTTTCACAATCATGACAAAAACCTTGAATCACTGCATATTGAGGTTTCCGTGGTGGTGGGAGAGGACAGTCACGGATAAATTGATCTCCTTGACATTTGTAGCATGGTTCTCTAGGGGCCTAAGGTCTCATTTGTCTCATTTGGTTTGGGCTAGAGTACATCACATTGGAATATTTGGGTTCCCAACTAGCTTTTAATAATGATGCATCATATTGGTAGGTCTCATGATGCTAATAGGATTCTGTGTAATACGTTGGTGGGTTGTCCCCATGTTTAGAATCAAAGATCTCAGCATTAGGACTGCTTTCTGAGATAAATGGAGATGTAGGCACTAATGCCTTGTTCAAGTTATCCTCTACCGCCACATATTTGATTGAGATTACAGTAGCATGTGTTGGTGTTGCTGACCTAGCATCGATTGAGGTCTAGGGTGTGCCAGATACTAGGGTTGATACTATTGTTGTGGCCTATAGTATGTGTGGGATTTGAACTCATGACCGATTAGCTAGGAGTATGATGAGCTAATCACTTGCCTCAAGCCATGGTTGAGGATTACTTCCTAATCCTACCTCTTGGGGTGTGATTCAACCATCTCTTGCCCATCATTTCTTGATTCTAATACTCTCTTCTCCTTCTAGAGATCATTTTCCTCAATTGTAAATCTTTGATCTCCCCTTGAATTGATTTCCTCACCCTTGCACAATCTCTTGAACCTTCTTGTCCTCAGCCTTGGTCTCTTGAACCTTTCCTTTTTGCTTCTTGGCCACTTTCTTATGGACTTGCCTTTCTCTCAACCTTGGTTTCTTGAGCCTTGTCTTTTTGCTTCTTGGACACTTACCTATGGACTTTCCTTGCTCTCAACCTTGGTATCTTGAACCTTGCCTTTTCACTTCTTGGCCACTAGCCTATGGACTTGCCTTGCTCTAAACCTTGTTCTCTTGAACCTGGTTCTTACCCATGGAATATATCTTGGATCCTTAGTCTAGTGCTTCCATTGGAACTTTCCTTCCAAAAGCTTTCCAGCAGTATCTTACACATCTAAATCTGACCTACAGATTAGGAGATACACTCTAATATTTGTTGGGCTTACCTTTGAAAGTGACGCACACTCCTTCCATCAACCTTTCCCAAACCTACTTCCTAGGCCCTGATAACAATTGTGGGATTTGAACTCATGACCTATCGACTAGGAGCATGATGGGCTAACCACTTGCACCAAAAGCCATTGTTGAGGATTACTTCCTAATCTTCCTCTTAGGGTGTGGTTCAATCATCTCCTCCCCATCATTTCTTGATTCTAACAATACGGTTGTTGTTAATAGTAGTTTTGATATCTACCTGGTTGTTGGTAGTTTTGATTGATTGCTTTGTTATTTTAAGGGAAATCTTGAGCCGCATGGTTTGTGTATTTTCTCTCAATTGTGTAGTATTAGGCATTTAGGTTTCCTAAGTTCCAAGTTTGCATTGGGCTTACATTAACCATGTGATCTTCTCTACATGTATAGAAACACTTTACTGAGGCCATTCTAGGAACTTTTCTATTTCGGAGTCCTAATCTTTGAGCCACATGTTTTGCTAATTCATCTATTGATGTTGTGGGTTTGGATGTGATGCTAGTGGAACAATTCATATCCTTATAAAATTTTACAGAGTTCCAACCCATCACTCAAGTTGTCTTCAATATCAATACACATTGATACACATTTTTCTATGGTTCAGGATTCCTTCAAATAGACATATGATCTTAGTTTGCCACTCAATGGAACATCTAGAAACTGGGAAAATTTATTGGCTTGGGAAACATCTTTCAATGTATTGCCTAAACCTACATCATGTTAAGCTAATAGTTTCTTGTGGCATCTGATTGAAGCTATGAATCAATGAGGTATTATGCTTAATCCCACTCTTGGAGAATTCCACAATGAAAGTGTCAAATAGTTGTGTTATTTCCTAAATTGATCTTGGCACAATAATTGAAACCATGTTATGGTTACATGTTTCAAGGTAAGCCCAAAAGCTTGGTATTAAGTGAATAGATCATCAAATTGTTATTCTCTCAATACTTGCTTAAATTTGTCTATGTGATCATGAGAATCTCTCGTTTCGTCAAGATAATTTTTCATGGCTTTTAGTAACTAGGTAGGTCTCAAGAATCTAGGGTACTCTCTTGGTCTAGGTAGGGGAAAATCATCCATGCCTCTTTGATTTCTATGTCCTCGTACTCGATCTCAGAGAAGACAAGCGAAGCACCAGAAGTAAGCTTTGTGCACAATCTAGGAAGAGGCAGGCCAAAAGAGGGCACAACTAGGCCAGAAAGGGAGAGAACTAGAGGACATAAATCATGAAAAATTGTTTTGATGGCATAGGAGATCCATATGATCATGCAACCAAATTTAAGTAGGTGTTGAGAGAGGAACAAGTTGAAGATTTGTTTACTCAATACGAGGCTTTTCAAGTAACCTTGAAGAACAAAACTCTTGCATGATTTCAAACCTTGCAATGGGGAAATTATAGAGATATCAAACAGTTAATGGATGCTTTTATTGTTGAGTTCTCTAAGAGTGGAATCAAACATAACAACTCATCCTTGATCCATAGTTTCAAGCAGACACCTCAAGAGACGATAAGGTTAGCAAGATGTAGATTTAGGCAATACATAGAGAGATATCAAGTCCCATATCTATCTACATAGTTCTAGGTAGGTATCATTGTTTTTAGATAGTCTCTTGAGTGGAAAATTGAGGTCTTATGTGTACTTGAAAGAGCCAACCATGATGGTGTTGAAACCTATTACAAACCTCACATTGGGATGTCCTCATGCCCGTGCATCAAGAAGTATCCATGTTCGTGTGCCTAGAGATTTTGCTCCAAATACACAGTTCAACAATGATGTGCACTCTCAAAATGAACGTCCTACAGCTTGAGAAAAGAGTATTGATATTTGGACTCATGGTTCACTATATCCTCTTGATCTGATGTCTTCTTACGATCGAACATTCCTTAACCTCTCAACTTTACTTTAGTTTATTGTTTTCGGTAAATCTCAACTCTCAGGTTATTGCCAATGATGATCTACACATTCAACTACTACTACTACTAAGTATTGGATCCAACAATATCAACTCTATCATACAAGGGTGGTCACTTCAGAAAGCACAATCATATCTTCACAAGAACAACTTGCGAAGCTTGAAAAGCATATGGAAGAAAAGGAGAGCATAATTGAGAAATTAAAAAACATTGTCCAACATTTCAGAGAGAATCCACTTGGAATGTGATATAGGAATTGATCATTAATATCCTTTGACTCTCTTTCAATTAGTGGTGGAGCATGCAAACAATGAATTTTTGTGATGAGGCTTGTCTTGCATTTGTTTTTTTTTTTTATACTTTCATATTCATTTTTATATTTTGTAGGTCATTCGTTAAAGATGTTAGTGGTCCATCAACAATCGATCAATTCAAGTTATTAAATTCTTGTTTGACCAACAACCATGTGGTTATTATTTTCGAGTCACCCATAGGAAACATTATCAAGATGGAAGCGATTAAAGATTTTAGAGCCAAATTACAAGATGCTATCACTCCTAAAAACATGCAAATGGTATGCGATGAAGCATGCATTGGTATTAGATGGTAGAGTGCATTGTACAATCTTTTGAAGCATGCATAAAAAAGAAAAGGTATTTTGCATAGTATTTTTCCATGCCCTTACAAGGTATCTCTTAAAAGGTGGATATCCAATGAGGATATTTTTAGTATTTTTGAACACTATGTATATATAGAGGATATTATGCCTATGCCTATTTATCATTCAGCTACATTCAAAAAAGAGTTGAAAGCTCATCTGGAAAGGGACTCCCTTACACAAAGTACAACAACATATTCATCAATTTACAGAGGTTTGAATAGGCAATGGTTCGATTTTATAGATCTACCATACGGGGTATAGATAGATAGATAGATAGATAGATAGATCAAGAAAAGTTCTACATAAAAATAACTAAATAACCATTAACTATGCTACGTGTACTGAGCTAGAAGAAACAAACAAAGTTGGAGAAGGCCTCCAATCATAGCCTCTTCAAGCTCACTTGCTATCAAAAGTGCGAGACAGAGTTTGAGGTAGGAATCCTTGGAGAGAAATGGCCTATTAGAGACTCAGGGTGAAGAAGACACAACATCTTATCACACCTATAAGAAGGAAGGGTATAAATATCACCAAGTAGAGAGAAAGGCATTGCCACCTTCCATAAAAATCCTCTCTCTCTCTCTCTCTCTCTCTCTCTCTCTCTCTCTCTCTCTCTCTCTCTCTCTCTCTCTCTCTCTCTCTCTCTCTCTCTCTCTCTCTCTCTCTCTCTCTCTCTCTCTGTGTGCATAGATCTATTACCCCAAAAGCTGTGATTATTTTGTAAACTATGTGTACAATATGATTGATATAGTTGTGTATAAAACTGTGATTAAATTCAGCCAGTATTAATAAAGCGATTTGTTGCATTAGCAAATTCATTTGTTGAGCTTTCCTTGGAAGAACCTTGCAAAACTGCCGGCTGCACCTTTGAGTTTGCTTTTCTTTTGCATTGCAAGTTCTTCAACAGCGTTCGGAGTTTGCTTTGCAGCCTTGGTTTGGTATCGGGAATCCAAATACTTGTGCTGATCTGTATGCTGCTTAGTGGAAGATCTTGAATGTAGCATGTAGCTGCTCTGATCTTCAGGCAAAAGAAGATCATTGTGTAGAGCCAAGTGCTCCTGTTTTCTAATGGATGAACGCCGGATCATCTTTGAGTCACTTCCTCTTTGCTTTTCCTCAATTCCATGATACATATCAAAAATACGAAGTGATTCACAGCCATCTTGCCCCGAATGTGCACTGTGACCTAATCTGTAATGTAAAGCATCTTCTTTTAGTTCAATAACGAAGGCTAATTCACAGCTAGATATACTGATCAAAATTCGTGGTTAACTTGTGAGGTGAAAGTATTCAATGGCTCATGTAAAAGGCCTTTGGTTCATCTCAAGAGAAAATTATACAACCTTTGGGTGAATGTGGTAGTGACTATATTTTTGCTACATTAATCACCTGGTTAACCTTAAAAAATAGTGCTAAAATCTCACTGGTAATCTATTATATGGCCAGTTATATGAGTGAGGGGTTTTAATACCCTCCAGAATCAGAAGTTTTATGTTCCTAACACCTAGCTGTATACCTTTTGAGTAAAAGCTCATGGCCGGTACTCTAAGCCACTACATATTTATAAGTTCCTTTTTCCAGATGTGAAAATGGATCAAATTTTGCGAAATTATAATTAAAACATTACCTGCTGTTGACAGGCATGCTAGCTTCATATGAATTGGGCATTTTTGCCCACACTTCATCAATGGACCTGTATTCGTCGTCACTAATATCTGCAAACAATGTATCTTTTGTGGAATCATTGGTCATTTTCATTATATGTTGAGCACCTTCTCCGTGTGTCCTGCTATTGGCAATCCTGCTTTCTGCCATTGATATCAACCCTTCTGAACCCTGCACTCTTGTTTCATGGTCTGCCTGGGAACTTCTATGCCTGGCGCTTTGATAACTTTCATCTTTCCGATTTGAAGCTATGAAGTTTTGCTTCTGAGATGAAGCTAAAGGGATAGCTGGAAAACTTTCTACTTGTAGAGTTCGTATGCTCTCCATTTCTTGCTGTCGCCTCTGAGTACTCTTACTATATCCTTCATGGAGGGCATGTTTGGTAGGGATATGGCTATGTTTGACAGAGTCACCTTCATTTCCACGTACAGAAACTTGGGTTGAACCATTTTTTTGAACTTCACCTTGGGGAGATGCAAGGCACATTTTGATCTCCACTGGGAAACCTAGAACCATCTCAAAAAGTTGGGCAATACTTCTTTGAGCCCGCTCGCAGCTCGATCTATTACTGGGTCCACAAATTTCCAAATGTGCTATAGCATCAACTGCCATAAGATGAGTTATCAAAGAAATCCTTATGTGTATGAATCTTCAAGTATAGTTTTGAATTATTTTTGTGTGAAACGCAAGCTACTGTGGAGAAGCTGCTAGCTTTCAACTTTGCTGATAGCTACAAGATAAGAATGCAGCTAAGAGCTTTTGGTGTACATCAAGTCTATATGATAAATCGACCACAAGCAAATGACCATAATATGAAAGTGAGAACGACGGAAGAGAATCCTCTCCAGCATGCGAATACGTCACTTAGATCATACATCTCCTCTAATGAATAATGCAGGCTTAGGATTGAGAATTTTTCGTACCTTCAGTGATTGAAATGGAGATAAGTTTAAGACTGGAATATAACAACTTGCGAAGTGGAAGTGATTGACATTTTTGCAAAACTCTCGACCATATATCATCCAAGTTTGTTGGACTCCATCTCTGATCATCAGTAAGATCCTTGCGAATGATATCAAAGGGATCATTTTGAACGGAAGTCTTTTCAGATTCGTGATATTTCGTTTGATGCAGAGTCGACGCATCCTTTGAAATTCGCTCAGTATGGTAAAATGCCTGTCTTCCCGCAGATCGAGTTTCAAAATCATTCACATCATTTTCATTTAGATCATCAAGTGCAACAGGGCTTTGTGTTACGCTTGTTCCTGCACAAGATGACATGCATGCTCGTTCCGGTCCAAGCTGCAGAAGGGCTGCTGTCAGCCAAACGGCTCGATCATTTGAGGCTCGAAGCTGTTTTTCTGCTTCTGCAAGAACTTTCATTGCAATTCGGAGCTGTTCCAGCTTCTCTTCAGACACTGCAGTGCACGAATATCTACTAAATTTTAAGTTGTATAATCCACATATGTTTTGTTCAGACAAGTGCATTCATTCAGAACCAATTCTATACTCAAACTCTGCTTTCTATATTAGGAAATTCAATAGATTACGATGTCTTTTTTCCTGTCAAAGGAATTTACATAGGAGGTCACATAACCTGAAGGTTATGCATTGACAGTAAATGAAAACAATAGTAAAAATAACTTTGTCGTGATTATAATGGCCATAAAGTCATCAGACTAGATATTGTACTCCCAGGGGGGCCTCTCTTCTATCCAAAATCAATATCAAGTTTCCCACATTTAAAGGGATACTATATGAGGATGCTCATGACCATATTCAAAGGTTCCTCAGTTGGTCCTTAGATGTGTGCAATCAATTGGTCTACCTGTAGCCTCATAAAGAAAAATTCTTGAATTGATTGCCTAATTATAACAAGAATTGAAAGCCTGGAAGCTACAAAGGGACCTTCAAGAAGAAAAAGCCTCCTTGCACGGAGCTCATTCAAAGGTTCCTTAAATGTGTGCAATCAATTGGTCTACATGTAGCCTTACAAAGAAAAATTATTGAATTGGAATTTGGATTGCCTAACTAAAACAAGAATTGAAAGCCTTGAAGCTACAAAGGGATCTTCAAGAAGAAATAGGCTCCTTGCATGGAGCTCATTCAAGAGAAGCTGATCCACTTTTTTAACTTAAAACAGAACAGAAAGAGTTACGCTCAATCCAAGGAGACAGAAATCAGACGGTGCACAACATGTAATAATCCAAGACATGCCACTCATAATTACTTTTAGAAGGTGATTTATCAACTTTTCAGCAAAACCGGACATCAAATTAAAGAGTGCTTCTATGTTAAGGGACTTCCAAGCGATTTAACTGTCCACCCATTTATGCCCTACCTTCAAGTCCTCTCTTCCATCTTAAAGAACATTAGGCTTCTCTTGCCTATCCAACTCATCCTTCTCCACTTTCCTTCATAACTTCGACCCCATCATCCGTCACAACCTATTCTTACAACAATATAACCAATCCATTCACAACAACCAATGGTGTGTTTTAAATGCAACAAGGATGGGCACTTTCAAAGTAAATGTACCCCACTTCCAATATTACAATCTAGCCATTTGCAAAAACTAATCATGTGTAAACAATTCACATGGATGTATGGCTTGTCCACCAATAGATCAGCTGTTTCTTTCATCCCATACGTAATGTGTACCTATGGTAGTTTATAATACATATGACATGAATTCAAAAAGCATGTGCATGGTACTAACTTGATATCACTCATCAGTCATAAGAAAGACAGCAATGTTAGCCATAATGAACATTATCGCTTAAAAGAAAACAGGTGCAAAAGGGATTGATAGCCAGAAAAAAAAAGGAACTATATTGACAAGACAAATGTAATGGAAGGAAAAGTCAGCAGTTATATCAGTTGGTCACCTAGTGCCAACTTTATGTAAAGGAGTGTATGAGCTATGATCCTTGAAATAACTCTTTGAGGCTCATGAGCATCAGAGGGTTCTTTTTCATTCCATAAATTCTGGACAGCACCATAGAATGACAAAGAGCAAAGAAACCATATGAATAATACGTTTCCCCATGGTGGGCATGGATATTGGAAAATTCTTATGGACCATCTCCAAATTACTTATGACCGAGTTGGACAATGCAATCTGATATTCAAGCTTGCACTACAAAAAATCTAACAAAGATATGACTTGATATTATGAAGCAAAAGCAAAAACGCCTAGTCATCTTGGTATGGAACTCTGCATCATGTAAAAAGACTTCTACACACAAAAAGGTGAATATTAACAGACATCATGTAGATTAACCTCAGTGCGGAATGTATATCCATCAGGGCATATACAGATTTGCAGACATTTACATGACACATAGCATAATCACATCAATGATAGAATACTCCATATATGAAATAAGGAGAAATTTTGCATGCTTACATGATGCCCTCTGGAAGAAACCCTTTCGTTGATTCTCTGTGAAGTTGAAAGTCCCACCAAGAATGTCAGCAATAACTGAAGCTAAACGAGACATTAATGATAGTGGCTCCATGCCTGAATCCACAAGCTCACGGGCCTTCCTAACAGTGTTGACAGTATCTGCCACTAGAGCAGCATCCAGCAAACTAAGCAGCTTGTCATCTGATGCACAACCTACCTGTAAAATGCAATAATTATAATGTTTGAGATCTCTCTCTCTCTCTCTCTCTCTCTCTCTCTCTCTCTCTCTCTCTCTCTCTCTCTCTCTCTCTCTCTCTCTCTCTCTCTCTCTCTCTCTCTCTCTCTCTCTCTCTCTCTCTCTCTCTCTCTCTCTCTCTCTCTCTCTCTCTCTCTCTCTCAATATGAAGAGAGGTTAGACCACACTAGAACACACTCATGGCCTTCCCATTCCCCAAAGCAATACCATTTGGCATTGACCATGAAGGCCACATTTATGATCACCAACAAGCAGATAAGTAAATAGAGAGGAAGATGAAAGAATGGAAGTCCATCCTCCTCAAGTTATTTGTTGAAGGGGAAGCAAGCATGAGGGCTGAAATACACTTGCTAAAGGGGGAACTTTTAACACTCAAACAATGATTGAATGAAGTGAAAGAGAGCGGGAGCTCAGCCCTCAATGATGGAGGAAATCAAAGACATCAAGAAGAAAATACGAACAATAAAGCAAAAGGAGAAAGAAAAGACATACTTTTTGGGTGGAAGCTAGTCATCATCATCATCATCATCATCATCATCATCAACAACAACAACAACAACAACAACGACGACGACGACGACAACGACAATGAAGTCAACAAAAAACAAAAAGAACAAAAGATGGACGAAGAAGAGAAATGAATAGAAGTTGCTGAAAAAGTAAAGCAAAAGAAAATGCAACCCCACTCCCACAATCATCAACATAGAACTTAAGGTTAGCAAAGAAGGTGCTAATGTGCTTTGCACATGAGAGTAACTTGCTTACAAGAACCATGATAATGCAGAAGAAGAGGTGAAGGAGCTCATGGGAATGATTGACATAGCTACTTTAACATAGGTGAAGTCAGTGTTTACCAATTGTTTCTTTAATGTCTATGTGAAAGGCCAAATGGATGTAGGACACTCTTTTACCTCTACATTCTAATAAAACATATAATGGCTTGGTCAGCCACAAACTGTATCGAGACCCCTCATTTGTGAAACTTATGTACAACAAATTCGTACTCTTTAACTTTCTCATTGTCTATGTTTTTTGTAGATATGCACAGATAAGTACATAAAGCATTGCAACATCCACCAAAAAGATAAGCTTTGATTCAAGAAGCTAAGAAGCTCCCTTTCACTAGTTTCAGAGGAGTTTCACATGTCAATGCAAAGGTCGTAAAGAGTATGCACAATGAAAGCAAAACTTGCAACACCTCATAGAAACTCCAAGACTTACGACAAAGGCTTTGCAATGATCAAGCATAAGACTTGGCATATTTTATCATTTTCTTGTCATACTTTTCACAAAAGTCACCATTGGTACCATTGCTTGCACATTAGAGAGGATATGAACGATTAAAAGTTTATGAAAGAAAGACTTCCTCAAAGATTATCCATCTCAATACTCTCTTTTTCACAACTCGCTTAACTAACAAGTTCTTGGCACTAGGTTACATGTACTTGGTTGTCATCTTTTTTTGCAAAACTTAAGTGTGCTGAGCCTTGCATAAGGCTATTCTTGAATTGGTTTTGAGCTTCTTCAACTCACTCATACTTTCTCATTGCATATATTCTAATTGAGCACAAGGTATGTATGTTTTTGTGCACACCACTTATGTATGTTCACATGTTTTATGTCACGACAGTAATGTTTTATATAAGTCTTTGATGTGTTAAGGAGGATTGTGGTGAGGTTTTTTTAAGTAGAAAACACCCTGATGTCAAGGTTCCTTCGATGATGGAGATGGAAGGCTTACACTTAATCTCTCCATAGAAGATGTACGATATTAGATCATAGGTTCTTCATAAGAGAAGTTTGCTTTTTTCATTTTGAGTTTATGCAATGAGAAGTATAGAGGATATGCCATGAAACACTCATGCAATTCTATGATACTTTGATCAATTCATTGACATTGACTTGATGCTCATAGTCTCCATTTTCAAAGGATGCTATTGAATTTTTCACAAATTTCCATTTTCAATCACACAAAAGCTTAATCGTTTTCCATAGATTGCTAAAGATACAATGTTGTTGGCATATACATAGTTATTGTGTGATTATTTGTTGATTACTGTTAGACATACATTCATCCTTTTGAAAAAACTCTACCAAAATTCTCTTAGGATATGACACTTAGCCATTTTTTTTATATCACTTGTGATTCATCTCTCTTAAGTATACCATGGCATTAATGTTTTTTGGTACATCTAGTGGATTAGGGTATTAGTATGACTGCTTCCAAAAGGAGTAACAAATTGCAAGGGAAGGATTGTTTGAGATTTGAAACGATGGCTCCAATTTGATTTTGTTGACATGGATGATGATGATTGAGAATAGTTATAAGAGATGGCCATGTCCACAATCAAATTACACCTCGATGACAGTGAACGGTAAAACACAAATCCTTACTCATTCATGTCAAATGAAAAGCCAAAAAACAAGCCAAGGCTTAGTGAAGAGCCAAGGGTCACTCAAGGCTAGGTGAAAGGTCATAGAAGGTCTATATACACTCATTCTTGTGGAGAAGGCACAACCAAGGCTATTCAAACATGTAGAGTGAAAGGGAGAACTTGTGGAGCAAGCCCAAGGAGTGTCATGACCTGTCCAAGCAGAGAGGAAATGCCAAAAGCTACAAAGCTCATACCGCTTGTAGGAAGCATGTTTGGAAAACACTGCCTAATTGTTTTGTACATTTCTCTGCATGGGTATCCATTTGATGCATGTCATATCTTGTTGGGAAGCTTATTTCTTTTGCCTTCTCTAGTCCAAATATCTTTGCTAACTTCTGCTTAGTAGTTATTGGGATAAATTCTTATGAACCTCTATTTCTGTCATAAGCTAGCTGCTTGCATACTCTGTTTTGTATAGTTTGGTTGCTTGACCTAAACCAGTCCATTTGGAGTGGTTAATAGCTCACTCTGAAGCTATGTAAGTCTACTGTGTGTGGACAAAACCTTAGGCGATTTAAATTTTGAATATGATGTGCTAGGTCAAATAGTTATAAACAGGTTGACTAGCTGTAGAAAGGGGTGAATTAGAGGGACCTAGGAGGGCCTACTCATGTTTCTTTTAAAAATCTGAGAGTTGGTATCATAGTTGTCGAAGGGGGTGAATTAGAGGGACCTACGAGGGCCTACTTATGTTTCTTGTAAAAATTTGAGAGTTAATATCAGATCTACAAAGGATCAATGGAAGGAGCTTTACACAAAGGACAAAGGATCAAGGACTCATCAAGCTTCAGATAAAGATATCTTTCATAAACCCTATCACAGATATGGGAGACTTGGGACAGAAGCTTGAAGTTCTAGACAAAGATAACTATCAACCATGGAGTTTCAGAGTATCCAACTATCTTATGAGCGAAGGACTCTTGCCTATTGTGTGTGGAGATGAAGAAGTGGAGTTTGAGGTCTACGGGAGCACGCGAACAGCACAAGGAAGAAGAAGAAGCTTAGAGCACAACACACAATACTGAATGTACTACCAAGAGAAGATATGAAGATAAGTGACCCGTTAGGGTTATAGGCAAATATACAAGCCGGGGGGGGGGGGGGGAAAAACTCCTAAAGAGGGGAAAAAGTGGCCCGGCAATCCTAGTGTGTTCACACACATCACTACCAAAATATATCAACAAATTGCCCTTGGGAGGGATGCGGTGAATGAGTAATGTGGTGGACAAGGAGCTAGCACTCATGTATAAGGAAGTGCCAAGCTATGTGGAATCAATCCACAAAAGGAAGTAAGCCCAAAGCTTTGCAGAAAGCTTCAAACTTCTCCCTAGGCAGAGCCTACGTAAAAAGGTATGCAACATTGTCTTGTGTGGGCACATGCCAAACTTATCTCTCCAAGAGAGAACCTCTCCTTGACATAATGATAGTACACCTCAATGTTCTTAGTGCGAGCATGGAACATAGGGTTCCTCCCAACTACCAATATGCTCTGACTGTCGGTGAAGATAGTGGTGGCAAAAGACTGACCAACACCCATATCAGCCATAAGGTGTCTCAGCCACACACACTCATCAATCGTTGTGAAAGCTTCCCTATACTCAGCATCACAACTAGAAGTGGCCAAAATAGGCTCCATCTTGCTTAACCAAGATATGCATGAGCTACCAACCATGAAGCAAAAAACACCGGGGGACACACTAGTGTCATAGCAATTTGCTATCTCGCAAAGTCTGGACCAGCCATTTAGGCATAGTTTTTGCCTCCTCTATATTAGCCCTCTCATCTATAAGTGCATCATGTAGATCTGGATCAGAAATGGGATGATTTATATCATCATGTGGAACTTGTAAAGGCTAAGAAATTGTCTCATTTGGACCAGCACTAGACTCTCCACCTATAAAAAGAGGCAACAAAGTGTAAAAAGAGATTGTCCACCTATAAAAGGAGGCAGCAAAGTGTCATACACATCTTTGGAGCTAACTCATGTCTCGGTACATGAAAGTAATGGCTGAATTGCATCTTCCACAAAACAACATCAGAGCTAACCAAAATGCATTTAGTCTGTGGATGATACATATGATAGCCTTTGCTTTCAAAACTATACCCAACAAAAATACATTTCACAGTTTTATCATCCAATCTCCTTCATTGCTTGTTTTCACATGGAAGCTCTCACGCTACCTCTTATAAACACATTGGTTTCAAGAACCCTAGGTCTTGGCATGGGAGATGCACTAGAGCTCACACTATCAATATGAGCTATTTTTGATGGCCCTCCAAGGCTTTCATCTATGTGAATCTCAAATTCTTCATGACCACTTGAATGGGATTGGGAACCCATATTCCCTACACCTTGACTCATATGCATCTTTGCTGTCAATTCTTCTAAGACATTTTGAGGCACAGAGTGGCATTTTCCAATGCCCCTACCTCGCAATCCTAATAAGTGTGCCTCAACATGTGAAACACTGCCAACATAAATCCCCTTGCAATACTTACACTCCCAAGTGTTGGATCCAGTGCCTCTCATTTTCACGTGAGCACGAAGATCAGATTGAGTTCTTCCCATGATAAAAGGTGTGAATAATGGATGTAGGTTGTAGCATCTAGAGATAATGGAAAACGCTTTGCCTTTTCCTCCTTGAAAGACTTTTAGGCTTGACAAATCTCAATCCTCCCTCTCTCTCTCTCTCTCTCTCTCTCTCTCTCTCTCTCTCTCTCTCTCTCTCTCTCTCTCTCTCTCTCTCTCTCTCTCTCTCTCTCTCTCTCTCTCTCTCTCTCTCTCTCTCTCTCTTCCTTGAGGTAAGCCAAGCTCAACAAAAATGGAGAACCATCAAGAGATAACCATTCTTCTGCCCTATATACAGATAAAGGAAAGTCTAAGGACAAAGAAAAGAGCAAAAAGGTTGAAGATGAAGGTACTACTTCTCAAGCTAACTATGCAGGGAGAGGTAGGAACTCAAGAGGAAGGGGCAGAGGAGGTAAGCAAGGTAGGGGGAGACCTTTCAACTCTTCCCCATGCAAAATATGTGGATTGTCTAATCACACAACAGATGAGTGCTATAGGAACTTCAAGAACCAGAGAGGAAGAGGATTTCAAAGAGGTGGCTATTCAGAATCAGGAGCAAGATTCAACCATAATCAAAGCTACAACCATGGCTACAACAATAATTACAACAACAATTATCAAGGAGGATACAAATCAAGAAAAGACTTCAACAATTATACAGAGGATCAAGACGATTCTCTTCTCATTATGAACATGACTTCAAAACAAGGTATGAATGATGAGCACCTCTTCTATATTGAGTCAGGTTGTTCAAATCATGTGGCAGGCAATGTAACTCTTCTTTTTGATCTTGAGGAGCCCAAAGGAAAGCATCAAGTGCAGACAGGTGATGACACCAAGCATTCAGTGGTCAAGGTAGGAAATGTCAAAACCTCTTATGGGAATAGAAATCTGTTGAGCAGGGTTCTTTATGTACCTACTATCACAAAGACTTTGATGAGTGTTTGACAGATAGTGGAAAAGGGAGTGCACGTTAAGTACAACAAATATGGAGCTTTTGTGGAGGACCCCCAACATGGATTCAAGAGAATTGCCAAGGGAGAAAAAACAGGTAGACTATTTACATTTGAGCTTGAGGACGCTAGAAACATTGCACTTTATAATTACAAGGATCAAACTTTGTCCGAGTTAGAGATTTGGCATAAAAGATTAGGGCACATTGGTGAGAGAACCTTGAAGCAGGTATGTAGAGATCAATGTGTGCTTGGGATACCTAATGTATCCAAGCAACACATGATCTATAAATGTGGTACATGTCAGTTTGGTAAATCACACAGGTTACCCTTTACAAAGAAAGGTTATATGCATGAGGATTACTTCAAACTTGTCCACACAGATGTGTGGGGACCAAGCAAGGACCCTTGAATTTCAGGTTCAAGGTATTATGTGTCATTCGTTGATGATTTCAGTAGGTGGACTATTTTGTATTTCATGAAACACAAAGATGAAGTGTTCAGTTGCTTCAAGAAGTATATTGCACTTGTGGAAAATCAAACAGAAAGAAGTCTAAAGAGGATAAGGTCAGATGGAGGAGGTGAGTACTTCTCGAATGAATTTGATGCATTTTTGCTGTATAGAGGTATCAAAAGGGAGATTACCACTAGATATACTCCTGAGCAAAACGGAGTAGCAAAGAGGAGAAACAAGTTGATTGTGGAGACAGCTAGATCAATGCTTAATGAAAAGAAATCACCTAATTACTTATGGGCAGAGAGTGTTTCTACTGCCACTTATCTTATTAACAGGTTACCCTCTAAGTCACTTGATGGGATGACCCCATATGAATGAAGCATGGCATGGTAGAAGGCCATCACTTGATCATTGTAGAATATTTGGATGTGTTGCTTATGTGCATGTTCCATCTCAAATCAGAGGTAAGCTAGAGCCTAAGGCTGAGAAGTGCATCTTCATAGGATATGATTTAAATCAGAAAGGATATAGGTTTTATAATCCATCCAACAAAGGATTTATGGTCAGTAGAGATGTTGTGTTTGATGAGAATGATTCTTGGTTTGAAAGTGAATGCAGGAAGCTCAAGTTGCCATATGACTTGGAAGAAGAATTTCCAAGCCTCACCAAGGAGGAGTCAAGCATAATTGAAGACATCAAATCAGATGACGAGGACACCATCAACTTGGAAGAGTTCAAAGCATGGAAATCAAAAGGCAAAGCCAAGATGAAGAGGTTGGAGGACATACCTGAATCATCCAAGCAAGCTCTAAGAAAGTCACAAAGAGAGAGTAAGAAGCCAATCAGATATGGGTATGATACTTCATTAGTTACTAAGCATTCTATTTATCTTGCTAAGGATTCATCACTTGAGGAACCTTCTTCTTATGAAGAAGCACGTACCAAAGCCGAATGGAAGGAAGCTATGGATGAAGAAATAGAAGCACTCCAAGAGAATGATACTTGAGAGTTAGTACCCAAGAAAGCATCAATGAAGGTAATTGGTTCTAGATGGATTTACAAAATCAAAAGGAACTCAGACGGATCCATAAACAGGTATAAAGCTAGACTTGTGGCTAAGGGTTTTGCACAAACCCAAGGAGTTGATTATGAAGAGACTTTCTCACCTATGGCTAAAATGCCAACCATCAGAGTATTGGTGAGTGTAGCTCCATCTAGAAATTGGAATATGTATCAATTGGATGTGAAGAATGCCTTTCTCAATGGCTGGATTTCAAAGGAGGTTTACATGGCCCAACCTCCTAGCTATGAAGACCCAAGCAAGATAAATTATGTGTGCAAATTGAACAAAGCTCTTTATGGTTTGAAGCAGGCACCTAGGGCATGGAATCATAGGTTAACCACCTATCTTCAAGACATAGTGGAAAGCAACGTTTTCGCAACGGCAACGGCAACGGGTTAGCAACGGGTTAGCAACGAGGGCAACGTCTAGACCTAGGAGTTGCGATAAAGTGATTTATTTTTCAAAATTTTTATATGTTTTTTTCACATATTTTGGGTCATATGATATGTAATAAGGTGGGATATGACTATATATACCATAAAATACTTATTACAATATAAGATATATCATAAATAATAGAGATTATCAATCTAATACATCATCATTGTATCAAAATTCAAATACAATCATCATCATCAATAATCATAACATCAATAATCATAACATCATCATAACATCATCAAAATAAAACAATAGAGATCACTATGACAAAGTGGCAAATGATACATATCATGAAATACCCAATGATACATAAATCATAAGTGGCAAATGATACATATCATGAAATACCAAATGTACATATCATGAAATACCAAATGTCAAACATGAAATGTCAAAGCCTCAAATGTCAATATACAAACTTTGTCACTCTGACATGGTGTCAGATGACAAATCATCACTCTCATCATCATCATCATCATCATCATCATCATCATCATCCCTAGTAGTAGTGGTATGTGGTCGGCTACTAGTGGATGCATCACCACTACCACTAGGTCCTCTGCGGCTCCGAGATGATCTGGTATCATGCTGAGGTAAGGTCAACTCATGGTACAGCATAGTATATAAGTCCAGATCCTCTGGAGGAATATCTGGAATATCTCTGACTCTGTCTATATCTACTGTGTCCACGTTGACCTCCCTCACATCTCCTGTATGTCCGCCGCTCTCCAAGAGACGCAAGTTGCAGTGGCAATAAACTAGCCGCTCCAACTGCGCTGTAGATAATCTGTTCCTCTTCTTTGTATGGAAGAGGGCCCATGTGCTCCAATTCCTTTCACAAGGACTTACGCTGCAGTCCTGTGAAAGGATACGAATAGCTAACTCTCTCTGCATTACAACATAATTCAAAAAATAATTAGTACATAAATCTATATACATATTTATCACATGTCACACAGTACACTAAAGACTTTTGACTTAGTACTTACCAACTGAGGAGCACTAGCACCATACATCTCCCACCATGATACTGGCCGCAACTGAGCAGATCTCAAACAAGCCGTATCCTTTCCAAAATGGCCACCACCATTTTGGAATACCAAGAGCTGTCTCTCCAACTGAAGTCGCAACTCTACATCAGCTGGATAAAGCCTATATACATATGTGTTCCATGCACTCAAGAGCTCCTCATCCACGATGGCCTGCTGAGATCTCCATAAGGGATGCAATAAGTGTGCCATCCCATGGATCGGGCGATGAAACCAATCCCATCGATCCCTCCACACAGCCTTAAGCTGCTCAATCCTATAAACAAAGAAATTATAAATTTTAGAGACTAATTTTTAAGATAATAAGAATTTTAAGTGTCAAAAATTCAAAGTAATAAGTAATAACTTAATAAATACCTGTCCAATGTCAAATGTGGGCAACGTGAAAGGGACTCGCCAACTCGATCCATGAACTCATAGACGAGTCCCAATGTACTCCCCTCCATATCAACGATGCGAAGGACAGAATATAATGGATGTATGGCACGCACAAGTGCCTCTACATCCCTCCAAAATGAATCCGACAAGCATGTAATCCGTACAAAATCTGCTCTCGGGGTAGTGTGTCCATCCCAGGCAGTCCACTCTGTAGACACAACTTTCTGCATCAAAGCCTGCCGCACCCGAAGTAGTCTCTCCATCACTATGCACATGTAAGCAAACCTGGTCTTCGCAGGCTTTAGGATATCCAACTCACTGTATGATCTGAAAATAGCTAATAGTTTTGGTCTCTTTGTGAACAAAGAGACCACCTTATGGCAGGTGGAAAAAATAGAATGAATCCAAGGGATCTTTCCAAGATCCTCTATCAAAAGATCAATGCTATGTGCGGCACATGGGGTCCACACAATGGAGGGAAACTCTGCCTCTAACAATCTACCCATGGCCACACAATTACTTCCATTGTCGGTAATGACTTGCACAACATTCTTTTGACCGACATCCATAATAGCCTGGCGGATATGACCATATATAAACTGACCTGTGACACAAAAATTACACCAAATCAGCCATGTACATAGTACATAGTACATACTACATACATAATACATATATATAGCATATGCAAAATTCAAATGCGTATCTTAAAATTAAAACTTGAAATTTCACCTATACATACCTGTCACTGTAAGTCCAGGCTCTGATGCATCGATGGCGCGAAGGAACATAGTGCCTTTGCAACAATGCACTAGTATGTTATATACATTCCTTTTCCTGATGTCTGTCCATCCATCGCACATAATAGTGCATCCATACTTCTCCCATGTGCCCATCATCGGCTGTAACTGCTTCTCCACTATATCTTTTGTTTTGCGTAGCTCACTAGTCCTCAACTCCTCATATGAAGGACCGCTCCATCGATATCCTAATGTGCTCACTAACTCCATGGCTTCCTTCCATGCGGGTGTGCGTGCAACATTAAAAGAGAGGCCACACTGTATGAAAAGCTTCATTATACCTTGTTTGGCCTCAAGCTCCCGCTGCCTCTGAAAACCCGCACGTACGGATGCCGAAGAAAGTGATCCTCTAGGTGCCTTCACCGGTGGCTGAGTGTCACCCTCAAGATCGACGGTATCATGTCCATGCTCATCATTCCCTCCACTAGAGGATCCCATATGAGGCTGATGTGCTGGAGCATCGTGTGGAGGATAACTAGAGCTAACAGAGGTGGAGGTGGGCCGAGAGCTTTGTGGATACTTTCTAGCTTCCCTTTGAGCTACCCACTCAAGGAGCTCATCCTTGATATCAGCTGGCATAGGCTGCTTGCATGCTGAAATGCCCAAGCCACTAAATTTGGCAAGGTGGGCTTTGATACGATCTGCCCCACCACCCCCTTTGTAACCACATAGGTTACATGTCCATCTCTCACTCCCACCCGACCCAAACTTCCCTTGGCTACTCACATACTTCCAACAACTTTGCTTTGGTTTAGGCATGGTGAGTCTCTCTCTCTCTCTCTCTCTCTCTCTCTCTCTCTCTCTCTCTCTCTCTCTCTCTCTCTCTCTCTCTCTCTCTCTCTCTCTCTCTCTCTCTCTCTCTCTCTCTCTCTCTCTCTCTCTCTCTCTCTCTCTCTCTCTCTCTCTCTCTCTCTCTCTCTCTCTCTCTCTCTCTCTCTCTCTCTCTCTCTCTCTTCTCTCTCTCTCTCTCTCTCTCTCTCTCTCTCTCTCTCTCTCTCTAGGGTTCGAACTTCGGCTGGCCGCTGCTGCTCTCGGGTGTGTGCTCACTCAAGGTAGAAGACAAGTAAAATGCCCTCTCCCGCGAGCCCGTTTCGGGCTCAAAGGAGAGGGCAAATTTTTTTGTCTGCAACGCAACGCGTTGCGTACGTCGCAACGCAACGCCGTTGCGTTGCGAACGTTGCAGACGTTACGCAACGCGTTGCGTTGCAACTATGCTTCAAGATCACAGATTCATGATGAGCAAGGCAGATTCTTCTCTATTTATCAAGAGGAGTAGTTCAGAAATGATTTACTTGTGTATATGTTGATGACATCATCCTAATAGGTAGTGATGCCAATGGCATCAAACAAATCAAGAACCAAATGATGCAGGAGTTAAAAATCAGTGACCTACGATTTCTGAAGTATTTTCTTGGACTTGAGTTAGTCACAACTTCTGGTGTTTATATCACTCAAAGGAAATATGCATAGGACATGTTGAAGAAGTTCCATTTGGAGAGTGCAAAGGTAGCTAGCACCCCTATGGAGGTAAATCATAAATTGAGTGCTCATGAAGGTGATTTGATTGAAGACATTGCAGGATATCAAAGCATAGTTGGAAGTCTAAACTATGCAACCTTGGCAAGGATTGGCATTTATTATGGAGTAAGTGTTCTAAGTCAATTCATGCATAAACCTAGCGCACCTCACTTCGAAGCTTCCAAAAGGATTTTGAAGTATCTCAAAGGTACTCAAAATCAAGGACTTTACTTCCCATACACATCAGATTTGTACTCAGATGCAGATTGGGCAAATTCAGCAGGTTGTAAGGATGACAGGAGTACTTCTGGATATCTTTCCTTTGCAGGTGATAAGCCCATTTCATGGTCTTCCAAGAAGCAACCTACTGTTGCTCTATCTTCAACAGAAGCTGAATACAGGGGATTAGCCAATGCTACAAAAGAAGCTATTTGGATTAGATTGCTTTACTCAAGTTTCGGACTTCATACTCATTTACCTATGATCTTTGGTGACAATACAAGTTCTTTGCATCTTGCAGCCAACCCTATTTATCATGCAAGAACCAAGCATATAGAAGTACACTATCACTATGTTAGAGAGAAGCTATTGAGCAAGGAGATTCAACTTGCATATGTATCCACAAATATGCAATGTGCACATTTGTTAACCAAAGCACTTGATGGTACTAAACTTTGCAGGTTTAAAAGTATGATTGGATTGCACGATATTCAAGAGGATTGATGAAGCTATACAAGCCAAGATGTTTGGCTTGAGGGGGAGCTATTGGTGCAATATACATGCCTTCACATTTGGCTTGGCATGGAAAGAAATGTGTGCAACCATGTGATGATACATATGAACCATAGTTTGTAACACTTGGTCATTTACCACTTGTAAAAGATAAATTCTTGAGAGAATCTTGTAATCCCATACATCTCATGGAGTCAGGAGAGATAAGAGTTACGAATTTCATTTGGTAGAATCACTCCTAATTTGGAGGAAGCACTTCTAGGTAGAGCCAAGTTTGAATTCAAATTCAAACTTGGAGGTAAAACACTTATAAAAGAACTAGTAAAAAGTCGCGGTTGTGTGGCCTCTAAGAAAGCTCTTCCATTGATCATTAGCAGGGTTTGAGTAGCTCACTCCATAGCCTACTCATTCCACTATCATTGGGCATCATCATAATGCCAATGATCTTGTAAAATCATGTGCCATAATAGATATACTTCATTGATCATTGCTATTCAATTCCTTGCTATGACTACTCA